>SJYT01025455.1:150302-166703 GCA_006410635.1 Cephalophus harveyi | reverse complement strand
GCAGGAAGGCAGTGCTGCCCAGGGTGTGCCCACGGTCCGAGGCCAGTGTCTCCTTAAGTACCAGCTTCGGCCCCGGCGGGAGTGGCAGAGGTCAGTATGATCTTGGGGTGGGGGGTGGGGGTCAGTGTCTCAGGTCTGCAGCCACATGGCCTCTGCCTCCAAGCAGGAAAGTCAGTCACCCGCCATCCAGTCACCCTGAAAGACTGCCTGTTAC
Organism: Cephalophus harveyi; assembly: GCA_006410635.1. Lineage (NCBI taxonomy): Eukaryota > Metazoa > Chordata > Mammalia > Artiodactyla > Bovidae > Cephalophus > Cephalophus harveyi. The sequence continues at coordinate 166,489 of SJYT01025455.1, read as the reverse complement.
CAGTTTGTGATTTCTGACCCAGTGTGTGGGGGCGTGTTAAGATGGGTGTTTATACTGTGGGTTTAGGGCCTGGTACACTGTCGGGCTTTTCCCAGGTCATGATAGTCTTCAGAACAAGGTCGTTGCCAGGTCCATTGGAGGCACTGCAGTCCTCCTGCTACGTTAAAGAAACAAGTGCCTTCCGTAAAAATCCTTGGGTGGAACAGGGTTTCCTTGGAAGATTCTTAAGCGGAGGTGGGAGAGGGGTGCTAGGTCAGAGGCCGGCCCTGCCGAAGCACCTGGTGAACCCAGCTTACCCTGCAGCCAGTCACGTGAGAGGTGCTTCCAGCCCTCTGTCTTCAGTGTTTAAAAATTTGAAGTGTCCCGTGCACACCAGTGTGGTCCAGGTGGACCACGTTTGGAAAGGTGGCTGGACCCTGGGCCGTTGTGTTGAATAGTTGGGGCCCTTTAAGAGCCCTCCCCCTTCCCCAGGGGTATGCCCGGCACGACTGGGGTCTAGTGAGTAAAGGGAGGCCCCTGCCCATGTATCAGTGCTGCCAGGGCCAGCCCGGCCTGCTGTGAGCTGCGAGGTTCTGAGGACCGGAGGTGTGAGACCCACTGGGCTGGGGAGGCTCTGCCACGCCGTGACTGAGAGGTGGAAGCACTTGCAGACAGTCCCCAGGGTCGATGCTGACATCGGGTCTCACTCATGGCCACGGCGCCCTTCTGTCCTCTGATTCCACCACCTTCTTGCAGGGATGCCGTCCTGACGTGCGACCCCGAGGAGTTCATCGCCGAGGCCCTGGAGCTCCCCAACTTCCAGGAGAGCGTGCAGGAGTATAGGAAGACAGCCCAGGACGGCCCAGAGGGTGAGGCAGACCAGGGACCAGCCCCTCCTGGGCTTGCCCTCCGGAGGGCATTCGTGCAGCACAGAGCGCAGGGTCAGCCTGACACTGTCTAACCCCAGAGTCTTCTGGTCTGTTTACTACCAGTGCCTGTCCCGACCCAGACCAGTCAGGTCGGAGGTTAGGTGATGAGGCCCACACAAGCCGAGCATGAGGGTCTGGGACCTCGGGTGAGGTTCTGGGCAGAACCTGGGGTCTGGTCCCAGCTTTGCTTTAAGGGTCCATGGGAGGACTCTGGCCCCCTCACTCACCGTGTCGGGCTTCCCCTGCCCCAATGGGAAGACAGTTTGGGGAACTCCGGGGCCTCTGCAGTAGTTGGTTTCCCCAGTGGTGTTCTCAGCTTACAACTGAAGTGAAGAAAGGAGGCTGGACCAGAAGGCGGGGTCAGGTCCAAGCCAGTCAGCACCGGCCAGGAGTTTCAGGATTGTGCCACCCTGGCTGCAGGGTAGGTTGCCGGGGTAGGTTGCAGGTTCGCATGCTAAAGCTCCATTTGTACCGTTGCTGGCGTGCCTGCACAAGAGGCCTGTCTGGCTGGTTGAGGCCTTGCGGGGCCCCAGGCTTCAGGATCCAGGAGGCTGTGCCTCTTCCTCCCGGAGAGCAGACCTGAGCCCCTTCCAGCAGGGTGGGACCTGTGCCAGGTGGGCTCAGCCCAGAGGGCTGAGCTGACTCACAGCATGGAAAGGGGCCCCCTGTTATATCATCTAGTAGGAGACTTGGGGGCTTCCCTGAAAGCTCAGTTGGTAAAGAATCTGCCTGCAATGCTGGAGACCCTGGTTCGATTCCTGGGTCAGGAAGACCCGGTGGAGAAAGGGATAGGCTACTCACTCCAGTATTCTTGGGCTTCCCTTGTGGCTCAGCTGGTAAAGAATCCACCTGCAATGCAGGAGACCTGGGCCTGGGTTCAATTATTGGGAAGATCCCCTGGAGAAGGGAAAGGCTACCCACTCCAGTATTCTGGCCTGGAGAGGTCTATGGACTGAGTAACTTTCACCACCAAGAGACTTGGGCCTGTGGAATTGCTCTGCTTTCCGCCCCTTCTGATCTGAACATCACCCCCTCCTGGGGATCTGGACTTAACCTCAGGGCTGGCTCACAATGTGTTTTTCCACAGAGACAAGCAACCAGTACCCAGAAGTGGTCTTCCTGGGAACAGGGTCCGCGATCCCAATGAAGATCCGTAACGTGAGCTCCACGCTCGTCAACATCAGGTATGAAGGGAGGTGCCGCCTGCAGGGGGACCCTGCCCCACTCCCAGGTGAATCAGAAGGTGCAGCCTTTAATCCCTGGAGGCCAGTCTTGGCTGGAGTGCCCGGGGAGAAGTGGGGCAGTAAGGTGATAGGTGGTCTAGGTAGCTGACTTGGACATGGGGGGTCCGTGCAGTTGGATGCCCAGTGCATCTCTGGATGAAGCAGGTGATGTGCAGTGAGCAGTTCGATTATTGGGAAGATCCCCTGGAGAAGGGAAAGGCTACCCACTCCAGTATTCTGGCCTGGAGAGGTCTATGGACTGAGTAACTTTCACCACCAAGAGACTTGGGCCTGTGGAATTGCTCTGCTTTCCGCCCCTTCTGATCTGAACATCACCCCCTCCTGGGGATCTGGACTTAACCTCAGGGCTGGCTCACAATGTGTTTTTCCACAGAGACAAGCAACCAGTACCCAGAAGTGGTCTTCCTGGGAACAGGGTCCGCGATCCCAATGAAGATCCGTAACGTGAGCTCCACGCTCGTCAACATCAGGTATGAAGGGAGGTGCCGCCTGCAGGGGGACCCTGCCCCACTCCCAGGTGAATCAGAAGGTGCAGCCTTTAATCCCTGGAGGCCAGTCTTGGCTGGAGTGCCCGGGGAGAAGTGGGGCAGTAAGGTGATAGGTGGTCTAGGTAGCTGACTTGGACATGGGGGGTCCGTGCAGTTGGATGCCCAGTGCATCTCTGGATGAAGCAGGTGATGTGCAGTGAGCCATCACCTGGTCACCTGGCTGAGACGCAGTCTCCCTGGGCTTTCGGCTCCTCCTGTGAACTAGTCACTAACTGCCCCCACCAGCATCTGCCCCCAGGCTCCGCTTCCCACACAGACCCTCTCTGTGCGACTCCAGGGACGCTCGTGTATGTCCCGGGGCGTCGGGACGTCCTCTGATACGAGGAGGACAGATGTGAGGCCGCCTTCACCTTGAGGGCAGCCCCCGGGTGGGGCTGAGGTAGAGCCCTGTCCTCCCTGAGTGATTCCCTCGGTCCCCCACAGCCCCAACACGTGCCTGCTGCTGGACTGCGGGGAGGGCACCTTCGGGCAGCTGTGCCGCCACTATGGGGACAGCGTGGACCGGGTCCTGGGCTCCCTGGCCGCCGTGTTCGTGTCCCACCTGCATGCCGACCACCACACGGTAAGTCAGCTCCTTCCTCGGGCCCCATGCCTCCCACCTGGCACGGTGTCTTAGGAAAACCCGGTGGCCTTTGTGTCTTGAGGCCTCAGGGTCTCCCCTGGCCAGGCAGCTGCTTGGAGCCACCTTTAGCCAGAGGTGGGCGGCAGCCGGGTGGTGGGCATTGGAGGGGGGTAGCTGACGGCGACCAGGGACTGCAAGCTGGGGTCCCAGGGACTCGCTTCGGGAGGGAGGTTGGGTCTGCGTGAGGCTGATTGTGTCCCCTCCTCCTCTCAGGGCTTGTTGAACATCCTGCTACAGAGAGAGCATGCTCTGGTGAGTCCACTGGACTGTACTGCCCCTTGTGTTTCCTGGGATGACACACACACGCCTCCTCCCACTCCACACCGTTTCCACTGAAACATCCGCTCTCTCCCCGCTGCAGGCATCGCTGGGCAGACCCTGCCACCCCCTGCTCGTGGTCGCCCCCACCCAGCTCCGGACCTGGCTCCAGCAGTACCATAACCAGTGCCAGCCACTGCTGCACCACGTCAGGTGGGCTCGGGCCGGGCGGCAGAGCCAGGGAGGGCGGAAACCCTCGGGTGGTCCCCACTAATAAAGGCCCTTTGCTTTCAGTTTCTCCCAGCCTCCTCCACTTCCATTCACAGGTCTCAGTCTCTGCCAGCACTTCTCCATGAAACGGTTTCCGGGCCTAGCGCCCTGCTTTCTCAGTGACAGCACTGGATTGTTCCTTTGTAATAGTGGGGCTCTCTAGTCAGCGGCTTGAACATCAAATTAAATGTTCTTTTTCTTAAATGTTTTATCTTCTCACAGTGTTATTCCTGCCAAATGCCTTCAGAAGGGAGCTGAGGTCTCCAGCCCTGAGGTGGAGAGGTTGATAAATTTGCTGCTGGAAACCTGTGGCCTGGAGGAGGTAGGGGGAGGCCTGGGCGCGGGCGGGCAGGTGGGGGCCACGGAAGTGTGTGGCTGGCCGTGAGCCCACCACCCCTCCTCCAGTTCCAGACCTGCCTGGTCCGGCACTGCAAGCACGCCTTCGGCTGTGCACTGGTCCACATGTCCGGCTGGAAGGTGGTCTACTCGGGGGACACCATGCCCTGTGAAGCTCTGGTCCAGATGGGTGAGTAGGGGCGTGTTCTGTGCGGCCCCCAGACCCCTGTGGCCCCCAGGCAGAGGGCTTATTCTTGGCACCTGTGCTGCTGCTTCAGGGAAGGATGCCACCCTCCTGATCCACGAGGCCACCTTGGAAGATGGTCTGGAAGAGGAAGCCGTGGAGAAGACACACAGGTACAGAGCGCCCAGTCCCTCTGGCTCCCCAGGTGATGCTGGGCCGGCCTGCTTCCCACCAAGGGCCGTGGGGGCTTCTGACCCCGAGCAGCTGTCTCCCCAGCCTCCACTTTTATTTCTGTGGCACCTCTAAGGCAAGGCTCTGGAGGAGGTGTGGCTCAGGAAAGAACTGGAAATATGCTGAAGCCAGGGAAGGATGGCTGGGGCAGGGTCATGGGGCCATCTAAGGGAGGAGTGTGTCACCCCAAGTGGGAGGCCTCTGTCCCCGAGGCCCTCACTGGTGGGCAGCCCCACAACGCAGAGCCTGGGCTGCACTGGGGGAGGTGGGAAGACGGGCCCTGGAGTGGCTTTGTGTCAGCGGCAGGAAGCCTGTGGCCCCCAGGTGCCTGTCTGGGCCGGGGTCTGCACGGCCTGCTCCTCCAGCCTCCTGTCAACCCGTGTGTGCAGCACCACCTCCCAGGCCATCGGTGTGGGCATGCGGATGAGCGCGGCCTTCATCATGCTGACCCACTTCAGCCAGCGCTATGCCAAGATCCCACTCTTCAGCCCTGACTTCAACGAGAAAGTGGGCATCGCCTTCGACCACATGAAGGTGAGGGGGCCCCTTGGGCGGGGGCGGGGAGAGGTGCCTCCATCTGTGTGGATGGCTGGGCTCGGCCTGCTGCCCACCATGGCCAGCACAGAGCTTTGGGGCACAGGCTCCCGAAAGCCCTGTGGAGGCCCAGCTATGTCACGTGAGCCACTCTCCGCGCGGGCCCGGGGACAGCGTTCTCGGAGCAGTAAAGCTGGGCCTCTGGAGCCTGGCTCCCTCTCCCCACGGCCGGGCCAGTCTTCCAGCCGAGTCTGCCTGCGAGGGTGGCCAGTGCCTGCGAGCCATGACGGCCTTGTCTTGCCTCGTAGGTCAGCCTGGGGGACCTTCCGACGGTGCCCAGGCTGACGGCGCCACTGAAGGCCCTGTTTGCCGGGGACCTGGAGGAGATGGAGGGGCGCCGGGAGCGCCGGGAGCTGCGGCAGGTGCGGGCAGCCCTGCTCGCCGGGGAGGATGTGGAGCCACCGCAGAAACGCGCCCCCGCGGAGCAGCCCCCGAGCCCGCAGAGCAAGAAGGCCAGGGCCCAGTAGACGTGGGGCCGGGGAGTGTGGAGGGAGGCCATGGCTTCCAGCGGTCTCCTGCACGAGCGCTGGGCTGGGGATGCAGCCTCAGGAAGGGCGTCTCCAAGGACGGGACATTGTGAAGGTGGCGTCTGTACCGAGTGCTCTGTCCTCGTGCTGCGGCCAAGCAGAGTCTTGGGGGCACAGCTCTGCACTGCGGGTGCCCGGAAACAGCTTGATCCTGGCAACGACCTTCGGAGTCCATCCCCGGGGAGCCAGCACCCCTCTGCAGCCTGGTGACTTAGCCAAAGTCAAGTCGTGTGGACTGTCAGCTGTGGACCGCGATGGGTGGACATGCAGTGGTTCCAGGAACGCAGAGACGGGCTGCCGTTCCTACTGCATAAATAGACTCACCGGAGTGTGGAGTGACACCACGTGGGGCTGGCGGCCGGGCCTCCCCTAGGGCTGGACAGCACTGAGGTCAGTGTCTGAAAAGGGGGTGTATCTTCACAGACGCCTCTAGTATTCACGTGTTCTTACCACCGGGGAGGAGAGAGGGGAGCTTTAAAGAGACACAGGTGCTGAGACAGAGAGCAAGGACTGGACTCACCGTGACCTCGGAGTCCCTGGCCTCACCTCCCATGTCCCCGCAAGCTTGTTGTTAAGACAGGAAGATAGGCCACGCTCAGGGATAATAAATCTATTTTAATAACATTACTTTTGACAACTATTTGTACACGTATTGAAAGGTAATTGTCATCCCCCAGGCTCCATTACAAATTGGGTACTGAGCTGCCCTGCTAGGATGCGAGCAAAGCCGGGAACATCAGAAATCAGCAAGTCCCACTATCGGAGGAGGATTACTTTACACTTTGTTGGGAAAAATAACGAAGCATTTAAATCTCTCATTGTACACCTGTACATGGGTTTAGATTGAATGGCTCAAATTAAACAAATATAGATTTTATATATACAAATATTATATCCAGTTTAGGTATTCTATTTTAAAAGGATAAAACTGTAAGGTTGGACTCTGCATGCATGACCGGAATCCACTTTGCTCTCCCTCCTTCCCAGGTGTGACCAGAACCCCCGGGATCTCCTCCCTGGGGCCAGCTGGGGGCTCTGTGGAAGGGTGAGCCAAGCTCTGCACACTGCTCGGCTGGGGGTCCGAGCCTGGGGGCTCCATGGGCCATGCCCCCTTCCTCTCTGGGCTTATTGGATTATTGCTATTCACTTCTGACCTCCAGAAAATAACCCCCTTTCTTAGCTGGGGGACCCTGGAGGGCTGCAATTACTGAGACACATCTCAAGTTTTGGGGGGGTGCCTGGGGAGTTACGTTTGGGTCCCCCAGACACACTCAACATCGTTTTTAAAATTCAGAAATAGAAAACCTTCAGACAGTAACAGGAGCGTCATTCCACGTGGAGTAAACTGTTGAATTTCGTCTTCAGCCATTTACATCAAAGCCCACGGAAGAAGGTCCGCCCCGCCGGCTCCTTGCTGTGAAGAGGAAGGCCGGCCAGGGCCCCAGGCGCCTGAGAGCGAGGCCCCCCGCCCCTCGCCCCGTCCCGTCCCGTCCCGTCCCCTCCCCGCTCTGCACCATCAGGCGCACCTCGCAGGTCTCATGGCCGTCAGCACGGGTGACAGGCAGCCCCAGCTGACCGCCACCGAGCCGTGCACACCCACCCTGCTGAGGATGTTTCCGACACAAGCCCTCGGGTGGGGAGGGCAGTTGCCTGGCGTGGAGGCCGAAAGTGGATCCAAATAGGCACAAAGTCAAAAGGCAAAGATCAAACAAAAGGCCAGAGTCACCACCCGGAGGGGACGAAAAAAAAGCTGCACCACAGAAACCTGCCACGTGGCCATCCGCAGGGGTCCCACCTGGCGGCCGCTGCGACGCCATGGGCCGTATGTATGCACGCGCGTGCGCAGTTCTGCTCGCAGGGCCGTGAGCACGCGCACGCGCGGTGCTGCTCACAGGGCCGGGTGCACGCGCGTGCGCGGTGCTGCTCGCAGGGCCGGGTGCACGCGCGTGCGTGGTGCTGCTCACAGGGCCGTGCTCTCCGACTCCTCCTCCGAGTCTCTCTTGTCAGCCACCGAGTGTCGCCGCACGTGCTCCAGGGGCCCGAGGCGCAGCGCCGACCCCAGCTCCACGTGGATGGAGGGCACGTCGAAGTGGACCAGATCTGCAAGGCGGCAGGGGCGGGGGACAGGCTGAGAGGCTGGGGGCCTGGGGTGTCACGGAAGGGCCAGCTGGTGCGGGGGTCCCTTGAAACAGCCTCTCGAGGGTCCCGCTCCACCCATGGGCCTGGACATCCAGATTCCTACCTGTGGTTCAGGCCCACCAGATCCCTTACCCCCGGAACCAGACTCTGCATACAGAGGACTCCCCCTGGCTGGGCCAGGTGACACCGGATTGGGGATGTCAGGGCTGCGTTTAGTTCCCTGGAGTCTGCAGGGATCGGGTCACGGGCTGGGGACACAGCCACCTCCCAAGTGCATGGATGGACAGGGGGTCCTGACACAGTGGCCCAACTCAAGACCACACATGTATGCCTAAGGGGCTGGTGGAGGTGGGACGAGGGTCTCCCTGAGGACCCCGGGAGTAAGGGGGGCAAGCTCCTCCCTGTGGGCACCGCCACCCCCATTCCCGTCCCGCTCGCCTCCAGTTACGCCTCTGTTCCGTACTGAAAGGTCACTTCCTGGAAAAAGACCAGGAAGAGGGCTGGTCCCCAAGGCAACACACACAGGCAGCTCGGGGCTGGGGGCCTGGCGACCCCTGGGGACCAGTGACCCCATGCTGGCTCTGATCACACTTTCCATTTTTGGAGGGACAAGGGCCTTTCTCCATAAAAGCTCATGGAACCAGCACTGGAGTGAGCAGGTTCCCCAACTCTTTTCTTCCTCCACGAGAATGAAATGCATGCTCTTGTCACCTCCATTCTTTACCTGACGTGCACCCATTTTAGCAGTAAAAATGCCCCCTATGCAACTAAAGAGGAGTGGAGAGAAGAACCACTGAAATTCTAAATTTCGAAACAAGTAACAAGCTGTAACAGTACAGGAGGTGAGAGAGGAGCTGGGAACTCAGCTTCCTCGCCTGCTTTGGCAAGCTGCCACCTTACACGTGCACCTGGGATGCTATTTTCAAAAAGCCTGGGCTCCCTCTGATCACACAGGGGCTGTGAATCCCTACCTGCTGCCAGCATGAAGCAGAAGCCAAACCAGGATGCTTAGAAAGGGGACGGGGGACATGACCAACTGCAGGAGGCTCTGAGCGTGTGCAGCAAACCCGAAACCCCTCATCCACGTGCACTGCAAGCTAGCCTACCCGGGGGTCGGGTGGAAGGCAGCGCCCTGGACCTGTCTCTTATACACATCTAGATGTGTATAAGAGACAGCCATTAGACGGCAGCGCTCTAACTCCCGGGGCCGCAGGGCTAAGGGGACCTGTCACTCCCTCTGGGCCTGCTGAGCTCTGGCCTCCGCTCAGCCTCACCGTCCCCGTGGGGGACTGAGGACCCACACCACGGGGGAGCAGACAGGGGTGCGGCTTCCGGTTTTTGTCAAACACTCCATCCAAGGAAGACTATGGCAAGTGGACAGACAGACGCGTAGACACCGTCTTCAAAGACACACAAACATGGAAGCTCTGGGACGAAGGTCCTCCTCTCTCCTGACCCCCCCGCTCCCCAAAACGGCCCCCTGCCTGACCGAGCAGAGACGGGGCTGGGGGGTGGGGGTCCGCAGCTCGGCTGTTCTCCTCCTGCCGGCCTGGCCTGTAAGGGGCAGCACACCCTGCAGCTTGGACTCAAAGCCCCGCCTCTGTCCCCAGGCGGAGTGTGACCTTGGGCGCCTTCTGACCCCGCCCGGGCCTGGCAGTCACTGGGGTGACACAGGTGGGAAGGTGCCTGCAGGCGAAGCAGGTAAAGGACACGCAGCCTGAGGAGAGCCGCCCGGCGGCCACCTTGGCCACTCCTTAAGCCACCTGAGCAGGAAGGTAACTCAGGCAGACGGGACGCAGTGGGGGAGAAGCCCCTGCAGACGGCCGACAAAGGAGAGGCCCATCCTTGGGACAGAGGCCCCAGGAGCCCTGTCAGGGGGCCCGAGTGGGCGGCAGACACCGCAAAGCCACTCCTGTCCAGAACGTGCAGCTTTCCTGGGGGGCAGAGGGGACTTGCCCCCCTTGCTTCACTCTGGCCGCCGACACCTGCTTCCTGCCTCTGCTTTCCTTACGAGCTTCTACCCTTTACAGGAGCAGGAGGCCTGGCAGAAACCGCTAGGAGGGCTCCCAGATTATTTCACTGAATTGGACAGAAAGGCCCTGGCTAGCTGCATACCCGGGACAACGTGAGCTCGGGGTGAATTCCAGAACAGACGCTAGGGGTTCTTTAGAACCTGCTGACCATCCTGGAGGACCGGGCGGGTCCTCTCCCCGGGGGCCCCTCCCTAAACCCCGCGTGCTTGTGCCTCCCCCAACACTGGGCACACGTCGTCAGCCAGCGGGCCATCCAGTGACACAGACCTGGGATGAGGGAGGGGGCTGTCACCCCTTCTAAGCCTGTGTGGGAAGCAGCTGGGGCTGGGCGACCCTGGAGGGGGACAGTGAGGGAGAAGCTGAGCGCAGCCTCTTTCTCCTCCTGAGAAAAGCCAGGAGGTGGCCGGTGAGCCCCCAGGCCGCGAGAGGCTGCCGTGCAGGTTGGGGTGCATGCAGAGTGCGGGGTGCGGCCTGGCTGCGGGCGGGAGAGGTAAGGCCGGGACCGCTTACCCTGCAATCCCCCTCACGTGTCCACAACTGCGTCCCCCGTGTCACACAGCTGCGAGAACACAGCGACAGGAGTCGGAGAGAGGAAGAGATACGATGAGACGACAACGGAACACAGCACACCCAACAGCACAGTCAGGGGGCCGCAGCAAACCACGACGACCACACCGCTCAGACCACTGCCCCGCGGGACGAGGGGCCGGGCCGCCACCCCCAGATGACCGCTCAAGGGCAGCAGCTCTGCTCCGGGGTGGCTGGGACCCCCGCCATCCATCAGGGACTCTTCCAGAACCACCAGTGGGAGGGAGGTGGTGCTCACTGTGGTTCTCCAGGGAGGGCTCTCCTTAATGTCTCAAGAGCCTCAGGCTGGACAGAGCAGCTGAGCCTTCACCATTAATTACATCCAAAGAAAGCCAGATCGCCAGACGGCCGCTCCCCATGGTATATACATCTGCTCCCCTCACCCCAGGCACGCGCACTGGACTGGTCTCTTCTAGGCAGCAAAGCACTGAACCCATCTGGTCAAGGGAACCCTCACTCCCGAGGGCGGATGTGGGGATGAATAAAAGCACAAGTCAGGACCCAGGGCCAGACCGCTCCCTCCAGTGTGTGTGTGGTGTGTCTGCGTGGAGGCAGCTGTGTTTGTACATGTATGTGTGTGGTGTGTGTATACATGGTGTATCTGTGTGTGATTTATGTGTATCTGTAGTACGAGTGCATGCAAGCATGCTTACATGCATGTATCCGTGTGGTGTGTGTAGGTTATGGTTACACATTTTCCTAGAGGAAAAAGAGCTCATCTTGGATGTTAAATTTAAAGTTACAGAACCTTGTCTGAAATTGCATGCTCAGTCACTTCAGTCGTGTCCAACTCTTTGTGACCCCCATGGACTGTAGCCCTCCAGGCTCCTCTGTCCATGGATTCTCCAGGCAAGAATACTGGAGTGGGTTGCCATGCTCTTCTCCAGGGGATCTTCCTGACCCAGGTATCAAACCCATTATCTCTCACATCTGCACTGGCAAGCAGGTTCTTTACGAGCCCTTTCTAAATATATTTTGCTAGGAAAAAACCTTTTTCTAATAAGGCTTGTTTGAAGTGAAGTGAAAGTCGCTCAGTCGTGTCTCTTTGTGACCCCAAGGACTCATGGAATTCTCCAGGCCAGAATACTGGAATGGGTAGCTGTTCCCTTTTCCGGGGATCTTCCCAATCCAGGGATTGAACCCAGGTCTCCTGCATTGCAGGTAGATTCTTTACCATCTGAGCCACCAGGAAAACCCAAGAATACTGGAGTGGGTAGCCTATCCCTTCTCCAGGGGAATCTTCCCGACCCAGGAATCGAACCGGGGTCTCCTGCACTGCAGGTGGATTCTTTACCAACTGAGTTATCAGGAAGCCCATAAGGCTTGTTTAGTTATTAGGAAAATATGTCTGTCTCTCAACCTCTGTTCTCATGGTGAAAACTGGTACCTGAGCTGCCAGTGCTGAGCTGAGCAAAGCCCCAGACACACTGTGCTGTGATCCCGCTTTCTGCCATCACAGTCCAGCCTCTCCTGAAGCTGCCTCTTCCCAGGATGCAGGGCACTTGGCCCCCAGATGCAGGATCAGAACCCAGGCTGGCGGGCGTTCAGTTGGGAGAAATCCCCTAGGGAGCCCCCTCTCTGCAGGACAACTGTGCCCGGGGCTGTCCATGACCTCAGGGGGGCTTCTAAGGAGACCACCCCATATACCACAGATGGCTCCAGCAGTCATCCCTGGAAAACAGGGCCCACCTCCTGCAAAGTCCCCAGTGGTCCCACCATGCTAAGGCTCACACAGATGCCACGCGCGCCAAGGTTACCTGTCGACATGCTCTCCCCAGGGGACACGCCGTCCAGCACAGGATGCTCTGAGGACTGCGGGCTGGAGGCGGCGAGGCTGACGGTGGGCGGCTGGGGCGGCGGCAGGGTGGGCCTCTGGCGGGGCTTCGGGGTGGGCCGAGACTTGCTTAGGGCGCCCGTGAAGCCAGAGGGAGAGGCCAGTGGGGGCGCTGGGGCCGCAGGGGAGAGCTGGCCCGATCCCAGGGAGTAGCCCGGGGGATAGCTGAGTCCGTAGGGTGACGGGGTGCTGGGGGGCGTGGGGGACAGGCTGAGTGGGGATGGCTGGCCGGCAGGCTGCTCAGGCAGGGGCCCCGGCTGGCCGAAGGGGACCTTGGGTGGAATGGGTGCCAGCTTCTTGGAAACTGAAAGACAAATCAGCACACAGGGTTGTTAAGCGGCACTCACCATCCATCCATGTGGCTGTGAGCACCTTTCCCCGACCCCTCACCAACAGTGCCCCCACGCCCAGCTCCTGCCACCCTGAGGGCAGCTGATGCTGTTTTTTAAAATTCACCTAGAACTGCAGGTTTTCATATCTGCCCACCTGTTCACTAATGTCTCCTCCTCTTCTCTCGATTCCTGCTGTGATTGGCGCGCATGCACACACACACGCACACACACACACATCCCACCCCCAGGCAGCAGCTGAGTTCAGGGTCCTTCCATTGCTTCACAGTGGTATAAGCATCAGGGTGTCTGGGAGAAGGTGGGAGTTGAGGATGCATTGTCCAGGAGGGGACGACTAGAGATGGGCCTGGACACTGGACCCTGGACAAAGCGACTGTCCTCGGGGCAGGAAGCTCTTCTGGCTAAACCTCCAATGGCTCTGGGATGCCCTAACAGTGACCTCTGACCCAGTCCTCCGGCCACAGAGGCCCAGAGCCTCCATCACTCAGTCTGTCTTTTCCCTGTCCTGGCCCTCAGTCCCATGTACTTGCCCTGGAGGTGTTTACCCTTTAAGAATCCCAGGTGTAGATGTGGACAGATCTGCACTGTTCTAGGTGTACCACTGCCCCGACTCCTCTGCACTGCCCTCTTTTTACTTTTTCTGATTCAGGATCTTAGTTCCCCGATGACCAAGGATTGAACCTGTCCACCTGCAGTGGAAGCAGAGTCCTAGCCACCAGACCCCCGGGCAAGTCCCCACACTGCCCTCTCATTTATTTAGTGATGAGGGTGGCCGTGACGTACCTTTCCGGAGGGTGTGAGGGCTCTGGTCCGCAGGTGGCTGGCCCAGACTTGTGCCCGGCTGTGCCCCGGGCTGCGAGCCTGCACTGGGTGTCCCCTGGCTAGAACCCGGACTTCCCTTCTGCCCTGATCCTGGAGAAAGTTCTTTGCTTTTAGAAGCACTGTATCACAAGAGAGTTATAAAACAGAGTCAGTCCCTGAACTCAGGCAGCTTCAGCATCAGAATCGTGAACTGAATATATGTTTTCTGGGCAGGCGTGGTCCTCTCAGACCTTCTTAAGGCCTTCAAAGATGCCTGTGGAGGTGACCGGCCCCTCCTGGGGGCTCTGCAGGCCTGAGCTCCACTCCCATCTCCAGGTGGCCCCCTTATGGCCAGATCCCTTTCCTGGCATCGGCCCTCTCCCCAGCAGACCATCCTAGCAAGTCTCCTCTTTGTCAGTTTCCTCCTCCAGCCAGCAGCCCCTGCTTCCTGCTGACCTCTCTCTCCCCTCCTGCATCCTGAAACAGAACCAAAGCCCGTGATTCCACGGCCAGGGTCGGCAACCCCTTGTCCTCTCTGGTGGAGCCATCAGCAACCACCCCATCCAGGGTCATCTCCAGCCCCTGCCAACTCTGTCATTTCCCATCTCACAAGGAAAATACTTTCTATACATTAAAGAAAAAAAAAATCCTGCAACCCCTTCACTTAGGGATTGGTATCTGTGTGCCTGTGCGCACACACACACACAAGCGCATGCGAAGACTGGCTTGAAAGGTTCAGATTTCCAAAGTCGCCAAAATGTTTCCAATGGGCCTGGTGAAGTGGCTCTCCTAATTTTCTGAGTTGTTTACAACAGAGACAAACAGCCAAGGGGGTCTGTGCAACCCCGCTTGTAGAATCCCCTCTGACCATGCCCCTCTCAAAGGGGGTTGGGGGGGGCCTCCTCCCCTGCGCCCCTGGGGACCAGTGACCCCATGCTGGCTCTGATCACACTTTCCATTTTTGGAGGGACAAGGGCCTTTCTCCATAAAAGCTCATGGAACCAGCACTGGAGTGAGCAGGTTCCCCAACTCTTTTCTTCCTCCACGAGAATGAAATGCATGCTCTTGTCACCTCCATTCTTTACCTGACGTGCACCCATTTTAGCAGTAAAAATGCCCCCTATGCAACTAAAGAGGAGTGGAGAGAAGAACCACTGAAATTCTAAATTTCGAAACAAGTAACAAGCTGTAACAGTACAGGAGGTGAGAGAGGAGCTGGGAACTCAGCTTCCTCGCCTGCTTTGGCAAGCTGCCACCTTACACGTGCACCTGGGATGCTATTTTCAAAAAGCCTGGGCTCCCTCTGATCACACAGGGGCTGTGAATCCCTACCTGCTGCCAGCATGAAGCAGAAGCCAAACCAGGATGCTTAGAAAGGGGACGGGGGACATGACCAACTGCAGGAGGCTCTGAGCGTGTGCAGCAAACCCGAAACCCCTCATCCACGTGCACTGCAAGCTAGCCTACCCGGGGGTCGGGTGGAAGGCAGCGCCCTGGACTTACCTGGTCCGTTCAGCCGCAGGCTGGAGGCCGAGGCCGGATGGAGAGAGCGCGGGCGCCACGGGGCCCTCCGGGGACTGCTCCGGGAGGGGCGACGGCAGGGGCGGGGAGAGCTCGGAGGGTGGAGGCGAGGTGGGGCGGGGGAGGGGGGCGGGCAGCCTCAGACTAGAAGAGAGCACCGACCAGCAGGGACACCTGAACATCCATCCTTCTTTTTGTCACCTGGGGGTCCAGGAGCACAGGACCGACTCAGGACTCCCGGGCCAGCTCCAGGACAGTGGCTGGCTTACAACCTCTGCAAGGTCTACAGAGCAGGGTGGGGCTGATCATGCTCTGGTCAGTCCCCACCCCCGATTCCACTTCAAGAAGGGGGGGCACAGCTCTGAGTACATCGGCCAAAGCAACCAGACACGCACATTCACCCCTGCAGAGCTCGCTAAGGCACCGCTCGCTATTCCCATGTACTGCACGTGGCCTCATGGCTACCCGAGAATACTGTACCTTTGGATTTTCCTAAGGCTGCAGGGACAGAAACACACAGACATTAGTGTGGCAAACGCTGCGCTTGCCTCTGGACACACAGCGGCTCTCTGTCAGGGTCAGGGGCTAAGCCTGGGGCTTCCACTGAGCCTTGAAATTGTTTGTTTAGTCCGTCTCTCCAGTTAAAGTGACTTTTCTGTCTGCACAGGTGAAGAGCATCCTACCAAGCTCACAGGTGAATAAACACCGAAGCTGAAGAGTTGACACTGGAGCTTGTGGTGGGGGTTGGGGGCATGTCACAAGGAAGGGAAAAAAAAAAAACCACAGAAGCAGCCATCCGCTCTTTTCTAAGTTATATGATCCAGAAGGTGGTCAATCTCCTTTCCTCTGGTCTAGGAGATGACTGGTTCCGTGATACGTAGTCAAAGCCTTCTCTGACTATGGCAAGAGCTAATACTGCCAGTGTTAAGGGAGACACAGATGTTCATGCAGGGAGAACACTGGCCAGTCCCCGTCTCCACTGGGGATAAGCAGAGGGTTGCCCCTACTTGCTGTCACCCACGCTGGCCAGGAGCACTGAGCTGCCGCACCATGAGTCTGCCCACCTTGCAGAGGTGCAGCAAGATTCAATCCAAAGCTTCAAGGTTGGGGATTGGTTGTAGCAGGTGGGATGTGGTCCTTTACGAAAATGTGTGGGGAGGGAGCCTCCGTGAGGGGCACAGAGGACAATGGTACTACAG
>SJYT01025455.1:122500-150100 GCA_006410635.1 Cephalophus harveyi | reverse complement strand
CCCTGTGTAGTGTCACTGTTAACACATTATGGACTGGGGCATTTTTGCAGAAGCTAACACTTGTGGTGTTAATACCTCTCTGGTCAATAATGTGTTAATAGTTCTCTTCTCCAAGGCATTTTGGGGGCAGCTGGTCTCTCTCTGGGATCCACTACCCACCAGCTTGCAAGTCGTCTTGGCTCTGAGGACCCCCCAACCAATAAACAGGCACCTTCTACTGGGGACCCAGTCACCCCCGGAGGCCACTCAAAACTGTGCAGCAGGGTCAATGGCATCCCCCGGTATCTAAAGTAAGCTGGGGGAAGCAGCAAACTGTGCTCTTTGGGCTTCTAAATTTATCAGGATGAAAAAGAGCAAAAAGCTTAACATTTCACTTGGGGAAGCAAACTGACGCCACTTTGTTGCAATGGTTGGTGATGCTGTTCCCTGTGGCTCCTAGAAGAGCCCTAAAGGAGGGCGGTCTCATACTCATGGGTTTTCTGATCACACTCTTTCTCACTTAGAAAGACCTTCCCCATTTGAGATGGGAGGCATGGGCTTTGGCATCAGGGCTGGTGGGGGGACACCTTCTATTATCAACTGCATCTCCCAGCACCATGGACCCCAGACACCAGGCTACCTGCTGATGCCCTGGTTCACCAAGAGGAGGACGAGGAGGGAGGACCAATGAGACCCACTAAATCGCAACAGCAAAGCATCAGCAACCAAGAATCGAGGGGTGAACGTACGCTCCTGCTTTCATAAACAGCTAAGCCGCCTGTCAACACGTCTCTCCCAGCTGAAGTGACTTTTGTGGAGCAGGCAGCATGCCCTGTGCCCAGGAAAACAGGCATCGGAAGTTCTCAGATGTCTTCAAAAGGCAATAAAAATCTTTATAGACCAATGAATCCCAAGGGCAACAGTGACAACCTTGGAGGCATCAAAGCATGTTTACCTTTAGAGGCTAATGAAAATTTGCTTGAAACACTGGCAGATTTAAGTGTCTGAACGTCTAGCTAGAACTCCACCCAAAGACAAAATTTATAAAACTGCTTGGCATGTTACCAAGAGCAAGGGAGCTCCTCAGAGGTAGAAGAATCCAACCAGAAGGTCACAGAAGCAGGTCACAAGTTTCTGCTCACTGTTCTGTCACATAAAGAAGTAATAGTCGCAAGAAAGAAATAACTTCATGTTGTTTTAAAAAAACACCAGATTCCATCCATTGAAAACAACCAACCCCCTTAGAAACTTCACAGATACCCACATCGCTTATGGATGTCAAAGATTCCCCACAGCCACTGCTTCCAGTGAGAATGAAAAGAACTTGGTTTTCGGATCCCTTTCTAGTTGAATCAAGGCAGAGGAGAGAAGCCAGAGGCCACAAAGAACACCCGAGAAGCAAAGGGTTTGGAGAGCAATTCGCAGAAAGCAGGACGACGTGGCAAGAGTCCAGGAGGGGACCCGTTCAGAGTCCTCATCTGCTCCCCCTTGGGATTCACATGGGGCAGGCTGGCTGGCAAGGCAGCTCCACTGACAGCTACTCTTCCCCGCTTCACTCCTCCTAGCCTACTGGGACCTCGTATTGCAGGGTAGCTTATCCTAAGCTGGGTTTTTCTGGTGAGTCAGAAGCTTAAGAATGTGCCTGCCAATGCAGGAAACCCAAGTTCGATCCCTGGGTCAGGAAGATCTCCTGGAGAAGGGAATGGCTACCCACTCCAGTATTCTTGCCTGGAGAATCCCAAGGATAGAGGAGGCTGGCGGGCTATAATCTATAGGGTCACAAAGGGTTGGACATGACTGAGTGACTAACACTTCACACTATAACCTGGCAGGCCACATAAGGAAAAGATAAGAAGCAGGACCTTAAAAATTAGGAGACAAAGGCCGGCCCTAGAAAAAAAAATCTGAAAGTTGGAGATTTCAGCATGAGAACAGGTGTCTACAGAAAGAATATATTTATCACTGAGAATAGAAGTTTGCTCTGGACTGTTCCAAGTGATGAGCTGTCAGGAGTTAGCAGTTATATTTCTTTTTGACCTTTGTAGGATAGACATCCGGAGAAGGCAATGGCAACCCACTCCAGTACTCTTGCCTGGAAAATCCCATGGGCGGAGGAGCCTGGTAGGCTGCAGTCCATGGGGTCGCACAGAGTCGGACACGACTGAAACGACTTAGCAGCAGCAGCAGGATAGACATCTGTCATGCAGTTTTTATTTTTGGACACATCATGTGGCATGCAGGATCTTAGTTCCCCAACCAGGGATCAAACCCATGACCCCTGCGGTGGAAGTGTGGAGTCTTGACCACTGGATCGCCAGGGAAGTCCCCATCATGCTGTATTTGAATCCTGGTCAGGAACGGTCTTACCCAGAGATGTTGGCCAGTATATGGATTTGAGGTATTTAAGTATATAGAGGTCGGATAGGCTTTGATTTTTCATCTAGAGATTGGTTATATTTGGAATCACTGGAAAAGACCCTGATGCTGGGAAAGATTGAAGGCAGGAGGACAAGTGGGGACAGAGAATGAGATGGTTGGATAGCATCACTGACTCAATGAACGTGAGTTTGAGCAAAGTCCGGGAGATGGTGAAGGACAGGGAGGCCTGGTGTTCTGCAGTCCATGGGGTTGCAAAGAGTCGGACATGACTGAGCAACTGAACAACAACAAGTCTATACTGATCTGGAAGGTTTTGATTTTTGTTCTGAAGATTAGGTACATTTGGCAAATATTTGGCTGAGAGAAAGGAAGCAAGAAAGGCTGGTATCTCCCCGCAAATCCACAGGAGCTTTCGGAGTTCCTGGACCACTTAAAATGAACTTGGAGGCTGGGCAGCAGTGGCATAGTAGGTGCCAACATGAGAGATGAGTAAGAAGGATCCTAAAGATCCTGGCTCAGCCTTGCCCACACTCCCCCAGGAAGGTCAGGATCAAGTATTTCTAGCTCCTCTAGGGATCGTTCCTCTCCTAAGTGGGTAACAAAGTTTCTTCACCTCCCCAGGACAAATAACAGCAGAGGCACCAGGCAGCATTTCACAGACCTGGTCTCACCACCCACAAACGTGTGAATCCAGGAAATGTGGAAGCAGAGATGAGCCTGGGCCAAGAATACACCTCTCGAAGGCAGAGCTGACAAACCAAGCCTCAAATACGAGTCAAAGTTTCCATGGTACCCAGAACCTCTAGCTCTGTCTGAAGAAAAATCCCTGCACCCTCTCACCACTCCGCAACGCTGTTCAGAGTAGCTGCATCTGGGGTTCTCCATCTTTCTACTTGGTCTTCAGAGGACCCCAATATCCACAATCACAACAACAAGCTCTGTGGAACACGAGTTCTATCTCGTGACAACAGGCTTTTTGATGTAATAAACTTAGGAATGGATGCCACAGCCCGCTGTGAAGATATGTGACATATCACATCATGTAAAAGACCCCACAAACTCATGATTCAACGTGTTGAATCATGTGTCTCAAGAACTCACGAGACCTAGGTGTCTATCTTCTCCCCCCTGCCCCAACATAACCAAGCATCAGTGGAACCTGTGTTCCATATAGCACCTCAGGTCGCTCCTGAACTTCTTAATTACACACGTGCTTATTCCAAATTACAGGCTTCCCTGGTGGCTCAGGGGTAAAGAATCTGCCTGCCAGTGCAGGAGACATGGGTTCCATCCCTGGGTCAGGAAGATCCCTTGGAGTAGGAAATGGCAACCCATTCCAGTATTCTTGTCTGGGAAGTTCCAAGGACAGAGGAGCCTGGAGGGCTACTGTCCACAGGGTTGCAAAGAGTTGGACTTGACTTAGCAACTAAACAATAACAACATTCCAAATTACCGTGCCTCCAGGCTAAGGTCTCTGTGTAGACTACTCATGGATTCAGGTGCTGCGGTCCCCTGACCTGGTGAGGCCCTCTGAGGATCAGAACAGAAGTGATATTGCTACAGACACATCAAGTAGGACTGGAAAGAGCGGCCTCACAGAGCTGCATGGCGTGCGCGACCTCAGCATCCTTTTTCTTTTTTTGGCACACTGCATGGTATGCGGGATCTCAGTTCCCTGGCCAGGGATTGAACCTGCACCCCCTGCATGGAAGCTCTGAGTCCTAACCTAAACTGACAACCTAACTTGACTACCAGGGAAGACTCCAGGGTCCTTTTTCTTTTTCTTTTTTTTAAAAGNAGCAGCCTCACAGAGCTGCATGGCGTGCGCGACCTCAGCATCCTTTTTCTTTTTTTGGCACACTGCATGGTATGCGGGATCTCAGTTCCCTGGCCAGGGATTGAACCTGCACCCCCTGCATGGAAGCTCTGAGTCCTAACCTAAACTGACAACCTAACTTGACTACCAGGGAAGACTCCAGGGTCCTTTTTCTTTTTCTTTTTTTTAAAAGCTTGTGCTGATTCTTTTTTGTTGCATAACAAACCACCCTCAAAATTTAGTAGCTTATCGATTCAGGCCACAAATCCACAATTCTGACAGAATGTGGCAGGGTCAGCTTGACTAATCCACACAGCACTAGCTGAGGTGGCTTGACTTACATAGTTTTAGCCTCTGTACCCCTAAGCTCCAGCAGTACTTGCAAAACCGCCTGCAGACCCTGGGGTCCCAGAGAGATGGCTCTCTAGCCACAGAAATCCTGACGACCCTGGCTCTTTATATTCAGAAGACCATACTACAGGGGCCAGTGGACACTGAATGCCCCGAGGTGCCACAGTGACAACTTTCTCGTAGAGGTCATCAGGATGGCTTTTCAGAGGGGACTGGGAGTCAGACCAGGTCTGGCCGGGAAGACGGGGAGCCCAGCTCTGATGCAGAGACATCTGTGAGTGAAGGACCACAACTGACCCTCCAGGGTATTCCCCCAGCTAGAGATGCCNTGAATGCCCCGAGGTGCCACAGTGACAACTTTCTCATAGAGGTCATCAGGATGGCTTTTCAGAGGGGACTGGGAGTCAGACCAGGTCTGGCCGGGAAGACGGGGAGCCCAGCTCTGATGCAGAGACATCTGTGAGTGAAGGACCACAACTGACCCTCCAGGGTATTCCCCCAGCTAGAGATGCCGCACACAGGAACCGAACTGCTTAAAAACCACGTTTAAAAGACAAATTCCAAAGCATTTGCTGGCATCAGGAATGAGGTCACAGGGCCACTGAAACTGCTGCTGGTCAAGCGAGGCCTTCCTGTCACTCCTCTCAGTCAACCCCTCCCTCCCCCAAAGCTGAGAAAGGGACGCAAGCTCATACCCATCCTTTTTGTAAAACTCCAGCATCATGTTATCTGTGGCCACACTGAGGGGCCGGCGGGCCTGCTCAGGCTGGCGCCGGTCAGCGGGGTCCATGTCTGGGGAGGGCATTGAGCTATAGTTGGCATTGTGGTTCACGTGCACTGGACTCCCGTAATTGCCTGTGATGTTGAACTCTATCTCTGTGGGGAAGACAGAACAGATGCACACGGTCTGTGAGTTGGCCAAGTCATTCCTGGGCAAGAGGGAAACCAGTGGAGAAATGGCCACTCTTTTATGCATCACCCCCGAAACTCTCATCCCATGGTTCAATGTTAGATCATCTGTTGATATTAACTCATTATATTTCATGGCACTCACCTAGCAAGTAATAGAACAGGGACTTAATACAGCACGTTTTCATCTGTGATTCACAAAACAAATTCAGTCAAATAGGAACTGATGGGTATTTTCTTTTTGAATAAAAAAAAAAAAAGGCAGAATCATCTATCTCAATCCTCACATTTAAGACTGAAATAAATGCCAGAGCGGGCTAAATCAAGTCAGGAAAAAGGGCAATCCCCACTCTCAACACTGTTATCTGATATTGTTGAAGTGCTAGCCAATGGAATTAGTCAAGAAAAGAAAATAACAGGCAATATTACTCTCTGTAGAGGATGATGACGATGGGATGTCTTTTCAGAAAACCAAAGAGAAAAAAAAAAATTACAGGATTAGAAACAGAAAGAGATCTCACTTAAGACTGCAGGCTCTCAAATGGAGGCTCATCTCATCCCCTCCTGACTGCGGCCGGTTTATCTGCAGTGCTCCTGAGCTCAGCCACAGAGCCCACAGAGTTTTACCTTGAACTCCTACCTCCTTTGTTTCTTTATCCTGGCTTCCTACCACTGGCCAAAGGTGGTATGCACAGGGGGCTTAAAAACAATACACACACACACACACACACACACCTTTGGCCAGTGGTACTCAATTTCAAAGATTCACACACACACACACACACACACACACACACACACACACACACCCCTTTGGCCAGTGGTACTCAATTTCAAAGATTCACACACACACACACACACACACACACACACACACCTTTGGCCAGTGGTACTCAATTTCAAAGATTCAGAACTCACAGCAACCTCCCATTCCCCTGCAGAAGCCTACTCCCACATCAGCTGCTGCCACGTACCCCCGGGGAAGAACCAGTCTGCGTGCTGGATGATGGGCTCGATGATCCCGACAATCTGCAGCGAGACCGTGGTCATCATCTCCGTGATGTTCCTGAGGGCACAGGGCAGAGGAGGGCAGGCGGGGTGAGCAGCCGAGGCAGGGAGGGGGCCCTGGACCAGAAGCCTGCACACCTGGGTCTGAGAGCGTGTGTCCTCTTGGGGAGGGCACTTCACCTATCCGAACCTCTCCCCATGTCTACAGAATGGAGACATCCCCAGAAGTCCTCCCTACAGGAGACGAGTGAGTAACAGACACAAAATCGCCAAGTCTGAGGACTGATTCTCACAACTGCCAGGCTCATCCTTTCCCAGCTCTGTTCTTTCTGTCAGGACAGCACTCTGTCCTTCTGTATCCCAGTGCTGGGATGTGCTCTCCACAGAGGGCCCAGGGGCCTAGAAGAGCTTGCCAGACTTGATGCTGACCCACATGAGCTCAAAACAGACCTTGGCTACAGGCCTGGCTCTGAGACTATCAACAGGAACTATCTGAAGAATTCTGGGCCTCTTCCTGAGTCTAAAGGGCCTCCTCCTGAGTCTAAAGAAGGACCAGTTCAAGACAGGCATATGACCTGACACATAAATTAGGCTAGTGGTTATCTGGGGCCCTGACCATCCCACCCAGGCCCCCACAGTCCCCCAGTGTGACCCACATATCCCTTCTTCTCTGGACTCACCCTTCTGCTTGTGGCCACAGCAGGTTGGGTCCTAATACAATGGCCATGTTACTGGGTGTCATCTTGTTGACATCTTGGTATTCTGAGAGCTTGGATAAAAACTTGATCAAGTATCTGAAAGGAGGTGAGAAAGGCCAGGTTTTACAAGGGCTCAATACCAGCCACGGTCCCCTAACACCAGCTGGAAACATCTCTTACTGATAAGAAGACTCATACATCCTACAATATAATCAAGATGTGTCACGTGTCAGGACACAAGAATGCTCCCAAAGCAGACAGAGCTCTTCCTGGGCTAGTCGTCAATGTCTGCTTCAACAAACTGTGGCCAGAAAAAAATTCTCCATCTTTCCTTTTGACTCAGTGCATAACGCCAGAAATTCCCTCCTTCTTTTCAAACCCCTGTCACCTCCTGTCTTCCCTGTGTGCAGAGGTGAGAAGTGGTGTGTAGGTGTCACTAGTGGGGACATCTTCATGCTAGGAGCAGTGTCTCAGTGGGGCTGAGAGCCAATGAAGAAAACGTTAGACCGAGACTTAGCATGTGGCCCAGCAATTTCACTCCTAGAGAAATATGTCCACACAAAAACGTGGACACAAATGTTCCCAGAAGCATTATTCATCATAGCTGAAAAGGAGACACCACCAAATATCCATTAAGGGACGAACAGATGAATAAAACATAGTCCCATTCATATAGTGGAGTACTACTCAGCCCTCAAAAGGAATGAAATACTGACACACGCTACTGCACGGATGAACCTTGGAAACTTGATGCCAATGGAGAAAAGCCAGACACAGAGACCCCAGGGTGAATGACTCCATCTGTATGAAAGGCCTGGCACAGGCAAATCAACAGAGACAGAACATAGATGAGAGTTTGCCAGGGGCTGGGTAAGCAGAAATGGGGAGTGACTGCTGATGGGAAGGAACAGCATTTCTTTGGGGGGTGATGAAAATGTTTTCAAATTACACAGTGATCATAGCTGCACAACTCGGCAGATTTACAAAAACCCACTTAATTGCACACTTTTAAAAGGGGACACTTGCATATGAATGGTTATGTCAATAAAGCTATTATTAAAAAAAAAAAAAAATCAGTGACTGAGTAGCTGTGCACAAATGAAGCACAAAAAGAGCTCTTATCATAGCTGCACAACTCGGCAGATTTACAAAAACCCACTTAATTGCACACTTTTAAAAGGGGACACTTGCATATGAATGGTTATGTCAATAAAGCTATTATTAAAAAAAAAAAAAAATCAGTGACTGAGTAGCTGTGCACAAATGAAGCACAAAAAGAGCTCTCCCAAACCATACCACACCTGTCTGGCCCTGCACAGACCCCAGACCCCAAGGCCCATCTCCTCCAGGGCTCTTGGTTATATAGACAGTGGGTCCAGCCCCATGCTGCATGGACCACAGCGAAGCGGCTCCTTCAGCAACTGTTGCCCATAGAGCACAAAGACCCTAAGCTGCTGAAGGACCACCTCCACCCACATCCTGCCGCATCACACCCTCCAAGAGGCCACACACGCCTTGACCAGGGCATGGAGCCTGAGCTGAGCACGGTCAATCCACGGGCTGGCCAGTGGCCTAGCATCATTCTTGCTCTTGATCTGATTCTTCCTCGTGGGATGCTTTCTTTCAATTTTGTATATATTTAACACTTCAAGCATTTTACAGTGCACAGTTCACTAGCATGACTTTCCATTGTGATGCAACCATCACCACCATCCATCCCCAGAATTTTTCATTACCCCAAACTAAAACTTGACACCCATGAAGTGACAGCCCACCTGCTGCTCCTGGCCCCTCCCCCCTTACCCTAGCCACCATCCTACATTCTGGCAACCACCATCCTACTTTCCATCTTTACGAATTGACTGCTGTATGTACTGCGGTTTAGTGGAATTGTTCAGAATTTCCCCTTTTGTGTTTGGCTTCTTTCATTTAGCATACAGCCTTCCAGGTTCATCCATGCTGTAGCAAGAAAGAGAATGTCTCTTCTATTTGAGGCTGAATACTGCATTGTATGTACTTTTTGTTCACCTATATTTATCCATTGCTGGATATGTGGGCTGTTTCCACCTCTTGGTTATTGTGAATAACGCTGGCTTGAATGTAGGTGTACAAAATCAAGTCCCTACTTTCAGATCTTTTGGAAATACACCCAGAATTGTCCATGGGATTCTCCAGGCAAGAATACTGGAGTGGGTTGCCATTTCCTTCTCCAGAGGATCTTCCTGATCCAGGAATGGAACCCAGGTCTCCCGCATTGCAGACAGACTCTTTACCAACTGGGGTACGAGGGAAACTGCTTTATTCAACGTTAAATCCAGTTTCAAGATATATATTTTTTTAAACTGTCAACAATTGTTGCGCTTGATGGAATCTAATCCCTTAAATATATATTTATACATAAAAATATGACTATGTTAAAAAGTCTGAAATTTCAGTTTAACACAGGCTGTTTTGAAATCTGATAAGGAATGAAAACAAGCAGATAAGGCCTCAGTTTTGGTGGGGGAAAACAGACATGACTGGACACCAGCATAACCCTCAGGACTAGCATTTCATGGATAAGTCACAGATTCGAGGCCTGTATTTAATTCACCAGTACAAATCTTGTGTCACTCCATAGTAAGCTTTTAACTCCAGGCAACTAAACTCAGTGCTTTCGCTGACTTGCTATCACATAAGATACCAATGTAAATACTGCTCCCTACACTCATATTCAAGATCTCAAACACTGCCAGGAATCTGTATCTTTAAAATTTTTAATTGAATTTTAAAAACGTTGTTATTGCTCTTCGTTTTAACCTGTACAGTGAAAAACCATGACCATTCACCTCTATGCTGCTACTGCTAAGTCGCTTCAGTCGTGTCCAACTCTGTGCGACCCCAGAGACGGCAGCCCACCAGGCTCCCCCATCCCTGGAATTCTCCAGGCAAGAACACTGGAGTGGGTTGCCATTTCCTTCTCCAATGCATGAAAGTGAAAAGTGAAAGTGAAGTCGCTCAGTCGTGTCTGACTCCTAGCAACCCCATGGACTGCAGCCTACCAGGCTCCTCNGACCCCATAGACGGCAGCCCACCAGGCTCCCCCATCCCTGGGATTCTCCAGGCAAGAACACTGGAGTGGGTTGCCATTTCCTTCTCCAATGCATGAAAGTGAAAAGTGAAAGTGAAGTCGCTCAGTCGTGTCTGACTCCTAGCGACCCCATGGACTGCAGCCTACCAGGCTCCTCCATCCATGGGATTTTCCAGGCAAGAGTACTGGAGTGGGGTGATAGCACAGGACAGGACCCCAGAAACAGGTCAACTCCACCCTCACGCCACCACGGCAGCCAACTGGCCAGTCCCACAGTTTGATGCACATTAAGCTTCTCGGCATGTGGAATATAACAGATGCTCAATAAACACCTTCTGAACAAATAAACGACATGAACTCTTATTGACATAAGGATATCCGACACTTGAAGACACAACTCAGAGATGGATAGTTTCCACAACCAAAGGATTCTCCATTCTACAGAAAGACTTGCTCGAAGGGTTTCTTTATTGATAGATCTTCTAAGGATTAAAAGAAATTACTGAAAGTTCTCTCTATATATTTTATTTTTGTTAAAATTACATTTTTAAATATATATTTTTATGAAAACCTACATCAAGGTTTACAGGGTTGGATGACCTTACGCTCAAAGAACCTTTTAACGAGAAAAACTGAAAAGCCAACACCACAGGGAGGCTCAGCTCTGACCCCCTGACTCAAGATCCAAGGTAGGGAATGGCCATCGCGGGGCCCCCAGAAGTCCCTGCTTCCATCCTGACCAAGGCGAGAAAAACTCCCTTTTCTGCTCATCAATCCTCTCAAAGGGCAGAGGGCAGATGCTGCCAAGTCTTTCCTTCAGTAAAAATTCAACATCTATATGGGACTTCCCTAGTGGTCCAGTGGTTAAGACTACACGCTCTCAATACAGGGGGCACAGGTTTGATCCCTATTCAGGGAACTAAGAGCCCACAAGCTGAGCACAGCCAAAAAAAAAAAAAAAAATCAACATTCACATACTGAGGGTCTCTGGTGTATCAGGCAGTGTCGCAGGGGTTAGGGAGTGGGAGGCAGTCAGAAGACATGGTCATCCCTCCCTGTCCCCCATCAGCTCACAATCCAACCAGCCACACCAACACAGCCTTGAATTTGATCAGTCCCTGCAGAGAACCCGGGGGATGGGACAGACCCTGACTGCCAGCTGCTGGGCACCAGTTGTCAGGAAGGAGGCCTCTCTGAGGCGACCTTCAGGGTGGGACCCAAAGAGTCAGAAGGAAACTACGAGGTTTTGGGGAACCAAAAGCTGTCGCATGGCCAGGTGAATGGGAATGGTCAGCGTGAAGAGGGGGGCTCTGAGTGGCGACAAGAGCCTGGAGCCTCCCTGAGTCCTTCTGAAGGCCGAGTTGGGGCTCTGGGCCACTCTGGTGGCTCCAGCCTGCGATCCACACCCTGGGACCTGGCTCTCCGGGCACATGTACAAGCCTCTCCCCACAACACACACCAAGATACAGACTCGCTGGATCCCAGGTGGCACGCTTACAGTTTCAATTAAGGCTCCACATAAACCGCACCCACAGGACACACGGAGACCCGCCGTACTCACTTGGAAGCCTGAATCCACTCATCGTAGAGTTCAAAGGTCATCAGAGGTTCTGGCAGCTCCCGGAGGTAAGACTTGAGAGCTCCTGAACGTGAACACCATACAGGCCATGAGCTGCTAGGACGTGGCAGACACTTGCTACCAGCCAGCGTCACCATGGGGGCCACGTTTGGGGAAGGTTTCCCGAGCCTCATGACCAGGTCACATGGTGGCTGCCACATGCTTGGATCCAAGGCTCTGGGGTGGCCGTGAAGGCCTCCCCCTCGTGTTACCACCATCACCCGCTCCTTCCTTCAAGGGCACAGGCAACCAGGCCTAAAGTGGGGCCCCGAGTGGACATGGGCGAAGCACGGCGGGGACCCAGGGGCTCGAGTGTCCCTGACACAAGGCTGTATATCTTCCATGCCCATCCCTTCCCCCGGAGCCCCTCCAGCAGCGGGGCCCACCTGCGATGGCGTGGGGGTCCGCCGAGCACTCCTGTACATCCACCACACAGCAATCCAGGGCCGCCTTGAGCTTCTTCAGCTTGGAGGCAGACGGGGCTACTCGGAAAAGGCCCTGCCGACAGGACAGGGGTCAGCAGACAGCCTGCACCTTGAGGGCACAACAGCAAGACCGACGGCAGGCAGTCTCCCCGCCCGCTCCCTCCACGATCTCCCAGGGGCCTCCTCCCATCACCACGTGTCAACACTGGGACAGCAGGGCCTGGGCCTCATCCCTGGCTGTGGCCTCAGCACCGAGTACAGGGTGGCCTGGTGTTCTGGTTCAGTATGTACTTGATTAAATGGACCTTGGGCACTTCGATGTCCCATCCTTGTGTATTTAAGATATATTTTGGAAAAACAAAAACACTAATTTGAAAAGATACACATACCCTCATGTCCACAGCAGCATTATTTACAATTACCAGGACATGGAAGCAACCTAAGTGTCTATCGGCAGATGAATGGATTAAAAAAGATATGGTAGGGTCTATAAAATGGAATACTGCTCAGCCATAAAAATGAATGAAAATTTTGCATTTGCAGCAACATGGATGGACCTAGAGATTATCATACTAAGTGAAATAAGACAGAAGGAGAAATATTGCATGACATCCCTTATATGTGAAATCTAAAAAGAAACGATACAAATGAGCTTACAAAACAGAAACAGATTCACAGACTTAGAGAACAAACTTAGGGAACTGATGGTTGCCAGGGGAAGGATAGGAGGAAGGGATAGTTCGGGAAATGGGATGGACATGTACACATTGCTATATTTAAACTGGGTAATCAACAAGGACCTACTGTGTAGCACATGGAACTCAACTCAATGTTATGTGTCAGCCTGGATGTGAGGGGTGTTTGGGGGACAATGGATACATTTGTATGTAAGGTTGAGTCTCTTTGCTGTTCATCTGAAACTATCACACCATTGTTAATTGGCTATACCCCAAAGCAAAATAAAAAGTTTTTTAAAAAATGGGGAAAGAAAAGGCCCCATTCACCTCCCTCCGTAAAACTTTCCCTCAGGGACTAAAAAGATCTCATTTTTCATTGGTATTACACATGAAAATGCCTGGCATTTAAAACAGGGTCAAAAAAACCTGCTTTGAATAAATCAGGCTTATTTGACAGACACTACACTTATCTGCTCCATAAGCTCATACACCATCTCATTCTTTTATACTTTGCTTAGTAATAAATACCATAGATAAATATTGATTGGTTGATCAGATCACAGGAAAGTGGAGTCATGATTTTTAAACTGCCTGCATAAGAAACTAAAGATGAGGTCTACCTCCCAGGAGACCACTGACATAGCAATAAAAACAATGGTTGCCAATGTCTCATAGGATTTTTTTTTTAACATGTGGCTTGTAAGGAGTGCTTTCTAATGTCTGTATCAGTTTTCAGGATGTCTATAAAAAAAGTTATGATCTAAAGGTTAAAAGGTCTATTTTTTAAATTAGGAAGAGAGGTGGAGAATGGGGTGGAAGAGAAGGAGGAGAAAGCCCCAATCTCATTACATATGCAGACAGGAGGGCTAGAGAGGGGCTATAAGATCCTCAGGGCGGGGGTATCGTGTCCCACAATCCTCCACTGTCCCTGGAGAGTGAAGGCTCATGGGAGAAGCAGGCCCAGTTTGAAGACAGGGAGCTTGTACTGCGTCTTCCCAGGTTTGGGTTTGTGGGGCCAGGTGAAGATGGTAACAGCGGAGGGGAGACCCCAGAGGCTCCATCTCGCGGGCAAGGAGACCCGCTCACGGCCGAGCTGGCTGCACCCAGACGCACCTCCTCCTGCATCCCGCATTCCAGCAGCATCGTCACGCACGCCTCAATGGGGAAGGCGATCTCCCGGCCGCTGATCGTGAGGTGCTCCTCCAGGGGCTTCCCAAAGGAAGGCTTCTCCACCCAGGCCTCTGGGGTTGGGGGGTGCAGGTGGAGCAAGAGAGGGGTCAGCACAGGTCACCCCACGGGAACCTTCCTTTCCTCTGGTCACACTGCTTCTCCTAAGTGTCCCAGGGACACGGAGACGGAGCAGTGGACGTGGAAGCACTGTCCAACAATGTCCATGGAAGCACTGTCCAACTGCAGCATCTCCAGTCCTGCAGTTTCAGGGGATGACGGAGAGGAACTGGGGGAGGCGCCTGCTGTGAGCAGAGCTGCTGGGCTTCCTGTTACACACGCACCTCCACACACGCCCATGCACACCCGCCTCATCCCCGCTGGGGTAGTGTGTGTATATGTGTGTGTACGTGCTCTGCTTTCCTGCCCCTGGTCAAGGTGCCCGCAGGCGGAGGCCCAGGGCTCATGTGAAGGCGGCCCTGCTGGGGGCGGAGCAGGCAAGCCAAGCACAGGGCCCTGGACAGCAGGATCCCCGCCCTCCCGGCCCCAGGCAAGCTCGGCACTCACCCTGTTGTGCTTTTATCTGAGGCAACACGGCCTGCAGGAGTGTCAGGGACTTCCTGTGGTACTCGGCCTGCACTTCGATGAGCTGAGGGAACACAAGCAGAAGCATCAGCCTTTGCCAGAGGATGGAGGGCATGGGCTGCCACACCATCGGGGTGCCCTGCCCCCTCCTCCACCCATCTGCAATGACAGGCATTCGTCCCCTTAGCCTCTGCATCAGAGGGGTGACCATAAAGGGAAGTTTTGGAGGTGGGAGACTCGGGGAGGAGGTGAAGGGGACTCTCCAGAGGTGAGCCTGCCTTCGCTGCCACCCCAGCTGCAGAGCACCCTGCCTCCAGTTCTCACAGCAAAAGGCACCGAAGGGGAGCAACAATGAAAGGGCTATAAACAGAGAACACATTCAGAAATCCAGGTGCCCATGGGAGGGCGCTCAATGCCATGAGCCTCAACGTATCTTGATTCCCCCCCAAAAGAGTTCAAGATACAACTGGCAGGAAAACGTGTGCTCGATCCACAATCCTCTTCCACCTTGGGAGGCATAACTGCTTTATCGTGATGTGATTCAGAGGACAAAGTCCTTCAAGATGCTCTATTCTGCCCCTCCCACTACTGAAAAAGCTGCTGAAATGGTAAAAACAGCAGAGGAAAAGCAGTGAATACTGGCACTTATTTTCTAAATCTCTCCCTGCTCCAAAAAAAAAGAAAATTGGGTATGTAGGAGGAAAACGAAGAGAGAGCACTTTGCTCAAAAGTCTGGTGTGATGAGTAGCTATTATCCCCAAGGAAAACTAAAAGGGAATTTTTTTCTTTTTTTAAGTCATAGTGTTGAAAAAAGTGGTACCCAAAGACAATTAGGTAGTCCAATAATGCTTGGAATGTCAACAATCATTTGTTTCAGATATTTTAAAATGAAATATTATCTTCACAAATAAAACCAATGGAATAGACTTGAAAAGAATCCTACTATTTCAAAGTAAACATTTCAAGTTGGAAGGAATATGTATCAGCTCTCTCTCACGGCGGAAGAAACTCTGGACTTCTTGGCCTTTGATGCTGAGTATGCGGGGGAGCACTGACTGCCCCCAGTTCCGCCCCACGCTTATCAAAGCATCCAGCTTCTCAGGATTCCTCTTCTCTCCTCCCTTTATCTTCTTTCCCTGTCTTTGTATCACTTCCTTGACCCCAAAGAGAAACTTTGAGCTTTATTCCCAACATTATTTTTCATTTCAGGATCCTAATTATTTGGGCCAGATGATTCAAGTATGGATGACTCAGATCCTGTGTCTCTACTCTGTAAATCTGCTCCCATAGAGAGGCAGTAAACAGGCATCAACCCTCATTTACCAACTTGTCATCATCTGGGACAAAAAAAATCTCCATTAATAACCAACAGATGCTGGGGTGCAGCTAGCTGCTTCTTCCCAAGTTGCTTCCTGATGACAGACTCAGGTTTTGCACCCCTGGCCCCGCTGGCATCTGGGGCTGGACCACCCTCTGTCGTGGGAGCTGCCATCCTGTGCACTGCGGGATGTTTAGCAACAAACCTGACCTCAACCCTCTGGGTGCCTGTAGCACCTCCCCGATAGTGACGGCCAAAAACATCTCTGCTAAGTGACTTCAGTAGTGTCTGACACTCTGCGACCCTATGGACTGTAGCCTTCCAGGAATTCTGTCCATGGAATTCTCCAGGCAAGAGTATTGGAGTGGGTTGCTGTACAGGGGATCTTCCCGACCCAGGGATCGACCCTGCGTCTCTTAAGTCTCCTGCAGTGGCAAGCGGGATCTTTACTGCTAGTGCCACCTGGGAAGCCCCCTCAAATCTCCAGACACAGCCAATCATCTGCTGGGAGATGACAGAATCACCCCTGGTTGAGAACCACTGCCATAGATCACAGAGGTACAANCCTGCATTGCCAGGCAGATTCTTTACGGCTAGTGCCACCTGGGAAGCCCCCCTCAAATATCTCCAGACACAGCCAATCATCTGCTGGGAGATGACAGAATCACCCCTGGTTGAGAACCACTGCCATAGATCACAGAGGTACAAACATCTTCATGGGTGAGGCTGTATTTTATTCTCGGGGTTTTGGAGAAATCCATACAAAGGCGACTAGAAGGCAGGATTTATTCACAGGTAGGACAGTCAAAGCCCCACCTGTTCTCAGGACATGCCTGACAGATCCTTGATTCGAGGACCACGTTCCTTCCGGTCCCCACTGTGACACCTGCTAACAGACTCCAAGCAGCCTCACCCGTCTGGATGCTTACCGTCTGAAAGTAGTTTGCATAGTCGATTTCTTTGGCCACAAAACTGTACATGTCAGCTGACAGCTGGTCCTGTGGGGGCAAAACACAGAAGGATAGAGAGTAGGAATCCACACATCAGAGCAAAGAATCGTACCCATGGTTTAACCTCATTTTTCATAATACTAGGCAGATTACAAACTTTGCCTGTGGACATTCCATTTCCCAACCACGGCTCTAAAGGATGACTAAGTGGGGAAAGAACACCTATGCCAGTGTTTCCCTAGGGCTTTTAATGTGGGCCACATGGGGAGTTAGGAAAGCTGATGCAGGGGAATGACGCGGAAATTGCTTCCTTGCATCTCTGCGGCGCGCCCTGCTGTCTGCAGCAGCCCCGCCAGGCACACACTGTGCTTCTGCTTGCCTCCCCCGCCACTTCCTCCCCCTGACGATACTACTGCCTTGCTCCCTTCATCTCAGTTCTGATTGGTTGGTCATCAGGAAAAGAGAGGCAAACACACCAAGTCGAGGGAAGCTGGTTAAGACAGGTGGGCAGGGGACGGACCGCTGATTCCAAACCTGGCAAAAAAAAAAACCTGGACTCATCCAATATCATACATGAATCTCAGTGTGAAAAGCCCTTCACCACTCAGCTCCCCGAGGGGCTGAGAACAGTGGCTGAATGCTATGTCTGGATCATGTTCCCTCCGAGGAGGACAGTGGCCAGTTTCACTGAAACACCCCCAGCACAGTGCAGTAGGATCCATTCAAGTGGAGGGAGACTCTGTCACAAACTAACCGTATCTTTGAGCATGTCACATTCTCTAAACATGTTTGTACAAGTCATGTGATCTCTGACATCCCTCCCTGCTTGGTAGCCTTAGAGGCACAGCTTCAAGAGGTGCTGAGTTAAGATAAAAACTAGCTATCATGTTCAAGTTGGAGTAAATAGGAAAACATCACCCCAATGCTTATAGCAGCACCATTTCCAATTGCCAAGATATGGAAGCAACCCAAGTGCCCACTGACAGATGAACAGATAAAGAAGTTGTAGTGTACAGACAAAGGAATACTACTCAATCATAAAAAATAAAATAAAATCTTGCCATGTGTAACAATGGATGGACCTAGAGGGTATTATGCTAAGTGAAATAAGTCAGAGAAAGACAAATACCTCATGATTTCATATATGCAATCTAAAACATACAGAAAAACAAAAACACACTCATAGATTCATAGAACCAACAGCAGTTGTCGTAAGGGGAGAGGATGAGGGGATGGGAAAAATAGATGAGGGGGATTAAGAGGCACAAACCTTCAGTTTACTTAATAATTGAGCAACGGGGATGTAACACACAGCATAAGGAAGACAGTCAATTATACTGCAATAACTTTGCATGGGAACAGACGGCTACTAGATCCATCATGGTGATCATTTCATAATCTATGCAGATATCAAGTCATCATGTACCACACCAGATACAAACATGGTATTGTATGTTGACTATATCTCAATAAAAAGGAAAAAAGGCACGGGAAAGCTGACCCGAATGCTGAAGGAATCACAGCAGACAACTGCATAATTCAGGAAGGGTCTGATATACATGGAACCTCAAGCATTCTGCACAGACCCTGATAACCTCAGCAGCCCCTCCAGCTGCTGATCGGACTGTCCTCTGTGAGCAGGGGAATGGGAGGAGTGATCTGTTTCCTTTTCCAGTATCCTCAACAGGCAAACATCCTTAAAGCGTTCTTGCATACAAGATGATAAGACACCAAGTTCACATGACTAGCTACCTAAAAGTTCAAGGTATTTTTCCCAAAGAATAAAATGGGCTCTAGGACCACCCGCCTCAGGTCCCCTCCACTTCAGCATCCTTTACAATGAATGCCTCCAGGAGGCTGCTGGACCTGTCAAAGGTGCTAGAAAAAGTGGTTTTGTCAGAACTCAACCTCGCCTGCCATGGCCAGCAGCCTTGGT
The DNA here is from genome assembly GCA_006410635.1 of Cephalophus harveyi. Classification (NCBI taxonomy): domain Eukaryota; kingdom Metazoa; phylum Chordata; class Mammalia; order Artiodactyla; family Bovidae; genus Cephalophus; species Cephalophus harveyi. The sequence continues at coordinate 131,214 of SJYT01025455.1, read as the reverse complement.
CTGGAAGCATCCATCACCAGCCTGACAAGTGTGAAGGGAGATAGTTCAAGTCAGGGAAAGACAAAGGGTGGGGTGATTAAAAAAACAACTCGGTACACAGAGGTAAGGAAGGGAGCCTTGGGAAGGACTAAATGCCACATCAGTTCAGTTCAGTGCAGTCGCTCAGTTGTGTCCGACTCTTTGCAACCCCATGAACTGCAGCATGCCACTGTCCATCACCAACTCCTGGAGCTTGCTCAAACTCATGTCTATTGATGCCACATCAAATCACCTTCAACCACTCAGCAGACGATCTCCGTAAAGCCAGCCCAGCGGAGTATGCCCTCAGGAACATGAAGGGATTTTCTGAAGGTACAATCACATCACCATCTTATAAAGTTAACAATATAGATTCCAAGTAAGCCACACAAGTGAGAAATAAAAGTGGAAACTCTACACCAAATTTTCATTTGTCTAAATAAAATATTTATAATTTAATATTATTAAGTATTTTATTCATAAACATTATCCATATAATATTTAAATAAAGTGTAGGGAGCCCCTACACTTCTGCTGAGTTTTTCCTCCTGGAGTTCTACCAAATTCTTACAATGAACAGCAGAGAAAAGTCCTCTCTCGTTTTTCCCAAGGGGAAGGGAAAATATTGCCATTCTGAAATGCACTAGAGCATTCTACTCTTAACAAGACCTAACCTCAGGAGAATTTTTCTTTTATTCCTGGCTGTGCCATGCTGCCTGTGGGATCTTAGTTCACCAACCAGGGATTGAAGAAAGGACCACAACAGTGAAAGGGTCAAGTCCTAACCACTGGACCGCCAGGAAACTTCAAGGATACTGGGATGCTTTTGAATTGTGGTTCTGCAGAAGACTCTTGAGAGTCCCTTGGATGGCAAGGAGATCAAACCAGTCAACCTCAAAGGAAATCAACTGTGAATAGTCACTGGAAGGACTGACACCGAAGCTCCAATACTTTGGCCACCTGATGTGAAGAGCCAACTCATTGGAAAAGGCCCTTATGCTGGGAAAGATTGAAGGCAACAGGGGAAGGGGTCGGCACAGGATGAGATGGTTGGAGATGGCATCATCAACTCAACTGACATGAATCTGAGCAAACTCCAGGAGACAGTGAAGGACAGAGAAGCCTGGTGTTCTGCAGTCCATGGGGCTGCAAAGAGTTAGACATGACTGAGCAACTGAGCAACAGCAGCCTGCTGGGGTTATATCAGAGCCCTACTAAACATTTGCTTTTAGCAGACTCTAGCCTGCCTCACATTGAGAAAGAGAATTAATCAGCTCCAGCATCCTCTAGCCATTCTGTTCTACCAAACACAAAACTGAGAAGCTGGAAACAGAGAAGCCCTGAAGTTCATGGTGCAGGGTCGCAGGCGTATCCATGAGACTTACACCCAGTCCCAGGGCGACAGGGGCTTCCCCCGCTCCCACGCCTGACCCTTACATCACCAAACACCTGCACACACAGGTCCCGTTACCCAATCCTTCATGCCCACCTTTAGACGAAAATTGCAAGGCAAACTAAAAGGCAAAACCATAGTTTGAAGAGACTGAACAAGCATCAGAACCAGAGTCAGAGGTGTCAGGAATGTTGAAATTATCGGGCCAGGGATTTTTTTTTAAATATGATGAATACTGAAATCCCCAGCTCTTAGGGTTCATCCTGGGCTCTTTAGACATGCCAGCTGACAAGCTTGGGGACATAGACTCAACCAGAGGCTCACTATTAGGGTTTTCATAGACCTCCAACAAACAAAAGGATGCTCCCGGAGGGCCTCCCGTTTTTCTTGGTGGAGAGGAGCACAGAAAGGGGGTACCCTGCAAATTTCCACTCTGTTGGCAGCCTCCTCCATCTCCTCCCTGAGGGCATCGGCTTTCGCACCCGCAGGCTGTGAGCTGCTGGACAAACCTGAAGACTTGGATGTCTGCTGCCACCTGATGAGAAAACAGGAGAAAGAGAGGAGAGGTGTGAATAGAACTTGGTCCCTGCTTTCTAGGAACTTAGATTCTAGTCGGATTAGGCATAAATATAAGTTGAATTTCAATGCAGTGTGGGTGTTTTTTTCTTTTAGCATTTTTAGACATTCTACATCTAAGTTGATGAGCCTTACAAACTGGAGTTTGTGGACATACAAAACAGTCAAAAACACACACCCTTAGCTCTTTAGGGCTCCCATCCCTTTGCCACTGATGCACGAGGCTCCAAGCTTTTTCCCTGTGCACCTTCGTAATTTCAGTGTCTTTCAGTGACTTCCCTGGTGGCTCAGATAGTAAAGCATCTGTCTACAATGCGGGAGACCTGGGTTCGATCCCTGGGTGGGTGGGGAAGATCTCCTGGAAAAGGAAATGGCAACCCACCCCAGTATTCCTCCCTGGGAAATCCCATGGACAGAGGAGCCTGGCAGGCTATAGTTCATGGGGTCACAGAGAGCTGGACACGGCTGAGCATGCCTGCACGCACGTGAGACAGGCAGAGAAAACCCTGGGGACACTGTGGGAGGCAGGGAAAGAGCTGGTTACGGGTATCACCCGAATGACACAGCCTCACTGCCAAGAAGAGATCAGGAAAAGGTAGCTGGCACCAGACCAGGAGAAAGGGGGCCCCAGTGTCCACACGGCAGGACTCAGAGAGGCTGGGGACAGTGGCCCCTTCAGACAGGGCAAGTGTTCTCCAATTTGTGACACCTTCCCTACTCTCTCCCGAACCCTAAGGCCGAATGACATCACTGCTGCTTTCCCTGAAGCACGGTCCTTCCTTTTAGTTCCCGCCCACCCTGCGGGCATTGAGTTGGGAAACCTTCATCTACTTGGCCAAAGTCAACCATGGATATTACATGAGAGGATAAATGGGTAAGATGAAGACACATGTGAAAGTCAAACTCTCCACTAGGAAGCACTAAGCAGCCTTGGATCAACATCTTGATACCTCATGTATATTTTCTTAAACATTTATCTCTGGGCAGAGAATACTGGCCGTCTAAGGAGGCCCCTTGGGAAACTTTCAAGGGGAAGCACAAATATTTCTGGTTGCTCCTCCAATTAAAAAAATTTTTTTAAAGCTATTTCCGGTTGCTAAGCTATTATCAAAGAATTACCAAAAGCAGGCCCTGACAGAAGGTTCTAATTACACTAAGATGCCAGTAGCTATAGCAGGGAAGAGCAGGGGGGTCTCTCTCACTCAGGCAGTAAAGTCAACAGTCTATGGGGCCCAGCAAGTGGGAAAAATAAGTCAAATGGGTCATTATCTTAAAAACTCATCCACCGAATCCTTTATTTCCCCCTTGTAACTGGGACACGAGATATAAGCTGCTTCTCAGCTCTAAGGAAAATAATCGAGTCATCAGGGTGGAAAAGGCAGCTGATGCCTGGCTACCGTCTTGGGAAGTCGGGAGGGACTCACTGGGGGTGGGGGTGCTGATGGGGCCCAAGCAGAAGCCTGGGCCTTGGGGAGCTGGATGTTTTCATGGACAAGCTGGGAACTGTCAAGTGACCTCATCAGATGAAATGTGGCCTCAGATTAAACAGTGTCTTCTAAACACCATGCGGGCCTGGGGTGGACGGGACAAACCACAGAGCCCTGCCGGCTCTATCTGGCTCCTGGACCATTCACCCAATGTGGAGGGAAAAAGTACAGCCTTACCCTTGAGAATCAATAATAGACTAAGTGTTTTTTCTGCACAATTCTTTCTTATTGTGTTATGTGCAAGAAAAAAATTAAGAGAGTGGAGCCATATCACAATACCAAAAAAGAGGAAATCAGTTCTCTTCGCTATTAGCAAAAAGTAGCAAAATGAAGAATCTTCTGTCACTTAAAAAAGTGCACCCATGGGAGAATTACTTTGAAAGGCTTTGAGACATCAAGCTGGCTTGAAGCTACAGCGATGGTCACGTGTGTCCTGAGAAAGATTCCTTACTCATAATAAGAATTCAGGAAAAATTAGAAATATTTTTCTAATATTCTACTCCAAAATGTCAAAAAAAAAACACAAAACCCGAAGCTAACAGGTAAGGATTAGTAAAAATGCCTGGGCAATTCTTTCTTATAATGGCTTGCCCTACAGAAATGATGTATTTATTATTTGTTTTTAAAATTAATTAACTAATTAAAGTTCTGGCTGTGCTCGGTCTTCATTGCTGTATGTGAGCCTTCTCTAGTTGCGGCAAGTGAGGGCTTCTCTTCGTTGTCGACAGGCTTCTCCTTGGTGGTGGCTTCCCTTGTGGCAGAGCACAGGCTCCAGCAGGTGGAGCACATGGGCTCAGGAGCTGCCCAAGGGCTTGGTTGCTCTGTGGCGAGTAGGATCTTCCGGGACCAAGGATCAAGCCCATGTCCCCTGCACTGGCAGGGGATTCATAGCCAATGTACCACCAGGGAAGTCCAACAGAAATGATCTATTTAATTAATATCTCCAGTTCCGTTCAGCTGCTCAGTCGTGTCCGACTCTTCGTGACCCCGTGAATCGCAGCACACCAGGCCTCCCTGTCCATCACCAACTCCCGGAGTTCACTCAAACTCACGTCCATCGAGTCGGTGATGCCATCCAGCCATCTCATCCTCTGTCTCATCCATACATGACCACTGGAAAAACCATAGCCTTGACTAGATGGACCTTTGTTGGCAAAGTAATGTCTCTGCTTTTTAATATGCTATCTAGGTTGGTCATAACTTTCCTTCCAAGGAAAAGCATCTTTTAATTTCATGGCTGCAATCACCATCTGCAGTGATTTTGGAGCCCCCCAAAATAAAGTCAGCCACTGTTTCCCCATCTATTTGCCATGAAGTGATGCGACCAGATGCCATGATCTTAGTTTTCTGAATGTTGAGCTTTAAGCCAACTTTTTCACTCTCCTCTTTCACTTTCATCAAGAGGCTTTTTAGTTCCTCTTCACTTTCTGCCATAGCCACAGCCAAATAAAATATGGAATGCCATGGATGTAATTTGGATCTCAGATAATGAATGTACTTCCATAATAGATTATGGGACAGACCTACAACCACCATCTGACTCATCCTGCCTGAAAAAAAGAAAGTAACCAATAAATAAGTGTAAAAAATACAGTGGCCATAAATATGAAACTGATTTTTAGGGTATTACAGATCTGGATTAGGTCTTTGTTTAAACCCTAAATTACATTTAATATATGTATATTAAAATGAAGACATTATTTTTCCCCACAATTCTGTCGTGGGGAAAGCATACATCTTTCCCCTTCCTTTATAGGCAATTTTACTTGTAATGGATAAGTTATCTATTGTGACATTATAAATACCCGCCAAATGGTCCCTTTGTGGAAACTGAATAGCACAATATCAGAGAAAACTAGGAAACATTTTGTTTAGGTAGCAATTTGTTAGGAGAAGCACCACTAATCATGAATCTTGACAAACAATAGATGATGGAGAGGGTATGGAGAGAAGGGAACGCTTCTGCACTATGGGTGGGAATGTAAGTTGGTACAGCCACTAAGGGGAACAGCATGGAGGCTCCTTAAAAAACTTAAAACAACCGTATGATCCAGCACTGCCACTCCTAAGCACGTATCCAGAGAAAACCATAACCCCAAAGGAGACATGCACCCTACTGTTCACAGCAGCACTATTTCACAAAAGCCAGGATATGGAAGCAACATAAATGTCAATCGACAGAGGAACGGATAGAGAAGATCCGGTACATATATACATGGAATGTGACTCAGCCATAAGATGCAATGAAATAACGCCATTTGCAGCAACATGGATGAACCTCGCGACTATCATACCAAGTGAAGTAAGTCAGACAAAGGCAAGTATCATGTGATATCACTCATATGTGGAATCTAATCTTAAAAAACAGGGAGGCCGGGCATGCTGCAGTCCATGGGGTCGCAAAGAGTCGGACACAACTGAGCGACTAAACCGACAGAATTTTAAAAAAAGATGCAAGTGAACTTACATACAAGACAGAAACAGACTTAACAGATACTAAGAACAAACTTATCGTTACCAAAGGGGAAACGTGGGGCGGGTTATAAATCAGGAGCTCAGGATGAACAGACACACACTGCTATATGTAAGATAGATGACCAACAAGGACCTGCGGGGAACTCCACTCACTAGTCTGTGATAACCTATATGAGAAAAGAATCTGAAACAGAATGAATATATGTGTATGCATAACTGAATCACTCTGCTGTGCACCTGAAACTAACCCAACACTGTAAACATCTGCACTCCAATAAACTTGAAATTTTAAAAAACCATAAATTTCAAGGAATGATGATATTCTCAGCCAAAGGCTCTATAAACAAACTCGACAAATGTCCTGCTCTGTTAAGGGGAGAAATAAGGATTCTTGTCCAAGAAGAGTTTGAGCTTTGAAGCTGGAAGAGGAGAAAGTTCATTTCTTCCCACTAAGAGAGCTGAGGTGACCCACCCTTCTCTGGGAAAGATGCTATCACTATGATTTAAAGAAAGCTGAGTGCCTAAGAATTGATGCTTTTGAACTGTGGTGTTGGAGAAGACTCTTCAGAGTCCCTTGGACTGCAAGGAGATCCAATCTGTCAACCCTAAAGGAAATCAGTCCTGAATATTCATTGGAAGGACTGATGCTGAAGCTGAAACTGCAACATTTTGGCCACATGATGCAAAGAACCAACTCATTGGAAAAGATCCTGATGCTGGGAAATATCGAAGGCAGGAGGAGAAGGGGATGACAGAGGATGAGATGGTTGCATGGCATCACCAACACAATGGACAAAAGTTTGAGTAAACTCTGGGAGTTGGTGATGGACAGGGAGGCCTGTTGTGCTGCAGTCCATGGGGTCACAAAGAGTCAGATATGACTGAGTGACTGATCTGAACTGATGATTTGGGGATAATGAAGATAGAATGCAAGGTTTAAGGAGGGACTTCTCTGGTGGTCAGTGGTTACACCTTCCAATGCAGAGGATATGGGCTCCACCCCGGGTCAGGGAGCTAAGATCCCACATGACACAGCGCAACTTGGCCCGCACACCGCAACTAGAGAGATGTCAGAGTGTTGCAATGAAGAGCCAAGGCAAGGAAAGATCCTGCAGGCTGCAACTAAGACCTGATGCAGCCAAATAAATAAACATTTAAAGAAACAAAAAGCCTTCAGGAGAGGCTCATGGAAAGAAAAAGGCTGGAAATAAGGGCAAGACATTTCAGAGACCAGGAGAAGGGTATAAAAGGCAAAGTTGAGATGACTTCAAGGTGACAGGGAGTCCAGAAGAAGTTCTGGAAGGAAAGGGGAGAGCTGCGTTAGGGGGACAAGTGTTGTTTCATCTGCCCATCTTCTCTGCTCCTCTACCGGTGGCATTCTCCATTCTCTGAGGGCCCAGGAGGAGGAAGCTGAGAGGAACAGATCCTACAGACTGACCAAATGCGGAAGAGGGGTGGGGCAGAGGTGGGGGCAGTGAGAACCCACCTGCTCCCTAAGAGCAGCTGGTGATGTCTGCATTTCCATAGCACAGAACCAGCGCTCACTCTCTGCTCTGTCTTGGCAGAGTCCTCATGCTGACTCAGGGTGAACGGTTACGGTGCAAGGCAAGACGCTGGGGGAAGCTGGCTTCTGAAAGGCTGTCAAGGGTCTAAGTTCAAGGTGAAAAGCACAGAAATTTGGATGGGGTGGCAGATACTGCCTTCAGTTCAGTTCAGTTGCTCAGTCGTGTCCGACTCTTTGCAACCCCATGAATTGCAGCACGCCAGGCCACCCTGTCCAACACCAACTCCCGGAGTCTACCCAAATCCATGTCCATCGAGTCAGTGATGCCATCCAGCCATCTCATCCTCTGTCGTCCCCTTCTCCTCCTGCCCTCAATCCCTCCCAGCATCAGGGTCTTTTCCAATGAGTCAACTCTTTGCATGAGGTGGCCAAAGTACTGGAGTTTCAGCTTCAACATCAGTCCTTCCAATGAACACTCAGGACTGATCTCCTTTAGGATGGACTCGTTGGATCTCCTTGCAGTCCAAGGGACTCTCAAGAGTCTTCTCCAACACCACAGTTCAAAAGCATCAGTTCTTCGGAGCTCAGCTTTCTTCACAGTCCAACTCTCACATCCATATATGACCACTGGAAAAACCATAGCCTTGACTAGACGGACCTTAGTCGGCAAAGTAATGTCTCTGCTTTTAAATATGCTATCTAGGTTGGTCATAATTTTCCTTCCAAGGAGTAAGCGTCTTTTAATTTCATGGCTGCAGTAACCATCTGCAGTAATTTTGAAGCCCCAAAAAATAAAGTCTGACACTGTTTCCACTGTTTCCCCATCTATTTCCCATGAAGTGATGGGACCATGAGTGATGCCATGATCTTCGTTTTCTGAATGTTGAGCTTTAAGCCAACTTTTTCACTCTCCTTTTTCACTTTCATCAGGAGGCTTTTTAGTTCCTGTTCACTGTCTCCCTCAAGGGTGGTGTTATCTGCATATCTGAGGTTATTGATATTTCTCCCGGCAATCTTGATTCCAGCTTGTGCTTCTTCCAGTCCAGCATTTCTCATGATGTACTCTGCATATAAGTTAAATAAGCAGGGTGACAATAGACAGCCTTGACGTACTCCTTTTCCTATTTGGAATCAGTCTTTTGTTCCATGTCCAGTTCTAACTGTTGCTTCCTGACCTGCATACAGATTTCTCAAGAGGCAGGTTAGGTGGTCTGGTATTCCCATCTCTTTCATAATTTTCCACTGTTTATTGTGAACCACA
>SJYT01025455.1:66513-121998 GCA_006410635.1 Cephalophus harveyi | reverse complement strand
ACTGAACTGAACTGAACTTGCTTTTTCCATGATCCAGCGGATGTTGTCAACTTGATCTCTGGTTCCTCTGCCTTTTCTAAAAGCAGCTTGAACATCTGGAAGTTCATGGTTCACGTATTGCTGAAGCCTGGCTTGGAAAATTTTGAGATATTGCCTTACCAATCCCAATATCCAAGAGACCATAAGCTGGAGACATAAAAACACTCATTAAATACTGGAAGAGAAGTCCCTGATGACACTTGTCTATGGTTTGAAACTCTACAAGCCACCTCTGGTGTCACCATTAAAAACATAAGACAGAATTAGATGGACCACGTCTGTTACCCAGAAGAAATTCTCCTTTAGGGAAGCTGAATGAAGAAATGGAAGTGGACAAGGCAAGGACAAGCTTTGATCCTAACATCCAGCTCTGAGCAGAAGCTGAAAATTCCAGTTTTCCTTACCGAAGCAGAGAAAAGACCTCAGAGCTAAAACCCAGGTCCTCAGAGGAGGAAATCACTCTGTAAACCCAGAAGCAAAGTGTCCACCGTCATCCTGACAGTGCAGCAAACAGCATGTCTGTAATCGTCTCATGGTGGTGTTCAGTTGCTCAGTCATGTCCGACTCTTTGTGACCCCGTGGACCACAGCATGCCAGGCTTCCCTGTCCATCACTATCTCCTGGAGGTTGCCCAAGTTCATGTCCATTGAGGTTGTGATGCCATCCAACCATCTCATCCTGTGTTGCCACGTTCTCCTTCTGCTTTCAATCTTTCCCAGCATCAGGGTCTTTTCCAATTAACTCTTCACATCAGGTGGACAAAGTAATGGAGCTTCAGCATCAGTCCTTCCAATCAACGTTCAGAGTTGATTTCCTTTAGGACTGACTGGTTTTATCTCCTTGCAGTCCAAGGGACTCTCAAGAGTCTTCTCCAACACCACAGTTCAAAAGCATCAATTCTTCGGTGCTCAGCTTTATTCACAGACCAACTCTCACATCCATACATGACCACTTGAAAAACCACAGCTTTGACTAGACGGACCTTTGTCAGCAAAGTCATGTCTCTGCTTTTCAATATGCTGTCTAGGTTTGTCACAACTTTTCTTCCAAGGAGCAAGCGTCTTCTAATTTCTTATATGACTCCCCAGTGTAGGGCTACAGAAGAGAAATCTACACCATCGGAAGCAGGAAAAGGTGACCAAGTCCCCAGATTCAGAAATTCTCTTTTCTTTTTTTGGCTGAGCCATGTGGCTTACAGGATCTTAGTTTCCCATCTAGGGATGGAGTCCTGGCACTGAAAGCACCAAGTCCTAACCACTGGACAACCATGGAATTCCCAGAAAATCTCCTCTTATCACAGACACTACACATCACCCACCCTCGTCTGTGATCTCTGCTCCTACCACCCTCCCTTTCTCCCTTCCACCCCCACCATGCCCGCCTTCATTCTGTTTCCTGAATACGTCACCCTTATTTCCACCTGCGGGGCCTTTGCTGTTCCCAGTGTCATGGACAGCTTTGCAAAGTATCTCTGCATAGCTGCTTCCTTCTTATCAGATCAAATGTCATCTTCTAAAAAAAAAAGTCTTCTGTTTCACTATTTATGCCACGGCCTGCTTCTCCAGAGCCACTTCCAAACTTACACGGTGGTGTCTTCCTGAAAGGACTTATGGCTGCTGAAATGGCCTGTGTGTATGTGTTCTCTTGTCCAGCGGCCAACTCCCAAATCAGGCCACAGCCTCTCTAAGAGCAAGGCCCCTATACTCCAGCGCCCAGATCACAGCAGAAGAAAGAAACACTCAGGGGATGAACACACACACACACACACACACACACACACACACACACACACACACGCCACTGCCTTCCAACTAGGACTGCTGCCCTTCAAAGAAGCAGAAACGGAAGCAAAGAAAACCCACCATACCTCGTCCGTGAGGAGTCCATGTCCAGCACCAGCTTGGCTAAGTGNCACCACGCACACACACACACACACACACACACACACACACGCCACTGCCTTCCAACTAGGACTGCTGCCCTTCAAAGAAGCAGAAACGGAAGCAAAGAAAACCCACCATACCTCGTCCGTGAGGAGTCCATGTCCAGCACCAGCTTGGCTAAGTGTTTCCTCTGTTTTTGGATATTTGGGATTTCTACCTGTGGGTACAGGAAACAAAGAAAGAAAGAAAACACAATTGATTTGAAATCCAGTGACAGATTTTTTTTTAAATTTTTAAAGATTGAAATATAGTTGAATTTCCAATGTTTCAGGTGTATAGCAAAGTGATTCAATTATATATATATTTTTTTTTCAAGTTCGTCTCCATTATAGACAAACTTGAAAAAAAATAGATATATATGTATAAAACTGAATCACTTTGCTGTATAATAGGTTTGTCCCATTATAGGTTATTATAAGATACTGAGTATAGTTCTTTGTGCTAGACAGTAGGTCTTTGTTGGTTGTCTATTTTATACATAGTAGAGTGCATACGTCTATCCCAATCTCCTAATTTATCCTCCCACCGTCCCAAGGAGCGAACCTGAGCCTCCTGTGTCTCCTGCATCAGCAGGCAGGGTTCTTCACCACTAGAGCCACCTGGCTGCACTACACACATTTCCAGAGCTCAGCAAGCACAGTTGGTTAGTGGTCGCCAAGCAGCGTAGGCCGGAAACATCTCCAGCACCGGGGAGGTTTGTAGGACCAATTAAAGGGGATGCAAAGAGGGCCAGGGTTCACAGCAAAGAACATCCTCCAACCATTTTCTCTCTTTCTTGATAAAATTTCACTTGGTTGAAGCTGGCAAAATTGTCACCTACACATTAAGGCTTCTTCTTAAAAAGACAGTTTGTTTTAGTGTCCTTTAAAGTAGACAGAGAAGGGCTCTGTCTAAACAGAGACAGCAAGGGGGTTGCACAGTCTCTAGGACATGAGCCCCCATGTCCAAGAACAGGGGCTTATGAATAGGGGCTGCTGTTCATTTAAAAAAAATTTTTAATTGAAGTACAGTTGATTTACAACGTTGTGTTAATTACTGCTATACAGCAAAGTGATTCACTTACATACATGCATATATATATATGTGTGTGTGTGTGTGTGTGTGTGTATATATATATGCACACACTTTTTAAAATATTCTTATCCATTACGGTTTATCACAGGAGATTGGATTTAGTTCTCTCACTATAGAGAAGGACCCTGTTGTTTATACATCCTATATATACTAGCTTGTGTGCTAATCCCAAACTCCCAATCCATCCCTTCCATATCCCCTCTTCCGTGGCAACCACCAGTCTGCTCTCTATGTCTGGGAGTCTGTTTCTGTTTCACAGATGGGTTCATTTGTGTCCGATTTGAGATTCCACTGTCATTTCACTGAAGGCTGGAGATGGGTGGAGGGCAGGGAGGAGGATGGGGTGGAGACCCTGTGGGGGTTGAAGTGATGCCACCAGCCTTGCAGTTTCACCCTCAAGGATGGCATGGATGGGAGAAGGCGGCAGCATTCAGCTCAAAGGGCTCCCAGGCTGGGGAACCCCCTGCAGTGGGGTAGTAACGATCCCGGGTGAGACACTGTGTCACAGAGTGGGTGAGGGGCAGAAACAATCCTGAGGCTGGAGCCAAAGGACCCCAGGGAGCACCATCCTGCCCACCCCAATCACATGGGTCCAGCCTCGCGCCCACTTCTGACCTCGGCCAGCAAGAACAGCGGCTCGATCACATCCCTCTCAACCTGCAGTTCGAAATGAATCAGCTCCTGAGCCAGCTTGTCCTCTGTCTCGCCGCAGAGTTTCAGCATCTTCCTGCAACAGGGGAGGAAAACCGTCCTGAGTACTCCGCAGAGAAAGATGTGACCCATGTCCTAATGCTGTCACCTGCCAGCCAGGTAAACACTCTTGAGAAAAACTTGCTCCATGCAGTTTCGTTTCTGAAACTGTTCACTTTCTAAAGGATGCTGAGTACCTACTATGCGTCTTGGCTAAAAGGGGGTCTGTGGGGAATTAAGAGAAATATAGAGGGGCTTCCTGGGGCGGTCCAGTGGTTGAGACTTCACCTCCCAATGCAGGGGGCTGGGGTTTGTTCCCTAGTTGGGGAACTAAGATCCTGTATGCTGCAACGAAAGATCCTGTGTGCTGCAACCAAGACCTGGTGAGGCCAAATAAATATTTAAAAGAAAAAAAAAGAAGAAGCTCTCTCCTCTTTCCCTGTTTGCCTAAAGTGAAAGTGAAAGTCATTCAGTCGAGTCCAACTCTTTGCGACCCCATGGACTGTACAGTCCATAGAATTCTCCAGGCCAGAATACTGGAGTGGGTAGCCTTTCCCTTCTCTGGAGGATCTTCCCAACCCAGGGATTGAACCCAGGTCTACCCCATTGCAGGCAGCTTCCCAACCCAGGGATCGAACCCAGGTCTCCCCCATTGCAGGCATCTTCCCAACCCAGGGATCGAACCCAGGTCTCCCCCATTGCAGGCATCTTCCCAACCCAGGGATCGAACCCAGGTCTCCCCCATTGCAGGCGGATTCTTTACCAGCTGAGCCACAAGGGAAGTCCAAGAACACTAGAGTGGGAAGCCTAGCCCTTCTCCAGCGGATCTTCCCGACCCAGGAATCAAACTGGGGTCTCCTGCACTGCAGGCAGATTCTTAACCAACTGAGCTATGAGGGAAACCCTAAAAGCAGAAAATGAATCTATAAAGGGGTCCCCTTCCCATCTCTACCAGATGCTAATCACCAGAGACAATTCCAGACCCTTATCAGCCCAGAGACGGCCCCAGTGGACTCCACGTTACAAACTTTACTCTTATCTTCTACTAGTTCCCCATATATTTACCTTCCCACAATTTGCTGCCCTAGAGACTAACGTTTCTTTTTCTTTGTCTTCTCCCATCTCTAAAAATCACTGCTCTTTTGTTAAAAATGCTACATAGGCCCAAGTTCAAGTCACCCCTTTGAGTTACTCATCATTGAGCTCTCCCACGTGTATGACAATCAAACATGTATGCTTTTTCCTTATTCATCTGTCCTCTGTCCATTTTATTTGCAGGGCCTGTGAAAGAGCCTAAGGTGTGAAGAGGGAAAAGGACTTCTTCATCCTCTCCAGCACATTCACTTTGTTGTTTGCTGTTGTTCAGTCACTAAGCCGTGTCTGACTCTTTGCAACCCCACGGACTGCAGCTCACCAGGCTTCCCTGTCCTTCATTACCACCAGGAATTTGCTCAAACCCATGTCCATCGAGTCGGTGATGCCATCCAATCATCTTATCCTCTGTCACCCCCTTCTCCTCCTGCCCTCAATCTTTCCCAACATACTTTTTTTTTTTAAATGCTTTCTTGCTATTTGCATTTCATTCTTTTCTTCTGGACATAATCTACCTCACACAACCTTAACTAGTTTTTCAGTGAGAACATGCAAATAGTAATTCCTCTAAATCTGTGCCTGAAGATATCCTATTTTCCTCCGATTCCTTAAGATTTTTTTTAAAAATATTTGCTTATTTGGCTGTCAGGTCTTAGTAGTGGCGCACACTGGCTCAGTAGTTGCAACACGGGGGCTTTGCTCGCCCAAGCCATGTGGGATCTCAGTTCCCCAGCCAGGGGTGGAACTCACTGTTCTGTGCATTATTACAAGGAGGATCCTTAACCACTGGACCACCAGGGAAGTCTCGTCCCCTTATTCTTGAATGACAGTTTAGTACATCACTGAATCTAGACTTCTCACATTTTTCACTCACTACTTGAAGATATTCCTCCCTTATTTCCTGGCATTTATTTTGGCTCGTAAACAGTCAGTTAGCAGTCTAAGTGCCCTTGTATACATACTTGGTGACTGAACAACAACAAGCTTTCTCTGCTCGACTTTAAATCTCTCTTTTGTGTCAATGGTGTGTAGTTGTTTACAATGGCGTGTCCAGTGATGGATTTCTTTTTGTGGATCTCTGTCAGGACTTTTTGTGCTCCTTAAATCTGAAGACTCATGCTTTTCTTCAAATCTAGAAAAGGAAAATTCAACCATAAACTTATCCTTCTATTTTCTTCTTCAGGAGCAACTACTACACATTAATGCTCTATATTTATAACCTGCCACTTGAGTTTCTCCACTTAATGTTGCCTGTATCCTTAGTGCTTCTATTGGGTCAGCCTAGACTCTCATTCAGGATTTTCTATAAGCTCTCACAGGAAAACCCAAAGGAACTGTACTTTATTCTGGTTATTCTTGTGGCGACTCCAGATATGTTTTCAAGGTCACGAGTTTCCATATCTGTGTGCAACTTCCAGTTTCTCTCAAGTAAGTTTTTAAAGTATATCGAGTTGACTCATTGGAAAAGACTCTGATGCTGGGAGGGGTTGGGGGCAGGAAGAGAAGGGGATGACAGAGGATGAGATGGCTGGATGGCATCACCGACTCGATGGACATGAGTTTGAGTGAACTCCGGGAATTGGTGATGGACAGGGAGGCCTGGCGTGCTGCAATTCATGGGGTCGCCAAGAGTTGGACACGACTGAGTGACTGAACTGAAATATAGTTTGAATTTTTTTAAGTTCTATTTGGTTTTCTTTGATTCTGCCTCTTTTTTCCCCTTGTATTGATTTTCTTTTTGTCAAGAATTTTTTTTGTGTTTATTAAATTTTAAAATTTCACTTTAAATGTGATTACTGTCCATTTCCTTTCATGCCATCCTAGTATTTTTAGCTCTTGGGGTCCGATTCTCCCATCAGCTGTGCCTGCTGACCCTCTCTCATGATGCTTCTATTTTTAGTTTGTTTTTATTGTAAGCTCAAAATCAGCAAGGGTTGTTCTTCTGGGAATCCTATAAGTTCTGACATCTGACACGGAGAGATTTCATATTTGCTTCTGCTGGGACCCAAGGGATTTTGAGTGCTCTTCAACCATTTTTTTTTTTTTTTTTGACCATACCTCATGGCATGTGGGGTCTTGGTTCCCCAACTGGGGATCAAACCTATGCCTCCTGCAGTAGAAGCACGGAGTCCTAGCCACTGGACCTCCAGAGAAGTCCCTACAGTTTTATATTAGTTTCTCCCCTTTGGAGCTGCCTCCTGCCCAGACACTATGACCAGGGCCTGGGGGCTCAGTTTCTCACTGGCCACCGTTCCTTCTTCCCCATCCAGCCCCCAGCCAGGCTTCAGTGTCCTCAGCGCCTTGCTGAGAGGTGCCCATCCCCTCTTTAAGGATGGGGACTTTCCCAGATTTGGCACGAACCCATGCGTGGTATCTCCTTACCCAAGAAGTGTGTCATCTCCCAGGATAGCTGACCCTTCCATCAGACACTGAGCCAGTGTTGTCAAAGGCAATTTTTTCTGAAAAGGAAAAAAGAATGTGGTAATGCAAATGACTTCAACAGTCACCCACTTATATGAAAATAGTGAGAAGTCAAATACTTGCCTAGATACTCTGTTAGCTAAGAAACAAACTGACTTTAAAATATGTATAAAACCTAAAAATTCAGAGGATACAAAGGTGGGTTAGACTCAGAGATGTCAAAATTCAGAAAATTAAAACAAAATTTGCTAATCTGGAAAATAAGGCTAACGTTTACGTGCTGCATTTTAAGATCCAGTAGGATAGCAACAGGGAAAAAAAGAGAAGATTTCAAAATTATGCTAAAGACTTGAGCCATGCTTTAGTTAGAAATCAAACTCTTTCTTAAGAAATACATTAGCCCTAATTTATAAACAAGGCAGCTTATGGTCAAGAAAGAGAGAAAATGTTCGCCTAGAATTACAAGGCAAACAAAGTAATCATCAATATAAGGCAGACTCCAAAGAAGATATAAAATGGCCAATAAGCACATGAAAAGAGGCTCAACATCATTAGTCATTAAGGAGACCAAATGAAATCTGCAATGAGATACCACCTCATCCCCACTAGGATGGCTATCATAATATTAATAATATATATTTTTGGATACATAAAATAAATATTGGTGAGCATGTGGAGAAATTGGAACCTTCATGCTTTGCCAGAAGAGATGTAAAACGGTCCAGCACTGGGGAAAAGTTTGGCAGTATTTCAATAAGTTAAACAAAATTACCATATGGCCCGGCAATTCCACTCTTGGGTATGTACCCAAAATACTCTGAAACAGATGGCTGAATAAAAACATGTATGATGTGAAGAGCGGCCCAATGCACAATAGCCGAAAGGTAGAAACAGCACCAATGTCCATCAACGGGCGAGTAAAGAAATACAACGCAGTCCATCCATGCAAAGGAACTACTACACAGCCATAAAAAGAGAAGGAAGTCCTGACACAGGCTATAGAACCTTGAAGGCATCACCAGACAAAATGGTCACATGATGTATGATTCTACTTATATAAGATCTCCAGAGTAAAGAAATCCATGGGGACGGGAGCTAGATTTGTGGTTAAGAGATGAGGGGGAAACTCCAATACTTTGGCCACTTGATGTGAAGAATTGACTCATTTGAAAAGACCCTGATGCTAGGAGAGATTGAAGGCAGGAGGAGAAGTGGACAACGCAGGATGCGATGGTGGGATGGCTTCACCGACTCAATGGACATGAGTTTGAGTAAACTCCAGGAGTTGGTGATGGACAGGGAGGCCTGGTATGCTGCAGTCCATGGGGCTGCAAAGAGTCAGACACAACTGAGCCACTGAACTGAGCTGAAGAGCTGCGGGGGAGGGGGATTAATTGATGAGTATGGGGTTTCCTTTTGGGGAGACGGAAATGCTCTGGAAGTAGATTACGGTAGAAGCTGCACAATACTGTCCCTGCACTAAATGTCACTGAATTGTACTCCTTAAAATAGTTAAAATGGCAAGTTTTATGCTATGTGGGAAGTGAGGAAGAGAGAGAAGGAGGGAGGCAGAAAGGCAGAATAATCTATGATCACAGAATGATACATCTTCCCTCCTTACTAAGTGTGGACAAGCCCTGCTCTTCCTGAGCCTAAACCATCCAGCACACGCTGAGAACAACGAAGTGAGAACAAGGGATCTCCTTAGGTCTTCTGGTCTACACCACCACACAGACCCCTCCCATCCCACAGCCTTTGCCTCAGGACCCAGAGGCCCTCAGCTGTCACTCACTGCCTCCCCAGAGTGAACGGGGTGCCTACCTACCCGGGTACCGCAGCTGTGATGACTGAGACCAGACACTGCTTTCAGGGAGCTTACATCCCAGGGCAGGGAGACAAATACTAAACACAGACGCTATGAAGGAGACTGTTTCGAGAGTTGGAAGTGCTGTGCGGGCAACAGAAAGCAGAACAATAGGCAGAGTGGGCAGCTGTGGCGAGGGAGAGGTGATGAGAAAAGATCCTCCCCCCAGAGAGGGTACCTTTAGGAAGCACCCTGAAGGGAAAGTCAGCCAAGCCTCCAGATGGCCTGGGACAGAATATTCCAGGCGGAGGAATGGCAGGTGCAAAGGTCTGGAGGTAGGATACCAGGCCAGCTCAGCATCCATCCCCGGGAGACCAGCACGAAGCTCAGTGAGTGAAGGGGGAGCAGTCAGGGAGGAGGTGGAGGCTAGACTGCGCAGGTCCTCATTAGCCAGGGGTAGGCACTGGAGTTGGATTCTAGGGGACCTGGGGACCACTGGGGGCTTGTTTAAGAACAAAATGATCTGTTTAAAATAACTCAATCCTGAAACACGAAACTGGATGACGTGAGAGAGGAAACAAGATGAAGGTGGATTTTTAGGACTCTGGTTTGAACATCCCAAGGAGAGCAGCAGGCTTCAGGTATCTCCAGGGAAAAATCGCAGGAGACAGGTCAACCCCAAGAATGGGATGGAGTTCCTGGGGCTCCAGAAGGAGGAGAGACCAGGACACCTGAGAGATTATTTCTCTCCAGCCCAGGAAAACCCAGGATACCCTGGACGGGTCCAACCCACAGTCCCCTCCCTGCCCTCAGAGGGGACGTCTACCTTCCGTGAATGGGGTTTCTACCTACCCAGGTACCACTTCCGGTTAGATGCCTTTCACTCGAGGAATAATCCTGCTACCCCACCATTTCGCATGAAATGAGACATTCTTCCGGGTAAAAATGAGACCAGGCAACCAAGAAATCATACATCCAAACTGAAACACCACTTTCTAGCTGTCCTACAAAGCTATTCCAGGTTTCCATAGATGTAATTAAAGGCACAGGAACAGTACCTCCGGAGAGAATCTGCTCCCACCCTCACCGTTCAAAAGAAGTTACTCAAGGCATGTTTTAGAGAAACGTCTAAAATGGTTAAAAAGGAAAGAAAAGCAGACCATCCTTAACTCCCAGCCACTTGGTTCCTGGCCCCAGAATCATGGGAGTGGCCAGTTTCCTGTATCTCCTTCCATAAGTATTCTGAGAAAATCCAATTATGTATGTGAGTATGTGTCCGTGTTTAACAGACACATTTTCCCCTCACACTGTCAGCACATGATATACCCAACCCTACACTTCGTTTTCCTTTTCACAGAGATATCGTTCATGTCATTTCCTATCAAGACGTAGAGAGAGCTGCCTCATCCTGTTTTTTTTTGTTTGTTTTTTTTTTAATGGCTACACAGATCAGTGGATGATGATGACAACATTTAAACAAGTCCTGTACCGATGGTGTAACAGTCACAAGACAGGGTCTGTGCCTGTGGACCAAGTGATGCTCGTAAGAAAGGATTTGCTGTGGAGGAGACACTGAGGGCCTTGTGGGCGCGTGGATTTCAAGGGCATTGGTGATGAAGGCGTAAAACCTCAATTAGCGAGTTTTTGCTTGTGTAGATGCTGTGAAGTGAAGTGAAGTAGCTCAGTCGTGTCTGACTCTTTGTGACCCCATGGACTGTGGCCTACCAGGCTTCTCCGTCCATGGGATTGTCTAGGCGAGAATACTGGAGTGGGTGACCCAGGGATCGAACCCAGGTCTCCCGCATTGGAGGCAGACGCTTTAACCTCTGAGCCACCAGGGAAGCCCCATAGATGCTGTAAGAGTCCAGAAACTAAGAGAAGAAAAGAATCAAGAAATTAAAAGGAAGTTACCAAAAGAAAAAAAGAAAGGAAGAAATGGGTTATACCTTCATGTCAAAAAGGAGACAGTGATAATCTATAATCAAAGGCAGGTGAATAGAAGAAGTTAATGGACTACAACTCACAACAGACTCCAAATTATTTCTTTATACCTAAAGAAATTTTCTAAGACAAAAGGAAAAACTGAGGGCTTTTCCTATCAAGACGTAGAGAGAACTGCCTCATCCTGGTTTTTTTTTTTTTAATGGCTACATAGATCAGTGAATGATGATGACAACATTTAAACAAGTCCTGTACCGATGGTGTACCATGCTGATTAATTTTACCCTAATGCCAACCTGTTCCTGAGATATTACTTGCTGTCTTACCCACCCTCTGCTCACCCTCACTTCACGTAGAAGGATATTGAGACTTTGAAGGATACAACTGCCCACATGTCTAGAAAAGTCACCATTCGCTGGCTGACAAAGATCCAGGCTGAAAGAACCACTAGTATTCCACAGACTACTGTGTTAGTTGCTCAGCTGTGTCCAGCTCTTCGTGACTCCATGGACTGTAGCCCACCAGGTTCCTCTGTCCATGGAATTCTCCAGGCAAGGATACTAGAGTGGGCTGCCAATCCTTTTTCCAGGGGAGCTTCCCCACCCAGGGATCGAAACTGCCTCTTCTCTGTCTCCTGCATTGTAGGTGGAACCGTTACCGTCTGAGCCACCAGGGACCATTAGTGCCCAGGTAAAGAGATCTTAGCAAGCTTCACCCTGACCAGTGGCTTTCCAGGTCAAAGGGAAGCTATTAGAATACACCTCCCTCCTGATTCTGGAGTGCCGGGAGATGCTTAAGAGTTAAAGAAGGGGACACAGAATGTTCCAGGGTTTGCAAGCAGTCGATCTGACTTGTCTGAGATGATTGTTCTCTCCAAAATTATCTCGGGCAGAAGCAGCACAGTTTGTAGGATGACTCAGAGACAAAAAGTCTCATTCTAATATCCACTCTGCTTCTCAAACATACACACATGCGCTCACACACAGCCCCATCTCTGAGAACTGCTGTCTACTATCCTCTAATCCAGGCACACTTGTTCCCTGGGGCTCAGCAGTTCTCAGTGGTGATTCTGGACCAACAACAGGGCCATAATAACAGCAGCTTCTGTTTCTTTAATATGTACTTAAGTCAAGCACTGTGCTAAGCGTTTACATGAATGATCTCATGGAATTCTCAAACAACCCTACTAGGTAGGGATTCACTGTTACTACCATTTTCCAAGTGAAGAAATCAAGGCTTATAGAGGTAACTGACTTGCTCTCTGTCAGGCAAAATTTGGAAACAGCAGAGCTGGGCTTCAAGCTCAGAGAGTCATATCCCAGCACTTAAACTCAGAACCATCAACCTAAACTGGTTCTGTAAAGAACAGCAAAGATTTGGGACTTCCCTGGTGGTCCAGTGGTTAAGAATCCGCCTTCCAATGCAGGGCATGTAGGTTTGATCCTTGATCAGGGAACTAAGATCTCACATGCCTTGGAGCCAAAAAACCAAAAGATAAAACAGAAGCAATACTATAACAAATTAAATAAAGATTTTAAAAGAGAAGAATAGGAAAGATTCAAATTGGCTCGATGCGTTGGGCAACTCCTGTGCCTAAAATACTCAGGGGCCATCCAGTCGTGACACATCTATTTTTAGCACTGCCTTCACGTGGCAGGCCCCATTAGAGGCATTAAGGATGCAGCCGTGATGGGAAGATAAGATCCCTGCTCCCACGGAGCTCACATACCAGGACTGGGAACGGACACGGGAGAAGATGAAGGAGCACAGCGATTTTAGAGAACAAAACGTGCTAGGAAGAACGTGGAACCAGGGGGTGTGACTGGGGGAGGGAGCAAACACATCAGATGGTGAGAGAAGCTGCACCGAGAAGGTAGCATCTGAGCTGAGAATCAAACAGTAAGATGTTGCTGGCCTGGCTAGCCGCAGTAGCCAGGACGTGGAAGCAATCTAAAAGTCCATCAACAGATGATGGATCAGGACGTGGTTCATATATACAAAGGAATACCAATCAGCTGTAAAAGAGGAAAATAACAACATTTGCAGCACCATGGATGGACCTCGAGTTTATCACTTAAGTGAAGTCAGACAGGGGAAGACAAATACCATATGCTATCACTTAAATGTGGAATCTAAAAGAGCACACAAACGGGCCCATAGGAAACAAAAACAGACTTAGGGACACAGAGAACACACTGGCGGTTGACAAGGGGGACGACTGTCAGGCTCCCCTTGCCGAAATCCCCAACACACACTGAATTACTTCCACAGACACTCTGCAAAGCGGTAAACATTTTCTTTCTACCACACATCAGTGGTTCCTGCTGGGAAAGTTAAGAAAGAAGAAACCAGGGTTGGGAGGAGAAAATGGAATGCTCGATGGAGCAGGCAGAGCGGTCTGGTCTTGCAGTGTGAGCTGGGAGGACGCGTCAGGACAGCCAAGAGAGGCGAGGCCAACAGAGTTGGGGGGCTCAGGGAGACCAAGAGGAAAAGACGGCAACAAGAACTCCAGGTCAGAGAAAATCAGACAGACACCAGACACATTGATCATCAACTCAAGGGGGAAAGAAACCCCCCTGACTGCCCCTCCCCTGGAACAAAGCCAAGTGAACACTTAAGAATATCTTTTTGGGGGGCTTCCCAGGTGGCTCAGTGGTAAAGAATCTGTCTGCCAATGCAGGAGATGCAAGAGACGCAGGTTAGACTCCTGGGTTGGGAAGATCCCCTGGAGTATGAAATGGCAACCCAGTATTCTTGCCTGGGAAACCCCAAGGACAGAGGAGCCTGGCGGGTGTCAGTCCATGAGGTCTCAAAGAGCGACTGAGCACAGTAGACAAACAAAAAATAAACTAATATTAGCAAGATTTTTTTTTTTTTTAAAGGAAAAATATCTGTTCATCTCAGCTGAATTTGAGGGAGGTGGGGGTCAAGAGGGAAGTGAGGCTTCAGGATCATCCACCCCAAGGACTGTCCAGTGGAGCTGCATGATGCAATGCCTTCGGCACTAGTGCAGGCTCTAGACAGAGACCCTGGAGCCCTGTTATGCATCACGTTATCTTTACTGCATCACTGCAGCAAAAAATGGTCTTCATAAGAGCCTTTATAGGTCCCTTGTAACTCCCAAAACCACAGTGTAATTTTTTTTCCCATGTGATCTTAAGATACTATGGAGGCCAAATGGAATCTGTAGATGAGCAGCAGGGGTAAGTGAAAGGTGGCAGCCTCCTTAGCAGTGGGATCTAAGCCCATCCTGCTCTCCTCGGGGGCTGCCCCAGTCTGGGGAGAACAAGGATGGGGACCACATCTTAGTGAGGGCGGAGCTGGTTCAGGCAGGGCTACGAGTCTCAAACACTGGCCGGGTGGTCAGCAGGCAAATTCCACCTCCCCTGGGGCCAGGAGGGCACTTACGGAGCGCTTGTCAGCCTCGGCCCCTTGCTGGCCCTGCAGACATGCCGTGAGCTTCTTGTGTGTGCTGTGGGAGACCTGCTTCACCAGCTCCAGCCGCTTCTCTACCTGCGGACAGAGCAGGGGGCGGGTTCCCTGGGTGAGGCAAGGCCAGAAGTGGGGTCATGGGTCTGGATAATCCAGGGACAAGACTGACCCCTGTTTCTGCAGAGACAACATCCAATGCGGGAGAGAAAAGGAGGGGATCACAGACTCGGAGACACTTTGCTAACCGTGTGGTGAAATGCCTTCCTATGTCTCCTGAAAAGTCCCACTGAGGCTGCTGTGCACCAGGCAGGGTGCTATTGTAAAGAAAAAAAGCTGCATCTCAATGGACTGGGAGAGAAGCAGTGGAGAGTCTGAACAACACTGGGAAGGGCTCGGCTGCAAAAGGGAAGATGTCTTTGACATCTACGAGTTACGGGCCAGTGACAACCTTACCTGAAGAAGGTCTTCACTCAGAACTTCAGTCTTCTCGGCCCTAAAGGGAAAATGGAGACACATATCAGTTAAAAAACAAAAACCAGGAATATGGTCTCATAATTACTCCCACCCTCCCCACTTATTGAGTGATTCAGTTATACATCTGTGCACATTCTCTCACATTCTTCTCCATTTGTGGTTTATTACAGGATATTGAACCCAGTTTCCTGTGTTACACAGCAGGACCTTGTTGTCTCTCCATCCTAGATATGCTAGCTTGCATCAACAGCAATGATTTCCAACAAGAGAAAATGTAAGCCGTACTGGGATTGACAAGGAACATCAAGTAACCAGCATTTCCAGCAAAAACATAGGCTCTGAGGGGTCTCCCGCTACTGTGTGGAAACCTGGATGAAGCACAACACACACACCTTTTTCTGCCTCCAGGTATTCTTTTTTCAATTAATAGAATTAAGTAGGTTCCCCCACCCATTCCCTTTGGTCTCCCCCAAACAAGCAAACGTGGCAGAGATTGATCAAGAGCAAAGACAGAGAAAGCGCTGAGTCCTCATGACAAATGCAAATGTCACCACTGAGATCTGGCCACTAGTATGATGCACCCCCCCAGAAAGTGGGGAGCTGAAACCAGACGTTAACACTTTTGGGGAAAGAACCTAGATGCTGGCTGGAGTGTCCCAACCTGTTCTCAGCATCAGAGGAAAATGCAGATCTTCCTGGAGCAAAGCACAAAGAGGCATACTCAAAAAAAAAAAAATCAAAATATAAACTAACCCACAGAAAAGAAAGAAAAAGAACACAAAGCAATTACAAAAAAAAAGAACAGGCATAATACAAAAAAATTAAATGGAGGCTTAAGCCTTAACATATTCATAATTGTATTAAATGCAAATGGCCTAATAAATATGCCAATTAAAATACAGAGCGACAAGAGTGGACTGAAACAAATCACGTGGGCCACAAGAATCTCACTTCAAATATGATATGGGTAGGCTGAAGGTAAAAGGACAGGAAAAGATATCATGCAACATTGATCAAAAGAAAGCAAAAGTGGCAGTATTAATAGCAGATAAAGTAGAGTCAGAATAAAGAAAATGACCAGAAATATAGAGGAGAGTATAGTGATAAAGCATCAATCCACAAGAAGACACAGCATCTTGAATGTGTACACGCTAAACTATAAAGCTGCAAAATATGAGTAGGAAAGTACACATGCACGCAGAGATGTCAATATTTCTTCTCTCAACAACTGACAGACCAGCTAGAAAACAAATCAGCAAGAGTATATATGAACATAATTCCAGGGCTTCCCTGGTAGCTCAGTCAGTCAAGAATCTGTCTGTAGTGCAGGAGACCCAGGTTCGATCCCTGGGTCAGGGAGATCCCCTGGAGAAGGAAATGGCAAACCACTCCAGTATGGGCTTCCCTGATAGCTCAGTTGGTAAAGAATCCGCCTGGAATGCAGGAGACCCCGGTTCGATTCCTGGGTCTGGAAGATCTGCTGGAGAAGGGATAGGCTATCCACTCCAGTATTCTTGGGCTTCCCTTGTGGCTCCCGCCTGCAACGCAGGAGACCTGGGTTCAATCCCTGGGTTGGGGAGGAGGGAAAGGCTACCCACTCCAGTATTCTGGCCTGGACAATTCCATGGACTGTATAGTCTACAGAGTCGCAAAGAGTCAGACACGACTGAACGACTTCACTTTTCTTTCACTCCAATATACTTGCCTGGAAAATCCCATGGACAGAGGAGTCTGGCAGGCTACAGTCCATAGGTCACAAGAGTCAGACACAACTTAGAGACTAAACCACAACCGCCACAAAAGAATCTGACATTTATAGAAGAACATTCCAACCAACATCATCAGAATATTCTTTTCCAGTACATATACCAAGATACACAACATCTGGGTCCATAACTTTACTAGCCTGAAAGAACTGAAATCATATACAATATATTCTCCTATCACTGCTGCTGCTGCTGCTGCTAAGTCGCTTCAGTCGTGTCCGACTCTGTGCGACCCCATAGACGGCAGCCCACCAGGCTTCCCCGTCCCTGGGATTCTCCAGGCAAGAATACTGGAGTGGGTTGCCATTTCCTTCTCCAATGCATGAAAGGGAAAAGTGAAAGTGAAGTCGCTCAGTCGTGTCCGACTCTAGCGACCCCATGGACTGCAGCCTACCAGGCTCCTCCGTCCATGGGATTTTCCAGGCAAGAGTACTGGAGTGGGGTGCCATTGCCTTCTCCACTCCTATCACTAACAGAAGCATAAGAAGAAAATATCCAAACACTCAGACACTAAACAGAATGCTTCTAAATAATTCCTGGAACAGAGGAAGTCTCAAAAGAAAGAAACTAACGAACTGAATAAAAATGAAAATGCAATGTATCAGAATAGCAGACACAGCCAAAGCAGTGCTGGGAGGAAATTTTATAGCACTAAGGTCATACATTAGAAAAGAGAAACATTTTCAAATGAGCAACCGCTAGTGCAACAACTTATAAAAGAAGACCAAAAATAAGCCCAGAGCAAGCAGAAGGAATGAAATCATAAAGGGCAGAAATAAAGAAGTCTAAAACAAAATAGTAACAGAGAAAACCAAGAAACAAAGAGCTGGTTCTTAGAGCATACAGTTGAAAAAACCTCTAGCACAACCGAAAACAGGAAGAAAGAGAAGACAGAATAGGAATGAAACCGGAAATATCACTACAAAATCCTGTAGATTTCAAAAGGTTGTCTTTGAACAATTAACCACATACATATAAATTTGACAAGTTACATGAAATGAACTAATGTACTTAAAAACAAATTACAATACACTCAATATGAAAGAAATAATCTAAATAGCCCTGTAACTATTAAGAAATTAAACCTGTACTATTAAAAATCTTGGAAAAAAAATTCAGATCCAAAGATTTCACAAGAGAACTTTACCAAATATTTAAAGAAGAATGAGCACCGATTCTACATAATCTCTTCCAGAATACAAAAGAGGAAACACTTCCCAACTGATTTTATGAAGCTAGTATTCCTTTGATACCAAAACCAGACAAAACACAGTTAAAAAAAAAAAAAAAAGCTAACTATAAACCAGTATTCCTATCGATACAGATGCCTTGATCCAAGTTTGTACTCAACACTCATTCAATATAGTGCTAGAAGTTTTACTTAGGGCAATAAAGGAAATAAAAAACATACAGATATGAAAGGAACAAATTAAAATGTCCCTATTTGCAGATGACATGTTTGTTTATGTAGAAAATACCAAGGAATCTACCAAGAAAAAAAAAATTCCTATAGCCAATGAATTCAGCAAGGTTATAGGACATAAAGTAAACAAACAAAAAAAAATTTTATTTCTATATACTAGCAATGATATATATTCAGTTCAGTCGCTCAGTTGTATCCGACTCTTTGTGACTCCATGAATCGCAGCACGCCAGGCCTCCCTGTTCATCACCGTCTCTCTGAGTTCACTCAGGCTCACGTCCATCGAGTCAGTGAAGCCATCCAGCCATCTCATCTTCGGTCGTCCCCTTCTCCTCCTGCCCCCAATCCCTCCCAGCATCAGAGTCTTTTCCAATGAGTCAACTCCTCGCATGAGTCTGGTATTCCCATCTCTTTCAGAATTTTCCACAGTTTATTGTGATCCACACAGTCAAAGGCTTTGGCATAGTCAATAAAGCAGAAATAGAGGTTTTTCTGGAACTCTCTTGCTTTTTCCATGATCCAGCGGATGTTGACAATTTGATCTCTGGTTCCTCTGCCTTTTCTAAAACCAGCTTGAACATAAAATACTATTAGCAACTACTTTGAAAAATAAAATACTTAGGAATAAATTTATAAATACATAGGCACAGAAGTACATGTTGAAAACTATAAAATACTTATGAAAGAAATAAAAAATCTACATCAAGGGAGAAATACTGTGTTTGTGGACTGGAACACTCAACATAATAAAGATATCAATATTCACAAAATTAGTTATGATTAAATACAATCCCAATAAAAATTCCAAAAGGATCTGTTATAGATACAATCTAAAACCAGTACAAAACTGCAAAGGGAGTAGAATGTACAAAACAATTTTAAGAAAGAATAAATTTGCATTACTCATTCAATTTTAAGACCTACTATAAAATTAAATAATCAAAAGAATATGGTAGTGAAAGGACATAAAAACAGATCAATGGGACAGAATAAGGAAAATGGACCTAGATAGACATAAGCAACTGATTTCTGACAAAGATGTAAAGAGGAAGAAGAGTCCTTTTAACAAACTATGCTGGAACTATTGGACATTCATATAAAAAAAATATGAACTTTGTCCTGTACATCATATCATATATAAAAATTCATAAAGGTTCACAGACCTAAATACAAAACAAGAGACTATAAAACTTTTGAAGAAAACATGAGAAAATATCTTTGACCTTGGGGTTAGGCGATGAGTTCTTAGAAATATCAAAAGCATGATCCATAAAAGAAAAAAAAAGGATACATTAGACTTCATTTAAATTAAAAGCTTCTGCTCTGTGAAAGGCACTTCTAAAAAATGAAAAGGAAATCCACTGAAACAAGAAATATTTAAATATTTGTAGTTCACATAAAAGAACTGTATCCAGAATATATGCAGAACTCTCAAATTCAACAGTAAAAAAAAAAAATCCTGTTACAAAATGGCCAAAAATATCCAAACATAAACTTTTTTAAATTTATTTTTTAGTTGAAGGATAATTGCTTTACAGAATTTTTGAACAGAAACTTTATCAAAGAAGATGAATAAATGGCAAATAAGCACAAGAAAAATTGTTCAACATCAGTATCCACTAGGAAAATGCAAATTAATACCCAAATGAGATAACACAATTGATATAACAAAACAACAACAAAAAATGCAAAACCCTGACTATATCAAGTTCTGGAGAAGATGTGGAACAACTGGAATCCTTACACACAGCTGAGGGTGGGGCAATGGAAGACGGAACAGTCTCTGGGGAAAACAGCTTGGTAGTTTTATGAACTTGAACATACACTTGCCACATGACCCAGCAATCCCACTCTATAGAAATGAAATTTATGTTCCCCCCCTAAAAAACTCTCATAAATGTTCATAGACACTTTATGTATAACAAGCAAACATCCTAAATGTCCTTCATCAGGTGAGTGGATTAATAACAGAATACACTCAACAATTTGTAAAATACTCAGTCAATCCTAAAGGAAACCAACCTTGAATATAATTGGAAGGACTGATGATGAAGCTCTAATACTTTGGTCACCTGATGTGAAGAGACTCAATGGAAAAGACCCCAATGCTGGGAAAAGTGAGTGAAAGTCACTCAGTCATGTCTGACTCTTTGCGACCCCATGGACAATACAGTCCATGGAATTCTCCAGGCCCAGAATACTGGAGTGGGTAGCCTATCGCTTCTCCAGTGGATCTTCCCAACCCAGAAACTGAACCAGGGTCTCCTGCATTGCAGGCAGATTCTTCACCAACTGAGATATGAGGGAAGCTGAGTGGGAAAGGCTGATGCTGGGAAAGGTTGACGGCAAAAGGAGAAGGTGGCAGCAAAGGATGAGATGGTTAGATAGCATCACCAACTCAAGGGACATGAATTTGAGCAAACTCCAGGAGATAGTGAAGGATAAGGAAGCCTGGTGTCCTGCAGTTTACAGTGTTGCAAAGAGTCAGACACAACTTAGCAACTGACCAACAACAAACACTCAACAATAAGTAGGAAGGATCTATTGACACCAGTGACCATATGGATAGGTGTTTAAAGACATTATGCTCAGTGAAAGAGGCCACATGCCCTTATCTGGTACCCAAATGAAACATCTTTTAACAGAACAATGCCTATTACAATAATATTTTAGTAAGCATTGTTTTGCTAAAATATTTTCTAATATTTTCTACTCTGTTCACTATATTAATTTCACTATCACTAATGGGTTCAGTTCAGTTCACTTTCTCAGTTGTGTCCAATTCTTTGCAATCCCATGGACTGCAGCATGCCAGGCCTCCCTGTCCATCACAAACTCCCAGAGTTTACTCAAACTCATGTCCATTGAGTCGGTGATGCCATCCAACCATCTCATCCTCTGTTGTCCCCTTCTCCTCCTGCTTTCAATCTTTCCCAGCATCAGGATCTTTTCAAATGAGTCAGTTCTTTGCATCTGGTGGCCAAAGTATTGGAGTTTCAGCTTCAGCATCAGTCCTTCGAATGAATGCTCAGGACTGATTTCCTTTAGGATAGACTGGTTGGATCTCCTTACTGTCCAAGGGTCTCTCAAGAGTCTTCTCCAACACCATACTTCAAAAGCATCAATTCTTCAATGCTCAGCTTTCTTTATAGTCCAACTCTCACATCCATACATGACTATTGGAAAAATCATATCTTTGAGTAGATGGACCTTTGTTGGCAAAGTAATATCTCTGGTTTTTAATAAGCTGTCTAGATTGGTTGTAACTTTTCTTCCAAGGAGCAAGCATCTTTTAATATCATGGTTGCAGTCACCATCTGCAGTGATTTTGGAGCCCCCCAAAATAAAGTCTGTCACTGTTTCCAGGAAGTGATGGGACCAGATGCCATGATCTTAGTTTTCTCAATGTTGAGTTTTAAGCCAACTTTTTCACTCTCCTCTTTCACACTTTTTAGTTCTTCTTTGCTTTCTGCCATAAGGGTGGTGCCATCTGAATATCTGAGGTTATTGATATTTCTCCTGGCAATCTTGATTCTAGCTTGTGCTTCTTCCAGCCCAGCATTTCTCATGATGTACTCTGCATATAAGTTAAATAAGCAGGGGGACAATATACAGCCTTAATATACTCCTTTCTTGATTTGGAACCAGTCTGTTGTTCCATGTCCAGTTCTAACTGTTGTTTTCTGACCTGCATATAGATTTCTCAAGAGGCAGGTCAGGTGGTCTGGTATTCCCATCTCTTCCAGAATTTTCCACAGTTTGTTGTCATCCACACAGTCGAAGGCTTTGACATAGTCAATAAAGCAGAAGTAGATGATTTTCTGGAACTCTCTTGCTTTTTCCATGATCCAGCAGATGTTGGCAATTTGATTTCTGGTTCCTCTGCCTTTTCTAAACCCAGCTTGAACATCAGGGAGTTCACGGTTCACATACTATTGAAGCCTAGCTCAGAGAATTTTGAGCATTACTTTGCTAACATGTGAGATGAGTACAACTGTGCAGTGCTTTGAGCATTCTTTGGCATTGCCTTTCTTAGGGTTTGGAATGAAAACTGACCTTTTCCAGTTCTGTGGCCACTGCTGAGTTTTCCAAATTTGCTGGCATATTGAGTGCAGCATTTTCATAGCATCATCTTTTAGGATTTGAAATAGCTCAACTGGAATTCCATCACCTCCACTAGCTTTGTTCATAGTGATGCTTCCTAAGACCCACTTGACTTCACAGTCCAGGATGTCTGGCTCTAGGTGAGTGATCACACCACCGTGATTATCTGGATTGTGAAGATCTTTTCTGTACAGTTCTTCTGTGTATTCTTGTCACCTCTTCTTAATATCTTCTGCTTCTGTTGAAAGTGAAAGTGAAGTCGCTCAGTCGTTTCCGACTCTTTGCGACCCGTGGACTGTAGCCCACCAAGCTACTCCGTCCATGGGATTCTCCAGGCGACAATACTGGAGTGGGTTGCCATTTCTGCTTCTCTTAGGTCCATACTATTTCTGTCATACCAACTATGAGTTGGGATTCTGCATTTTAAAAATGCTGTCCTAGAGAAACCCCTGGGCATTTATCAGGAGACATTTTCAAAACATTCAGCAGATTTTTCTTTTTTTTTTTTTGGTTAAACAAAAAATTAGGGGGAAAAAGGTCATCAAGAAGAGAATTTTTTAAATGGCATATATTTACATAATGTTATACCATATGTTAATACATTAATAAAAATACTTAAATAAAATTTACCCAAAACAACACTGATGAATCTAATAAGTACAGTGATTGGGGAAAAACAAAAGACTACTTTGATATGATTTTCACAAGGCTCAAAGCTAAAAACTACTAAACGACATATTGTTACAGGATGAATACATGTAATAAAATGAAAAACAATGCGTTTTAAATGGTGGTTACCTCTAGAAAAGGAAGAGGGGTGGGATTTGAAAAGGATAAACAGGTAGTTCCAACATAATTGTTAGTGTTCTGGTTCTGAATTTGTATAGTACATTCATAGCTTTAACATGGTTCAGAACACGTATATGAAAATACAGGTAATCTATGTAGCAAACAAAAGATAACATAAAAAATAAGCCCCAAGTATTAAGCATAAACTTGCATAAATGGTTCCTTGCATAAATGATTTATATACATATACATATATGGTTATTCACACACATATATTTAAGGCAAAATATAGGGAATCTAATGAATATTTTTTATAGTCTAATGAATTATTTTTATAGTCTTCTGGGATTATAGGACTCATTTATGCAAGTTTATATACATACACTGGAGAAGGGAACGGCAACCCACTCTAGCATTCTTGCCTGGAGAATCCCATGGACAGAGGAGCCTGGAGGGCTACAAAGAGTCGGACATGACAGAGTGGCTTTCACTTCACTTCACTTCATATATACATATGTTTTATATATAATAAATATATAATACATGCAATATACATAAACTGTGAGATTATAAACATTTTCTTTAAAGATATTACTACTTTTTCTTTAAGAGTAAGAGTTGAGTTTTAGGGGATCTTGATTGCCAGCTAATTACTCACAGTTCAACTGCACATAAAATAAAATTATCAATCAAAATGTAACTATATAATTGATAAGGCAGCAACAAACTCCTTTAAAAGAAAAGGATCTTGTGCTGGAGACAAATTTTGCTCTTAAAGTGTGGGGTCACACACTTATTTGGAAATCAAAAGGATTTAAGAAACTTCTAGAATGTTTTGCTGACCTGGGAAGACTGATCAATATTGAATTGATTGGAGGTCGCTTAGCCCAACTGTCCACTCGCCGGAGACTTCCTCCATTACACACGAAGCACTTCAACAGAGCACTCAAGACTGACCCAAGCAAGGTAGTGGGCTAAAAGGTGATGCTAATTTTAGGAAGCCTGGTAATTTTGGTTTCATCTTTGTAAATGAAAGAGCATTGTTCACTACTAAGACAATGAACACTACTGTTTTCAGAGGGTGAGTCATTCTACAGAGTGATAGGCACTGTGTAGGTGACACCTGAGTACAAGTCATGTATTTTTATTTTTTACACCAAGAGACTAATGCAAATCAGAGCCTTGGGCAAATGGATCTAAAAATGGTGCACTGTTCTCCTTAGGGGCTTAGGAGAATAATCACCACCACCCACAAAAATCCTGACTGTCGCCAGTGTCATACTTGAGCCTGTCAGGTCACAGAATGTGTTCCATGAAAAAACAGTTATTAGACACTCCAAAGAAAAGCGCTCTGTGGAAAAAATGTTAGGAAACACTGAAGGTTATATTATCCATTAACAGAGTCTTATTAAAGTATTAAAGGCTCTGAGACATCCTGTAGGAAATTAAATGGCTTAGCCAATTCATCATTTCCCAAATCTATAAAAATATAGTTCACATAACACCAGTTTGCAACCACATCCTGAGTGCGGAGTATTACAGTGAAGGAAACATTCACTACGGACATGCTGGAGATCTTACCTGACATGCTGCCTTAGAGTTCCAGCCTCATCACAGAAAGACATTTAGTGGCGAGAGAGCGAAGCAATGATTCTCAGCTGTCATTACAGAAGTCTCAGAGCGAAGCTGCCTTTAAAGCAGAGGTAGTCTCATTACAGGGTTTCCCTGGCGGCTCAGTGGAAAAGATTCCCGGGAGGAGGAAATGGCAACCCATTCTTGCCTGCAAAATCCCACAAGCAGAGGAGCCCGGCGGGCTGCAGTCCATGGGGTCACAAGGAGTCGGTCACCACCGAGCACACACGCACTGGGCTATGGGGGTCCCTACCAGTCCAGTACCTGAACCTGCAGAGTGACTCAGAAGTAGGAGAACAGTGTCCAGACAACAGGAGCCTGCAAACAGGTGAGTGGAGGTATGGATTCGTGATTGGTTGTTTGCCTATCAAAGATGTGCTTGCAAGCAAACTGTAGGGGCAGTCTCTCCTGAGACAGTTCAGTTCAGTCGCTCAGTCGTGTCCGACTCTTTGCGACCCCATGAATCGCAGCACGCCAGGCCTCCCTGTCCATCACCAACTCCCGGAGTTCACTCAAACTCACGTCCATCAAGTCGGTGATGCCATCCAGCCATCTCATGCTCTGTCGTCCCCTTCTCCTCCTGCCCCCAATCCCTCCCAGCATCAGAGTCTTTTCCAATGAGTCAACTCTTCACATGAGGTGGCCAAAGTACTGGAGTTTCAGTTTTAGCATCATTCCTTCCAAGGAACACCCAGGGCTGATCTCCTTCAGAATGGACTGGTTGGATCTCCTTGCAGTCCAAGGGACTCTCAAGAGTCTTCTCCAACACCACGCTTCAAAAGCATCAATTCTTCGGAGCTCAGCTATCTTCACAGTCCAACTCTCACACCCATACATGACCACTGGAAAAACCACAGCCTTGACTACATGGACCTTTGTTGGCAAAGTAATGTCTCTGCTTTTCAATATGCTATCTAGGTTGGTCATAATGGTGACAATATACAGCCTTGACGTACTCCTTTTCCTATTTGGAACCAGTCTGTTGTTCCATGTCCAGTTCTAACTGTTGCTTCCTGACCTGTATATAGGTTTCTCAAGAGGCTCCTGAGACAATGAGACTTCAAATGCGCAATCATGAAGTATACAGAAAATATAGTGAATACCGTCAATCACTTTTTTTTTTTTAAAGGCAGAAGATGTTATTATCTCCAATTTTTTAAAATTAAGTCAACTCTAAGTCATCATCTTAGTACAATATGAAGCCCCTGGTGGCTCAGGTGGTAAAGAGTCTGCCTACAATGTAGGAGACCTGGGTCCAGTCCCTGGGTCAGGAAGATCCCCTGGAGAAGGGAATGGCTACCCACTTCAGTATTCTTGCCTGGAAAACCCAATGGACAGAGGCGCCTGGTGGGCTGCAGTCCATGGGGTTGCAAAGAGTCAGATACGACTTAGTGACTAACAGTACTAATATGCGAAAGCATAGTCCTGGACCCACAGTATCAGCATTGCTCCTGCTAGCATTCAGCTGGTGTTCTTTGAGAACTGTTACATCTGTAGATGTATTCTTGATGCAACTGCAGAGGGAGATGTACTCCACGTCCACTTCCTCCTGCACCATCTTGACTCCCTCCTCCTGGAGGGCTTCTTAAAGCAGATCGCTGGAGCTCATTCCCAGAAGTTCTGACTCAGAAGGTCTGGTTGGGACTGGAGAATTGGCATTTCTAACAAGTTTGAAAGTAATGCTGATACTGTGGGTCCAGGACTATGCTTTGCTGTATTATACTGTTAGTCGCTAAGCTGGATCTGGCTCTCTGTGACCCCATGAACTGCAGCACGCCAGGCTTCCCTGTCCTGCACTGTCTCCCAGAGTTTACTCAAACTCATGTCCATTGAGTCAGTGATGCCATCCAACCATCTCATCCTCTATTGCCCCCGTTCTCCTCTAGAACATCCTGCTGAGTCAACAAATTTATCTCCTCAAGGTCCCCAAACTGCCCCCGTCTTCCACACCCAGGCATCTCCCGCTCTTCATACCGATCCCCTCCAACCCTGCCTGCCTGATACACTCTATGCTGCAGGCACATCTAACTTTCCTTTGTTCACCAAACAAGCACCCCTGGGACGTCTATCACGCTCAGCACCAGCAGAGCACTTAGACACAGCACGTGGCCTATAAACGCTCATTAAAAGGCAGTGCCATCTTTGATGCAATCGGACACAGCAGCTTTCCCTACTCAGACTTGCTCATTTTGTCAGACTCTGCTAACTGGCTCTCCCCTAAAGCCCATCCCCACCTCTGCTGCTTTGCTATCTCTCACCAAAGAAGGTGGGAGGCCAAAACCGTCCCAGTTTCTCCTGAAATTAGGAATACCCATGTGTCCTGGTTCTAAGACAAAAGCAGAAGTAGGCTTCGGAGTCATCTGGAAAAGCTCTACTTTCCTGATAAGAATGAAGAGGACACAGCTGTCAGGCTCTTTGTCCTCTTCCTGCTTTGAATGCAGATATGATGGCAGGAGTGGCAGCAGCTGTTTTGTAATCGTGGAGAACTGTCCGAACTGCAGAGATGCTGGCTTGACATGACTGAATCACTGATACAACTCCACCCACCATTTACACTTGGACTTATTTTTGAGAGAAATCAACTCTTTTCAAAGCCATTCTAAGTGGATTTTTTTTATTACTAAGCTCAATACAATCTCAGCTCAACATACTGGATGCAGAGGGTCTCATCCTATAGCTTATCTTATTCTGATTAAAAGTGCAATTATTTGATATTCCTGAAATTGTCCATAGTCCCCTCCATCTTAAAATAAGTATAGCAATTATTAACTTTTCACTGAGAATCTTCATTAACTACCAGTCTGAACATGAATACATGTTGGGGGGGGGGGGGGTGTAAGAATTACTGAGAAAAGCTTCCAAAGGAGGTAGCATCAGCAGGTACTGAGGGCTGGGTAGGATTTGCCAGACACAAACAAGGGAGACAGTCCAAAGTGGCAGAGCAACCACGAAAGGCGTTCCCTTTGTACCAAGAAAAGGCAACCAAATAAAGAGAAGTAGGTTAACAAGAAGAAAATCACCTCTTGGGAATACAAGGAGACACATGTGGCCAAGTTATTCTAATGCCAGGACAAGCTGTATTTTCAAAACAAGGCACAAACAACACTTAAATTGAGAAAGAAAACACCTTATTAACTAGTTTCTTCTGAGACCTTCAAGAAGAAAAAGACACCTATTAAAAACATAGAAAGATATGGAAACAAGAACAATTCGAACACCAGAGAGATTTCTGGAAGTAAGCCCTATAGAAGTTCCCGGGGGGAAATGATGGAAAAAACAGAATGGGAAATTAGTGAGAGAGAAAGAGAGAGAGGAAAACTCCTAGAGTAAAGAGACACCCAAGCCCTCAAATTGTAAGTGCCTGGACTGTGAAGGACACAATAAAACAGAGATCCTAAAGGCTGTCAGAGAGGAGGAAGCTATCGAGTTGCAACAATCAGACCATCAGCAGAATTTATCAGAAATAACTACAATAGACTACCACAGACCAATTCCAAAATTCTGAGTGTAAATCCATTTCAATCTAAAAAAGATTTTATTATGGTAACCTATCGGTCAAGAACAGAGGCAAAATAAAATCATTTTTAGAAATAGAAAAGGAGGTTACCTCTCTTTCTGAGAAAACTCCTTAAGGATGCACTCCAGGGAAAAATAAGGATAAAACTTCAATCCAGCAAGAAATGATAGAAATAAACCTGAGACCAGAAGAGGAAATCCCAGGATGTCAGCCCCTCAGGAAGCTTTGTGAGCAGTAAATCCAAGTCATAACTCAGTGGCCTCGAAGATGAAGAGAGCAAACAAGATAATAGATGGAATGAGTAAGCTGGAAGGTATGAAGGCATATGATTCTCCCAATAAGAAGAAACAAGATAACCCCAAAGAAATTGTGGGGAAAGTGCCCAAGAAAGACAGGGTTCAAATATGAATTTAAAAAAATATGAATTGAAGTCAAGTGATGCATGATCAACTCATTTGTAGAACATAACAGAAGAGTATTCATTTAACCTCGGCACTAGGCAAAGTCTCCATGATCTGAGTAGATATCTTTATATTGGAACCACACAGCATGAAATATTATTGACATGTTACTGGACTCTGCAATGAACAATATTTAAGTAGCTAAAAAAAGTATTTAATTGACTTGACTTTTAGAATCAACCCATGATCAAAGCATAGAGTATGTAATTATGGGGATTACAGGAGAGAACGAATGTAAATTGTATCAGTCTTTGAGATGTGAAAAAGAGAAAAAGAGGAAGGAAAGAAGGGAAAGAAAGGAAAAAGAGGGAGAAGAAGAGAGCTGAGAAAGAGAGGTGAATCGGGTTCACTAAAGCCATACAAGAGAAGCTGTACCACTTGGGGCGTGCAGAGAGATTTAAACATGAGTAAAATGCGGTTTGTTCCAACAATTTCAAAAATGGTAATGCAGGAGGAGGCAGGTGCTTTCATAGAATCAAAACCTCATCTCCCCAGTAGGAAGGAGAGAGAGAGAGAGAGTGAGTGTGTGTGTGTGTGTGTGCGCGCGCGCATGTGTGTGTGTGTGTGTGCGCACACGCCTGTGTGTGCATGTGAGAAAGAACCAACAGTACAAGCATATTATTTACAGATGTAGGGACAAGTTCCTCAGGAATTAAATACAGAAGCCATAGCTGTCTCCATGGCCTTCCCTGATGCCTCAGTGGTTAAGAATCCTCCTCCCAACGCAGGGTTCAAGGTCTGGTCTGGGAAGATCCCACAGGCTGCGGGGGTGACTACGCCCTTGTGCCACAACTATGGAAGTCTGTGCCGAGAGTCTGTGCTCCTCAACAAGAGAAGCCACCACGATGAGAAGCCCGCTCGCCACAATTAGAGAAAGCTTGCAGCACCAAGACCCAGAAGAGCCAAAAATAAAAGTTATTTAAAAAACAAAACAAACAAACAGTCTTCAGAGAGCAGGCCTGGGCGTGGGATCAGAGTAACAGGGCTGGTACCTTTTCGTGATAAGTCCTTCTCTACAACTTGATTTTTTGAAGCCACATCCACCTATTATTTTAGTTTTCAAGAGACAAGGTTACCTGAGTCAGGCACCCACAGCTATTGGAAGCACGAAATGGTTCGATCTTCATTGAAGGCAATCTGGGGTCACAGAGTCAGACACAACCGAGCAACTAACGCACAAACACAGCTGATTAACAATGACATGCTAGCTTCAGGTACACAGCATGTCTCAGGCATAAGCAATATCTTTTAAAAGCCTGAACATAGAGAAAGTGTTTCTCCAGGTAACTTAAAAGGAGGAACTCTTTCCCGAGAGATAACTGAGGATGTAGACAAAGACTGAACTGTAAGAAAGTTATCAGAGCATTGTTGAACGGAGGTCTACGTTTATCTTTTGTCTCTGGTCCTTTGGAACATGGATATACTGGAAAAAATCCAAACAATCACCCCCCAAAATGAATTGTTTAAATGGATGGACTTTCAGGTAAGTATTAAAAATGATGACATATTTGACATGCAAAGGTATTGATATATTAAGCAAGGAGAAGCTATAAACCAGTACATGCAGTAAAACACACACACACACACACACACACACACACGGATGCTGTTGTTTAGTCACTAAGTCGTGTCTGACTCCTTGCCCTGACTGTAGCCTGCCGGGCTCCTCTGTCCATAGGATTTCCCAGGCAAGAATACTGGAGTGGGTTGCCATTTCCTTCTCCAGGGGATCTTCCTGGCCCAGAGATCAAACATGTATCTCCTGCACTGGCAGGTGGATTCTTTACCACTGATCCACCAAGGAATCCCCAACTCAGAGGCAAATGGAATATGCTAAGGTATATGTCAAGGTGTTGTGAGCCCTGTGTTCTTCCCTTGTGTTAAATATTTTAATTCTTCCTCAGTGAACACTGTGAGTATTGTAAAATGTATTGCAAAGGTGGTTACCAGGGGTTACGGGGGAGTTACTGTTTCAGGGATACAGAGTTTCAGTTTTGCTAGATGAGGACTTCCATGGATGGTGGTGACGGTAGGACAAAACTGTGAGTGTGATTAATGCTGCTGATCTGCACATGGGATGACTGTATGAGGACGCGTGGAGGAGATGGCTGTCTGCAAGCCAGGGAGAGGGGCCTCAGAAGGAACCAACCCCATGGATACCGTGATTTGGGGGCTTCTAGCCTCTGAAATTAGCAGAAAATAAACTTCCATTGTTAAATGCCCTGGCTATGCCACTTGGTTTAGCCGCCCCGGCAGACCCCACAGAAGCCCATTTTGTATCTTCTACCTCCACCCTCTCGCGGTCACTGAACTGAGTGCCGTGAACCTTCATGGATTACAACATGATCTCAGGGCTGCAAAAGAGAGTCACAAACACTGCATGACTCTCACGCTCTCCTCTGCTCACGGTTTGGGGTCTATGTTTGTCAGAGACCACGGTCTGGTGATGTTCAGAACAAGACCTGACGTGCTTCCTGAACGTGAAGGGATTGATCGTCTCAGAATGAACAGATTCCAAACCATCCATGGGAGCAATTTCCAGGATACCTGTCATTGCAGAAAGGTTCTCTGGGGTGGACTTTAAGTGTGATTCTCTCTGAAGTTAAAGCCTGGACTCAATGACTTGCCAAGGTCTTTTTCTGGTCTATGGTTTGGGCACGGTTTTAAAAATAAACCTGTGATCCAGTCCAGCGGAAAGTGGCTTGGAAGCACAGCTCTCTGAGGGGCCAGTCTGTGACACTGAAAATGACAGAATACCCTGGTGCCCAGCTCCGGTGTGACTGGCAGATTTTATACAGGGAGGCTGGCCCCAGGGTCCAGAGGGCAGGATTTTGGACACAATTCACTACAGCGAGAGGACCAGGGCCACAAACGTGGGTTTACACTCCTCTGGCCTCCTGCCCTTGGCAGTGCTGGTCAGGCAGGGCTGAGAGGGACCAATAAGATGTTATTTTGCCATGATCAGTGGTATTCCAAAAGTGTGCCCATCCAGACAAGATACTGATATTGGGGCCTGTGGCCTCTCTCCTGGGGTCCTTTCCAAGCCACACTGTGAAGGGGCCCAGGTAGAGGTGCAGCCACAAGTGAAGCCAGGCAGACCGTGGTCCAGGCTGATGCTGTGAGCTGCGGAGACAAGGGCTCCAGTGATGCTCTCAAGGTTAGGGGTTGGTGTGTGTGTGTGTTGGCGGGGGTGGGGGGGTGGACTTTTCCAAGCTCACCGATAGGTGAGCAGGCCTCAGCATCTGAACCACCACAGCTGACATCGAGTGCAACAGAAATGAGCTGAACCCTCTGAGCCTTGCCCAAGAGCAGTTCATGGAGAAAACATCATTGTTACTTTGTTCAGTCCCTAAGTCATGTTCAACTCTGTGACCCCATGGACTGCAGCATGCCAGGCTCCTGTCCTTCACTATCTCCTGGAGTTTGCTCAAATTCACTAGGTCGGTGATGCTATCTAACCATCTCATCCTCTGCTGCCCTCTTCTCATTTTGCCCTCCATCTTCCAAGCATTAGGGTCTTTTCCAATGAGTCTGCTCTTCACATAAGGTGGCCAAAGAACTGAAGCTTCAGCAATAGTCCTTCCAATGAAGGACTCATGGCTCACAGCTTCATATGAGTTGAGCCATGCCATGCCATTGTTATTGTAGACCACTAGAGTGGGGCTGGTTTGTTATACCACATTCCTAGATAACCAAAATGGTCACCATGGTTCACCATGCTAGTCCACATAAAAAATAAGGGACCTGGACTCAGATAGGATTCTCTTTAGAATCCTCGAGGATTTGTATATTTTTTTTTATTTCAAACTTTAAACTTTTTATTTTGTACTGGAGTATAGTCAATTAACAATGTTGTGATAGTTTCAGGTGAACAGCAGTGGGACTCAGCCATGCATACACATGTAACCATTTTCCCCCAATGTCCCCTCCCATCCATGTTGCACATAACATTGAGTAGAGTTTCCTGTGCTATACTATATGTCCTTGCTGGTTATCCAAGGATGTATATTTTAATGCAAAATTTCCATAGTATTCAAGGACTCATGTTATCTCCAGCTTTCTTGGTCTTTCTTGGTCTTAGAGATAGCTTTGAGAAGATTCTAGAACCATCTACTTCTTTGGTACTAAAATGACTGTCATTGAGAGGTAAAATGGGAAGAAACTGGAATAATATAATAATTCTATTTTATGCAAATATACTTAGTAGAAGAAGACATGTAAATGTTATGTCAGTTCTCGGGTTGAGATGCAAATATTTTGAGTTAGCTCAGTGAATGACATTATATCTTACAAATTTTAGGGGAAAATACCTGTGCATGATAAGAGTGAATTCACTTAACTAGGTCAAGGAGTTTCAGAAACAAGGTGTAATGGGATCCAAAAGCAGGGGTCCTGGCTTCTGGCTAAGCCATTGGTTCTCCAGGGAAGAGTCTCAGCTTCTCCGAGTTCCCTCATCTGTTAAGTGAGGAAATTGGACTCAGTGACCTTTAAAACAATTCTGCAAGCATGACCATTCTGCAGACCTTTAATAAGCGTTCATGTGTCAAGAGCAAGAACATGCTGTCCACCCAACCCCATCATTTCCCGGATGGAAGGACTGAAGAGAGCCTGAGAGGTCAGCAGGCAAATGAGAGATCAGGAGATGTAGGAGAGGAAGAAACAAGAATTTCCATCATCGAAGGAATACACAACTCTGAAACTGCTTGTGGGGATCAACCCAGACATTCTCAGTGATATTTCCTGTTTCATTCCTATTCTTGGTAATGTAATCTCTTCTCTTTCTCCTTCTTTCCAATTGCACTAGGTGACCAGTTTGCCATAAAAGGACAGAACTCCGGAGCAGCCAGATGGAAGGAGTGCACAGGAGAGGTGAGGGAAAGATGCAGAGCTTCCACACTCTGAGTCGCTACCCCACCCAGAACCCCCACCTGTTCAGTAGCCTGGGAGCCCTCTCAACTCCAGCCTTTCGGGTTCTTATGGAGACTTCATTACATGACTGATTAGTTCACTGGCCAGTGATGATCAGTACTACCTCCAGACTCTTCTCTTCCCCAGAGATCAGGGGTGGGGCTGAAAGTTCCCACCCTCTAATCACAGGGTTGGTTTCCCCGGCAACTAGCCCCATCCTCAGGCGCCATCCCAAAGTTACCTCATTCACACAACAAGCTAAAAAGTAAGAAGATACCTTTACAGCTCTCATTATTTCAGAAATTCCAAGGGTTTTAAAAGTTCTGTGCCAGAAAGAAAACCAAGACTAAATTTCTTATTATAAATATTATATTCCTTATTACAAATATTTTTATTACAAGTCACAATATCACAGGCTGAGAGCTTCAACTGTGGAAAAGGGGCCTGGAGGGCTGCTTTATTTGACCTGACGCTGGAGCTGTGAAAGGAATCCTTGCACACCTGCAGGATCCCCGCTGAAACAGTTACACCCCAGGCAGTGCCACACAGACTCTCCTAGTCCAGAAGGACTCTCCTGCCTTCTGGGCACCAAAGTGGTGGCGAGGGAGGCGACTCTGCTTGGGGGATTCCACAGCCCCATCACGACTAGCAGCGGGCAAGGCAGGAAAAGAAAGGGGGTAAGATACAGCTGCTGTATACACGGTTCCTCTATCTGGCAGACCCCAGTGTTTTTACGATAGCAGATGTGCTCAGAACCTTCCGTTCATGAGATTCCTGTACCCACACGCTGTGGGCTAATACAGCCAAAGGCTCACCAGACTTGGTGGAAGACTTACTCCTGTTCTTCCTTCCAAGCTCAAGCCGATGCTGGTTTCTCAAAAGGATAAACTTTCCTTTTCTGATGGGGTCTGGATTCACATTTCATTAAGCTCCTGAGTTTCATCTGAGGTGATGTTTGATATTTCAAGGCAGTTCATTCCTTACACCTTCAAAATGCTGAGGGAGTGATGCCTAAAATACCTCGAGGAAACATCCAGTCCTTCGGTGGCTTAAGTCACTATCCTCTACTAGAGATCCTTAGTCACTGCGGGGCTCCCTCAGGGAGGACTTAACCAG
The DNA here is from genome assembly GCA_006410635.1 of Cephalophus harveyi. NCBI lineage: Eukaryota > Metazoa > Chordata > Mammalia > Artiodactyla > Bovidae > Cephalophus > Cephalophus harveyi. The sequence continues at coordinate 87,372 of SJYT01025455.1, read as the reverse complement.
GTGCCTGCATAAGAACAAGCTTCCAGGAAAAGAAGCAGGAGTGGGGATAGAGGTCTCCATAGGATTCTGGAGAAATGGCTTTGCCACTAATTAGCAGTAGGGCAACGAGCTTCGGAGAAGTGAGGCAACCTTTTTTTAAGTCTGGCAAGAAGTGGGGGAAGATTTGCTTGAAAAGAGTATTGTTATTATACTTCTAATGATAGGTTATTTTCAGAATATAAATTACAGAAAGTAAATCTCAAAGTCTGCAGAAGGCAGAGAGATGTAGAAAATGCAGACAATGCATAATCACATGTATAGTCTTAATTCATTAAAAAAACCCATCACCACCACCACCAAAATAAACACATTCATTAAGCCTCCACTAAGTGCTTCCCTGGTGGCTGAGATGGTAAAGAATCCACCTGCAATGCAGGAGACCCAGGTTTGATCCCTGGGTTGGGAAGATCCCCTGGAAGAAGAAATGGCAACCCACTCCAGTATTCTTGCCTGGAGAATCCTATGGACAGAGGAGCCTCGTGGGCTACAGTCCATGGGGTCGCAAAGAGTTGGAGCTGACTGAGCAGTATGTTAAAACTTGACATTCGTTTAACTTTCCTAACATCCCCTGAGGTGGGGACTATTAATAACATCATTTTATTGATGGGGAAATGGAGGGTTAGTGAGTGCAGAGAACCAGCTCAAGGTCACAAAGCTTGGAGGGGCAGATAATGAACCCAGCCTGAGCTCAGAACCCACTTCCGTGACCTCCATATCATCATGGCTTTTTTAAAAGTTTAGAGATCCCGGCGATCCCTAAAATACCTTCCAAATAAGAACTGACTGTGGAAGACAGTGAGGAGGGGATGGGACGGCACAACGAAACTGTGCCTACTTCACCTCTCAGGGCCCACTTCCGGCAGAGTTCTATATATAGCCTGGCTGTTTTTCAAAAAGCAGCAGAAAATCATTGCTCTCAGGCTACCTACAGGGAAGCACAGAGGAAGGACATTTCCCTGTCAGGTCTAACAGACTGCGGGTTTCATCTGCCCTAACAGCTCCAGAGGCAGCCGCCCCACAGACAGTGTGACAACTCCCACTCCTGTAGCCAGAAAGTAAATAAATGAGTACAGCAGAAATGAGGCCAACAGCACAGCAAAAAATACACATATAATATGAATGTATTATATATAGATGTATATGTTGTGCCAAGTCACTTCAGTCGTGTCCGACTNCGCCCCACAGACAGTGTGACAACTCCCACTCCTGTAGCCAGAAAGTAAATAAATGAGTACAGCAGAAATGAGGCCAACAGCACAGCAAAAAATACACATATAATATGAATGTATTATATATAGATGTATATGTTGTGCCAAGTCACTTCAGTCGTGTCCGACTCTCTGCGACTCCATAGACAGCAGCCCACCAGGCTCCCCCGTCCCTGGGATTCTCCAGGCAAGAACACTGGAGTGGGTTGCCATTTCCTTCTCCAATGCATGAAAGTGAAAAGTGAAAGTGAAGTCACTCAGTCCTGCCCGACTCTTCGCAACCCCATGGACTGCAGCCTACCGGGCTCCTCCGTCCATAGGATTTTCCAGGCAAGAGTACTGGAGTGGGGTGCCACTGCCTTCTCCCACGATTGTTGTAATTATCCTATTAATATTCATTGTAAACATATACAAATGTATTACTTATAAGTATATATGTATATATTTACATGTATAAACATATATACAAATATAAAAGTATTTATAAATAATACATATTATATATAATTTATATGCTTCCCTCATGGAGCTAGTGGTAAAGAATTCACCTGGCAATACAGGAGACACTAGAGATAGAGGTTTGATCCCTGGGTCAGGAAGATTCCCTGGAGCAGGAACTGGCAACGCACTCCAGTATTCTTGCCTGGAAAATCCCATGGACAGAGGAGTCTGGCAGGCTACAGTCCATGGGGTTGCAAAGAGTTGGACACGACTGAGTACTACCTATGTATATTATACATATATATATTTAACAATTATAAATTAATATAATTATATTACATATATTTATAAATAATACATTCATAGGTTTATATATATATATAAATGGGCTTCCCAGGTGGCACAGTGGTATAGAATCTGCCTGCCAAGGCAGAAGATGCCAGAGACACGGGTTTGATCACTGGGTTGGGAAGATCCCCTAGAGAAGGAAATGGCAACCCACTCCAGTATTCTTGCCTGGAAAATTCCATGGACAGAGAAGCCTGGCAGGCTACAGTCCACGGGGTTGCAAAGAGTCAGACATGATGAGCGGCTAAGCACACATGCTAAATATTTAGCTGTAGGCTTATAGTTGTGTCTGGAGAAGGAAACGGCAACCCACACCAGTATTCTTGCCTGGAAAATCCCATGGACAGAGAAGCCTGGCGGGCTACAGTCCATGGGGTTGCAAAGAGTCAGACGTGACTGACTGATTGAGCACGCATGCTAAATATTTAGCTGTCCGCTTGTAGCTGTGCCTTCATGGTCACCAAGATCATGATGTATATAAACATAAAGGGAAAAAGATAATATAAGCAACAGCGGGAATGAACCAAAGCTAATATGGGTCCTTTGAAGAAACAAGAAACAGACAAGCCCCTGGGAAAACTAATCAAGAAAAACCAAGAAAGATGCAAATGACAAACATTGTGAATGAAAATGGAGAGTTTTTAAAAATTGCCAGAAACATAAAAATCACTCAAATGGACAAAAAGTCTCTACAAGCAAAGACTTGTTGGTGAAATATACTTAACCAGAAGGTAAAATCTATCTTCCACATGATCATCACACCCGAAGATAAAGCGAACAGTTCACACACTTCAGATGATCTTGCAGACAAGCTGAGCACAGGCCACTTCCATCCTATCTCCTCAAACTCCTGCAAAGAACAGCGGAAGTAGGGCCCAATGCCTTCTACGTCCTTGAAGCCACAATCAAATAAAGGCAGCACAAAGAAACTGATGAGACAAGCTCATCTTTATAACCACAGATTTTCTGCAAGGGATACTCCACTCCACTCCACCTAAAAGATTAACTACGCAACAGCCCTCTGTCCCTTCACGGATCACAGCCTTGTCATGGCAAAGGGGCTTGTGTAACTCAACAAAGCCATGAGCCATGCTGTGCAGGACCACCCAAGATGGACGGGTCACAGGGGAGAGTTCTGGCAAAACGTGGTCTACTGGACTGCAAGGAGATCAAACCAGTCAATCCTAAAGAAAATCAACCCTGAATATTTATTGGAAGGACTGATGCTGAAGCTCCAATAATTTCGCCACCTGATGCAAAGAGCCAATTCATTGGAAAAGACCCTGATGGTGGGAAAGACTGAAGGCAAAAGGACTGAACAACAGCAACCGCCCTCTGACTTGCTGCTGCTACTGCTAAGTCGCTTCAGTTGTGTCCGACTCTGTGCAACCCCACAGATGGCAGCCCATCGGGCTCCGCCATCCTTGGGATTCTCCAGGCAAGAACACTGGAGTGGGTTGCCATTTCCTTCTCCAATGTATGAAAGCGAAAAGTGAAAGTGAAGTCACTCAGTCGTATCTGACTCAGCGACCCTATGGACTGCAGCCTACCAGGCTCCTCCGTCCATGGGATTTTCCAGGCAAGAGTACTGGAGTGGGGTGCCATTGCCTTCTCCGGCCCTCTGACTTAGATGGTGCCTATTTGAGGCCAAGGAGATGCAGACAAAAAGGAGGCACAATCTGATTTCTGGAAAGTTATCTCCCATGGACTTCATCTATTTAGAAAGGAATTCCCTCCTTCTGTTTAGAAGATAAGAACAATCACCTGCACGAGGGAGCCCTGAGAAAGAGTTCTGGGGTGAGAGTTTATGTCCTCCCTACCTTCTAGCCTTCTCGGTAGGTGATAAATAAGCTTCTGCCTTTTTCGAGGCTACCATTTTGTTTAAAGCTCTACCATTTAAGACTTCTCTCTTATATGCAACCCAAGTTGATTCCAATAGCCAGTTGAGCAGGACAGACGTTGAGAGAGGAGACAGGGCATCTACCACCCTGCCCACATAGCTGAGAAAACCCTCAAGGGAGGGACCTGAGGACTTGAGGGCTATGCTTCCTGCAATGCTGGAGATGCTGTTCGGGCTCACCCTGCATGGATGCCTGAGCACAGAAATAAGACAGCTGGGAGGGATCCTACAGAGGGACACACCCAACCCTCTCATTTTACCCGTGAGCACAGTGGAAATGACTCACAAAAGCTGAGGCACTGGCAGAAGGCTGATTCCAGTTCCCATGTGTGTGCGTGGGTTCCTTCCACTCCACCAAGCAATCGTCTGCAACACCAGCCAGGCTTCCTACAACTCAACTCTGACACCCGGAGATGACGTCAGATCCCACCGGTGCAGGGCTCAGTCCCACGAGACTGCACTACCTACACCACCGCCCCACTTCAGACGCCAACCCCAAGTCCAGGTTGTCCCTGTGCTTCGGACCAACCTGCTACAGATCCAAGGATCCCATGATCCCCTCCTCAGAGCCGATCAATTGGCTAGGGGGCTCACAGAATTCAGGAAAATATTTTATGGTTGACCCTTGAAAGATGCAGGGGGTTGGTTCCAGGACCTGCCCTGAGACCCAAATCTGAGGATGCTCAAGTCCCAGAGTTGACCATCTTACCTGCAACTCTGCCCCCGAGGATTCAACCAATCGCAGGTGTAGATTGTACAGTACTAGATTATTTACTGAAAGAGTCCACATATAAGTGGACCCACAGTTTGAACTCATTGTTCAGGGATCACCTGCACTTAATAGATGCTGGTTCAGAGTATGTAACTCAGGAACAGCAGAGTGGAAGCAATGCACAGGGCAAGGTATGAGGAAAGAGCCCAGAGCTTCTTCCATGACCTCTCCAAGGGTGCCAGCCTCCAACACTCCCATGTGTTCACCACCCCAGAAGCCAAACCCAGTTCTTCTGGGGGCAATGTGGAGGCTTCATTACATTGTCATGACTGAGCAAACCACTGGCCATAGGCAACCTCTCCAGTCCCTCTCCTCTCCCTGGAGGTTAAGGTGGTGGGATGGAAAGTTCTAATCCGCCAATCACAGGACTGATTTTGCTCTGCCAACCAGCCCCCAGGCTCCAGATGTTTTCCAAAGATCTTCTCACTTACATAAGCTCAGGTGTGGTTCAAAGGGGCTTGTTCTGAATATCAAGACACCTTTACCACTATTATCACCTGGGAAAGTCCAAGGGTTTTAGGAGTTCTAAGCTGGCTCAGCAGTTAAAGCATCTGCCTCAGATGAGGGAGACCCGGGTTCGATCCCTGGGTGGGGAAGATCCCCTGGAGAAGGAAATGGTAACTCACTCCAGTATTCTTGCCTAGAGAATCCCATGGACAGAGAAGCCTGGTAGGCTACAGTCCACGGGGTCGCAAAGAGTCGGACACGACTGAGTGACTTCACTAACTAACTAAGCTGGAATCAAGATTGCTGGGAGAAATATCAATAACCTCAGATATGCAGATGACACCACCCTTATGGCAGAAAGTGAAGAGGAACTAAAAAGCCTCTTGATGAAAGTGAAAGAGGAGAGTGAAAAAGTTGGCTTAAAGCTCAACATTCAGAAAATGAAGATCATGGCATCTGGTCCCATCACTTCATGGGAAATAGATGGGGAAACAGTGGAAACAGTATCAGACTTTATTTTGGGGGGCTCCAAAATCACTGCAGATGGTGACTGCAGCCATGAAATTAAAAGATGCTTACTCCTTGGAAGGAAACTTATGACCAACCTAGACAGCATATTCAAAAGCAGAGACATTACTTTGCCAACAAAGGTCCATCTAGTCAAGGCTATGGTTTTTCCAGTGGTCATGTATGGATGTGAGAGTTGGACTGTGAAGAAAGCTGAGTGCCGAAGAATTGATGCTTTTGAACTGTGGTGCTGGAGAAGACACTTGAGAGTCCCTTGGACTGCAAGAAGATCCAACCAGTCCATTCTAAAGGAGATCAGTCCTCAGTGTTCTTTGGAAGGAATGATGCTAAAGTTGAAACTCCAGTACTTTGGCCACCTCATGAGAAGAGTTGACTCGTTGGAAAAGACTCTGATGCTGAGAGGGATTTGGGGCAGGAGGAAAAGGGGACGACAGAGGATGAGATGGCTGGATGGCATCACCGACTCGATGGAAGTGAGTTTGAGTGAACTCCAGGAGTTGGTGATGGACAGGGAGGCCTGGCGTGCTGCGATTCATGGGGTCGCAAAGAGTTGGACACGACTGAGCGACTGAACGGAAATATATATTTAGGAGCTCTAGGGACAAAGACAAAATGCATGTTTCCTATTAAAAATCACAGCATCACAAGTGTTCAAAAGCCAAAGTGGAAAATAAAATCCAGCTCCTCTGATTTCTACCCAGGTCCCAAGCTGTCTGTGATATGCATGAGTTTCAATGACTAGAAGCAGCTTCTTAGAGATGGTCATGCTGAGTGAAGCAAGTCAGACCTAGAAGGAAAAATATCATAAATATCATATGACATGCCTTATATTATGAATCTAAAAAGAAATTATACAAGTGAACTTATTTATGAAACAGAAAAAAAACTCGATTTAGAGAACGAACTTACGGTTGCCGGGAGGTGGGGGGCAGAATCTGGGGAAGGGATGGTTACGGAGTCTCGGATGGCCATGTACACACTTTTATATTTAAGGTGGATAACCAACAAGGACCCACCATATAGCACAGGGAACTCCGCTCAGTGTTATGTGGCAGGCTGGATAGAGGGGAGTTTGGGAAAGAATGGGTATATGTATATTTATGGCTGAGTTGCTTTGCTGTCCACCTGAAATTATCACAATATTGTTAATTGACTATACTCCAATAAGAGAAGGCAAAGGATCCCAAATGGATCAGTGAAACTAAGACAATTGCAATTTTCTAAAAAAAAATAGGGCTCTACTCCTGCCTCTGGCTTATTTAAAGTTAGATTCCATCAACATATAAGACAGCAGTGAAAAGCAATTGGCTCTGTATAACTGTCGTTATGAAAGCCCAGCTCAGGCTAGGCTCCTTGCCTGTCAGCTCTGGGGTGGGTCTTGGGCAACTCTTTTCGACCATCTAAGCCTTCATGCCCTTGACTTTAAAATAGAGCTGGCTGGAACAACTTCTCTTGAGCTTCCTTGACTCTACAATTGGATCATTTTATATTTATATTTGACTTATCCCATGACAAGTCATGATATGTCCATGACATTTCACTTTGGCAATGCTTACCAACATCCTTCCTAGCAAGCAGAAGTGAATCTGGTCCCTTGATGAAGCATAAGGACAATCTGAATGCTCTTTTATGGGCAATTTTGTTCCATCATGGATAAAATGAACATTTCAGTAACAGACAAACTGAATCATCCCAGAGTCATCCGCTCACACCAACACACTGTGGACAAGCTTGTCATCCTTGATCAAGCAGCATCAAATGCTGCCTGGAAAAAAGGAAGCAAAGGAATACATGAGAAAATGTTGCACATCATTTATTAAGTGCCATCCTGTTTTTGGACATGGCAGGAATTAATATTTTCAAAAGCCAATAATTGGCAAATACATTTAAATGTTATCATCAGACCCTTTGAGAGCCTGGGTTTGGGCAATTCTTTTTTTTTTTTTTCTTGGCTGTGCTTGGCATGTGGGATCTAGTTCCCCATCAGGGTTCAAATCCATGCCCCCTGCAGTAGAAGCACAGAGTTTAACCACTGGATGGGCAGGGAAATCCCCCTCTTTTTTAATTGTAGCTGATTTACAATGCTGTATTAATTTCTGCTGTGCAAAGTGATTCAGATACACAGACACACACACATATATACAGACATTCTTTTTTATATTCTCCTCCATTAGGGTTTATTACAGGATATTGAATATAGTTCCCTGGGCAATATAGTATGACCCTGTTATTTATTCATTCTATGTATATTATAAAACATTGCATCGGAGAACCCCAAACTTCCAATCCATCCCTTCACCCACCCCCACCTTCCCACCAACCACAAATCTGTTCTCTATATCTGTGAGTTTGTTTCTTAATGATCATTCAACTCAGGGTTCATTGGGGCCAGACAAGGTGAAAACAAGGGCTTAAAAACAAAAATAACAGAAATTGGAAGGAAAGACTAAGTTATTGAACTAACATTGGAAGCCAGAGAGATCCATTTCCAAGTAGCAACCAGGATTCAAAGCAGAAAATCAGATTCAGGTGAAGGAGCCGAGCAGGGTTAGAAGCAGTGCAGAGTGTCAAGCAGTGTGACCACCGAGCACAGACGTGGGGTCAGGCTGCTAAGGTGGGTGATGGACGGAACAAGGAAGAAGACACAGGGGCAGGGGAAGCGCCGGGTCACACAGCTCTGTTCTCCCAAATGCTTTTGAATGGACTCTGTAAAACACATGATAAAGACTATGAAAAGTCCATGCACAGAAACCTCAGGGAAAGTTCCCTGACCTGCAAACCCTAGAAATAACTCATTCTCATGACAACATACAAGCTGTATTTTTAATGCTCTCTGCACCTAGATTCTGAATGTCCTTTTTCAGGCTAGAATCTGAAAGCAGCCAACATTTATTTTGTTAAACAAACATGTATTTTGTGTTCCTTCTAGAAACATAGGATACTGCCCAATAAGAACCATCTCTGGAGACTTCCTGGTGGTCCAATGGCTAAGACCCTCTGCTCCCAATGCAGTGGGGCCGGGGTTCAATTCCTGGTCAAACATGCCACAACTAAAGACTCCGCATGCCACAACTAAGACCTGGCACAGCCAAGTAAACAAACAAATAAATGTTTATTTTTTTAAAAAATGGGAGGAAGAACTGTCTCTGCCCTCATGGATCTCAGAATCTAGTAGAGATACTGAAGCACACCAGGGTTTCAGAGACATCCAAGTGTGCTGACACCGGTTTGACTAACTTTCCCGGAGAACTTGGTAATTGATTTCCAGAAGTAGCTTCTGACTTAAAAAAAAAAAAAAAAAAAAAGGCAAGCTTTGGCAGGAACTGCAGGAAAAATGTATTAGCGAGAATACTTGACAGATATTCATGTTTCATACCCAATCAACAAATTTAATAAGAAGTGAGAAATGAGTGGGTTGGTGCTGCTGACAAGGTGACTGAAGAAGACAGAGAGTTTCCATGCAGAGATAACAAATCATTTCAAAGGCTGGAAATCGACACCCAAAAAAAGGCAGAACAGGAAGTGCCTGGGAAGATGGCTACTTGAAAAATGGCACTTCTACCCTTTGATTCAAAGTTACCATTAATATAACATTGAACAGAAAGATTTCTAGGCTGTACCTCAAAGAACATGAATATGAGTTTCCCCATTTTTCCGTTCTATTCTTACTGCACACAGCATGGAACAAGAAGCAGGCTGATACCTGACTTTATCCAAGATCACCTTCTGCCATAAAAAAGAATGAGATAATGCCATTAGAAGCAACATGGATGGACCCAGAGATGGTCATATTAAGTGAAGTAAATCAGACAAAGACAAACATCATATGAAGTCACTTATATGTGGAATCTTAAAAAAAAAAAAAAGATACAAATGAACTTAAAGATCAGAAACAAACTCACAGACATAGAAAACAAACTTATGGATACCAAAGGGGATAGCAGAGGGGAGATAAATGAGGAGTTTGGGGTGAATTTATACATACTACTATATATAAGAACTATATAAAACACAGATAAACAACTATAAGGACTTAATTATAGCACAGGGAACTATTTTGTAATAACCTGTAAGGGAAAAGAATCTGAAAAAGAATACACACACCCATATATATATTTATATATATAAATACATATAATTCAATTATACACACACATATATAAAACTCAAATGCTGTGCTGTATCCCTGAAACCAACACTATATTGTAAATAAACTCTAAAATAAAAAAATAAGCTAAAAAAATAAAGATAACAGCTACAAAAAATCATTAACATGCTGGGAAAACTGCCTTGGCAACAGCATAACTACCACACTCTACAGGCATCACCCTTCACTCACCACTTGTGATCTAATTCACTTTTTTCCCCTGGTTTGTCCAAGCATACTTTGTAGCAAACCAGTCTGTACTGTTTCCCTAGTATTATTTTAAAGAACTTCCTATATCCAATGGGATAAATCAAATTGTGCTGCAGTACACTGTGCTAAAGCCGGATAACAAAGATGTAGTTCAGAACAGGATAAAGCCCAGGTAACACAGCGGGCCACTTCAATGATGACTGTCAGCTCAGCATGACTTCGTGGGTTAACCTGAAACAACCTGAAAAGACCATGAGAGAGAATTCTCAGCTCCATTCTAGCAGGATACAAGTTCTCCCTTGAATGAGAGAAGATTCCGTGAATCTACTTTGTCGCATAAGCAACACTATGAGGAATTACACCTGCCTAAAGGCTCTATAGGAAACACACCATAAAAATGTTCCCCTGTTGAAATTATTTTAAGCAGACCCCAATCTAGCCTTTTTACTCATTCTATTTCTGTCATTTCTACTCAAGCATGGCGTTAGGAGAGATGGCATGGCATTTGAAGGTGTCTCCGGTCGTCAAGGTAACCAGAAACACTGCAAAAAAGTAACTTACATTACTACTTCTTTGACAGACATCTTTCCTATTTCAAATAAATTCTATTTTCAGCCTAAAATATTTTTCCATAGGAGACTGAATAGATGCATTATTACATAATTTGTGTAATAAGATACTTGCGTGCATGCTAAGTCGCTCCAATCATGTCTGACTCTTTGCGACCCTGTGGACTGTAGCCCACCAGGCTCCTCTGTCCATGGGGTTCTCCAGGCAAGAATACTGGAGTGGGTTGCCATGCCCTCCTCCAGGGATCTTCCCGACCCAAAGATTGAACCCCCACCTCCTGCATTGACAGGCGGGTTCTTTACCTCTAGAACCACCTGGGAAGCCCATAAGAAGATACTGCTGCTGCTGCTACTGCTGCTAAGTCGCTTCAGTCGTGTCCGACTCTATGCGACCCCACAGACGGCAGCCCATTGGGCTCTGCCATCCCTGGGATTCTCCAGGCAAGAACACTGGAGTGGGTTGCCATTTCCTTCTCCAATGCATGAAAGTGAAAAGCGAAAGTGAAGTCGCTCAGTCGTGTCTGACTCAGCGACCCCATGGACTGCAGCCTACCAGGCTCCTCCGTCCATGGGAGTTACCAGGCAAGAGTACTGGAGTGGGATGCCATTGCCACAGTCATAAAAAACCACAACACACTGATATGGGCTAATACATGAAAGGATGCATAGACATATTTGTACAGCATGGATGCATATGTTTTTCAAAAAGGTTTATGGCAAACTGGGTACTGTTAAGGGCTACTGCCTCTGGAAAGGGGAACCTGGAAGCCAAAGAGTTGGGAAAATGCTTACATTTTTCTTTTTGCATTTTTTTTAAAGTTACCAAGTTTATGTATTTGCTTCTCAATTTAAAATTAGTAAGTGAAAAACAGTAGATTTTCATGTCTACCTAGACAGATCTAAGTCTGAAATCTTTTAGGAAAGCCTCCACAGGTCCTAAAATTCAGCTGAAGGTTTTCCCTAGAAATAACTTGCACCATCTCCCTGCACCACGACTCTGAAAAAAAGGGTGAAAAAGCAAGCCTAGAAACAAGGTCACAAGTTTTCACTAACCTATTTTAGATATGTTTTTTTGTTAACAGATTTTTAAATCCAGAGACTCTGTCTTCTATTTATTTCCAACCATCCTCTGAACCTCGGGTCTTGCACACTACCCAGGGGCTAGTTTCACACCTTACACAGAGGAAATACACCACTGACATTTTCTGCACTGAAAGGAGTACTTCTACAGCTTTAGAAATAAAGATGTCACAAACCAATTGCAGCCTTCCCAGGTCAGTTCAGCCACTCAGTCGTGTCCGACTCTTTGCGACCCCATGGACTGCAGCATGCCAGGCCTCCCTGTCCATCACCAATTCCCAGGGATGGATAAATATCTGGTGACTCAATAGGAGAGTTCTATGTCACATTAATCAACTTAATAAATACTTAATAAGTCAATTATAACTCAATAAACTGAAAAAGAATACTTTGAGAGCCTATTATATACAAAGATTAAGAGGCAGAGAGCACAAAGTGATGGACAAGGTAAACAATGTCATTATCCTCACGAGTTTATGTTTCAGAAAGGAGTTGTTATGCAGTCGCCCAGTCATGTCCGACTTTGCAGCCCCATGGACTGCAGCACACCAGGCCTCCCCGTCCCTCACCATTTCCCGAAGTTTGCCCAAGTTCATGCCCATTCCATCAATGATGCCTTCCAGCCATCTCATCCTCTGATGCCCTCTTCTTCTTCTGCCCTCCATCTTTCCCAGCATCAGCGACTTTTCCAATGAATCCACTATTTTTAAGAGGTGACTGAAATACTGGAGCTTCAGCTTCAGCATCAGTCCTTCCAGTGAATATTCAGGGTTGATTACCCTTCAGATTGATTGGCTTGATCTCCTTGCTGTCCAAGTGACTCTCAGGAGTCTTCTCAGCACACACACACACAGCTTTCTTTTCTTGTTCTTAAGGGTTTCGGTAAGTCTCTACTCAATTTTTTTTCCTTCCAGTTTTATTGATATAATTGGCATACAGCACTGTATAAGTTTAAGGTATATAGCATAATGATTTCACTTGCATACATAGTGAAGTGATTATGATAAGTTTACTGAACATCTATATCTCATAGATACAAAAGAAGAATTTTCCTTTTGATGACAACTCTTAGAATTTACTCTCAACAATGTTCATATAAAACACAGCAGTGTTAATTATCTTTACCATGTTGTACATTACATCCCTAGTATTTATTTATCTTATAACTGGAAGTTTATACCTTTTGATCATTTTCATTTAATTCCCCTCACCCTTACCTCTGGTAACCACAAATCCGATCTCTCAGTTTGTTTTTGAAGTTAAATAACCTATAATGCTTTGTTAGGTCCTGGTGTAAGATATAGCGATTCAATACTTCTATACATTATAAAATGATCATGACTTGTGTGGGCTTTTCCAGTTTTTTCATACTGATTGCCACCATTGGGTCATTTACAGGTTAGCTGAAAATCTCCTCTGCTTTGCTAAGTTCTTTCTAAATTAAACTTGCAAAAGACTACAGCCAGAAGCCAGAAGGGTTTCTGTGAGATGTTCTCTTTTCTCCGGATCACAATAAATTAATAATAAATATCTCTTTCTCTTTCTCTCAAACACACACACACACACACACCCCATAATCTGGAATGAAGAAATATGCATCTCAATTTTCAGACCTTTCCAACCCTCTAAGCAAGCCTGCCTTTCAGTCTCCTTAGTAACCAAAAACTTGTAATAATTAGAAGCAATTAAACCTTCAATGATGAGAATAAACTGCACTTATAAAACCTAATACACCAAATATTATGATAGGAAAAAACAAAATTACATATTACGTATTTATGTGATTATTAAAAAACAGACACCACAGCATTATAAAAGAAACTTAAAAAAAGTGTATTTGATGTTTCCCCAAGTTGTCTATATCTCACTGATTTCAGCTGGTCTCAAACACGCAAATGTTACACCTCTTCTGAGAAGATCACTTTTACTAGAAAATAAATTCCATGAGGGAAAAGACTATACTGTATCCTCAAGGTCAACCCAGCTCCAGAGACAGCAGACACTCGACTAGGTGGATGAATAAATGAAATTTACAACCTGGTGGAGGATTTCAGTTTCACACGACTCGTGTCCAATGCTGCAGCACTTCACAGCAGCTCTATTCTTCATGCAGAGACTGTGAACCTGACCTCTATGTTTGGTTAGTTTGTAGGATCGTACTGTCAGTTAGACACTTGGAAGAACAGAGGAGGAAAAGATCAAGGTTAAGGAAGTGAGTGCCTGAGAGTTGGTGGGTAGGGGATGACCAGCCCCTGGCATTTAGTAAGTGCTTCCACCTCCTCCAAAGGAGGTGGGGAGGATGAGAATTCAAAGAAGAGGATGAACAGGACCAGGGGATGAGGCCCAGGAGGCCACTGAGAAAGGAAAACTTACACACATCTTAGCCCAGATGGAATCTGAACTGTGACCACTTTTTTTTTTTAGACATCCAGAACACCTGCCCAAATATGTATCAGATTCATCACTTTGCTGACAAAGGTCCCTAGAGTCAAAGCTATGGTTTTTCCAGTAGTCACGTACAGATGTGAGAGTTGGATCATAAAGAAGGCTAAGTGCTGAAGAATTGATGCTTTCAAACTGTGGTGCTGGACAAGACTCTTGTCCCTTGGACAGCAAGGAGATCAAACCCTTGCTGATCTAAAGAAATCAATCCTAAAGGAAATCAACCCCGAATATTCATTGGAAGGACTGATACTGAAGCTGAAGTTCTAAATACTTCGGCCACCCGATGCAAAGAGCTGACTTATTAGAAAGAACCATGACACTGGGAAAGACTGAGAGCAGGAGAAAAAGCGGGCGACAGAGGATAAGATAGTTAGATAGCATTACCAACTCAATGGACATGAATCTGAGCAACCTCCGGCAGTCAGTGTAGGACAGGGGAGCCTGGCGTGCTGTGGTCCATGGGTCGCAAAGAGTTGGACACAACTTAGTGATTAAACAACAACCACCCTAAAATAACTCTTGACAGCCTACCCCTTAAGGACAAATATTCCCCTTTCCCATCATCATCAATTACAGTTCTTTTTAAAATATTTATTTATTTGGCTGACTGCACTGGGCCTTAGTTGCAGCACATGGGTCCTTTAGCTGTGGCACGTGGGATCTAGTTCCCTGACCAGGGATCAAACCCTGGCCCCCAGCAGTGGGAGCACAGAATCTTAGCCTCTGGTCCACCAGGGAAGTCCCTCAATCACAGTTCTTGAACAACCTCATAGTTTTTGTCTTTAGAAATCCCTGATCCTTCCTCTTCCTCAGAACACTTTTTTATCCAAATCTATGTACCCCCCAAACGCAATTCTTAAGACCCCAGATAAAGCTCTCTGTTCTCTTCAGCCTCGATACTGATTGCCGTTCGACTTTATGGATTAAAATCTGTCCTTACCGCTTCACTTTGGTGAAATTAAGAAATAAAAGACAGAAGAGGTGAACAGGCAGTCAGCCAGGCTTTGCCCACTGGGCTTGGTCACTAACTGTGACCTCAAGATGCTTTCCTGAATGTGTAGAAGGAGACACCAGCCCTGCCTCACAAGAGCTGCTAAAGAATGAAGTAAGATCCAGCATGAATTTAGGGCCACGTCTGGAATATCAGAACTGCTAAACAAATAATTAAGAAAGCAAATGGAAATAAACCTCTGGAAGGATTCACTAAAACTGGACAAGCTGGGCGGGGGCGGTGGGCAGGGGCGGGGGGTGGTGGTGTCAGAAAACCAAAGCCAGGGGCATATAACACATTGAAAGAAAAGTCACTATAAAGTCAAAAGACGTGTCCTTAAATAAATCAACTTTGCCCTCCATTCTCTGCTCTAAAACATGGGATAATGTCCCTTTAAACAACCTGACCAAACCTCTTTCCTGGTTGCTAAGTGTTGCCAAGGGATACAGGCTAAGCTTGTGTGTAAATTAATCATTGTCTGCAAATTAAGCAAAACACCAGATGAGAGCAGTCTGGAATAGCTCACTATCCAAGGGGAAAATATAACAAATTTCATAGGTTTTTTTTTTTTCTTGGTTAGCTGCTGGAAAAAAAAAGAATTTACAGGTCACTCAGTCTGATTCCTGCATTATATAGGAGGGCAGGTTGAAGCCTCCAGAGGTAAAGTGACTTGCCCAAGGTCCCAAGGCAATTAGCAATGAGACGAGACCTAGAAGATAATTTAACCATGCCTTGTCGATTTCTCATGGTAACAGTATAAAGGAAGATGCAACACAGACCCAGGAAATATCACCAATAAGGACAAGAAATTTGAGTTACAAGACATTAGGTTCAAAACAGTGTGAAAAGTAAAGATTTAAGAATCTTGCTGATCCCTAAATAAACTGAAGAAGGACAAAGCTGAGAGTCCGAGCTCAGAGCAGAGAATCAGGGAAAAGAAGCATCTACTCCTGTTACCAGCACCAGACAGCATGTAAGCTGAACATCTTGGCAAAGCATCTCAAGGCATAAGATCAGTTCCTTGGCCTAAGAGAATTTAGCAATCAGAGCAAAAAGGCCCATTGCTCTTTGAGGTCAAGAAGGAAAGCATTCAAATAAATACTTATGAAAAGACTTCAATCTCTTCAAAATCCCAAACCCCCAGAGCCCAAACAACCAATACTTCTTTGCTGCCACACAGGAGGTCTACATTGCAGGACAAGTTCTTCATTTGAAAACTGGCACCCTTGTAGCTCAGTAGGTAAAGAATCTGCCTGCAATGCAGGAGACCTGGGTTTGATTCCTGGGTTGGGAAGATCCCCTGGAGGAGGAAATGGCAACCCACTCCAGTATTCTTGCCTGGATAATCCCATGGACAGAGGAGCCTGGCAAGTTACAGTCTATGGGGGTGCAAGAGTTGGACACAACTGAGTGACTAAGCACACACACACATTTGATTTTGTTTAATATTGAGTGCCAACTATGTTACAGGCACACTTTTAGACAACAGGATAATCAGTGAATGAATACACCAAAATCTCTGCCTCTGAGGGCCTTATATGACAGTGGGGAGTGGGGTTTGGGAGAGAAAGAAAATAAACATAATACATAAGTAGAGTAAGTAGGTGTAAGTGCTAAGCATGAATGCTGCAGCATCGATATTGCAATTTCAGGACGTGGCCAAGAGAGGCTCTATCCAGAAGGTGGCATTTGGGCAAAGATTTACTAAATGTAGGGAGGCAGAAGAACATTCCAGGGAGAGGAAAAACGGAGTGCAAAAGCCTCAATTAAAGAGAGGAGACTTTGGTGTGATTATAACATCCAATAAAGAAAAGGAATAAAGTTTATATTCTATAAAGAGTTTGTAGGAAGGACTAATAAACAGGTTTCAAGGTAGTGACTGGGTATTGAAAGTTGGGGAGAGGAGAATATATTCGAGATAATATTAATGCATCAGAAGGCTCACCTGACTCTGGGGGTTACAATGGAAAGCTGGAGAAGGGCAGTGCGAGGAGCACCAGCGCTAAATCTGTTACCATGGCCCGGGGCCCATGAATCCTCGCAGGAAGACGTGGAAGAATAAAAGGACCACTTTGAGGGACCACATCAAGAAAGAATCCAAAGAATCTTGGAAGTGAGTGGGGAAAGAATGGGGGTGGAAAAGACAAGGATGACTCCCAGCTTTCTCGTCTTGGCGTCTGGCACCCCTGACGGAAACAGAAAACTCTGGAGACAGGGCCAGCATGACAAGTTTGATTTCAGAAATAGAAAAATCAGCATGATGTGCTGCTGTAGCCAACATTGCCAATAAAATGTAAGTGCCTTGGGAAATTTAAATGCAACCACATCCTTAAGTCAAGTCACGGTCCAATGACACTGGGAATGAAGTTAGTCCACTGGTTATTGCACTCAAGAAAACAGGAAAAAGGCACAAAGAGGAAGACCAGAGAAGAGGAAATCAAACAATTAAGCCAAATGGCTGACACGACTTCTTTATCAGACTCTTTAAAAGAACTGGTAAAGAAACAATCTCAGAGGGGATTATAAATGAATTATAAAGAGGAAAATTTGTTCAAGGGATCTGTTGAATCAGGAAAGGGTTTATCAATAATATACCTTAGAATGAACACAAAGAATTACTCTCAAGAGCAGTGCATACAGCCACAAGACATCACTCCCACTGGCATTGGCTATAGGTAGAAAATCTAGAAACATAACACTCCCAAAGCTACATACTTGATGTTTATCGAATGCCCTCTACATATCATGCACTATGACAGGCAATGAGGATGCAAGGATGGGGTCAAACAGACATGGTCCATGTCATGGTTAATTTTATGTGTCACCTTGGTTTGGCTATGGCATTGAGTTTTGGGTTAAACAAAAGTCTAGATATTGTAGTGAAGGTACTTTTAAGACGTGAATAAAATTTAAATCGGTAAACTTGAAGCCAAGAGATTACCCTCTGAATCCATGTGGGCAGCTATAACAGAATAGCCTAAATGAAGTGGCTTAAAAACAACAGAAATGTATCTCTCAAAGTTCTAGAGGCTGGGAAGCCCAAGATCAAGGTCTTGGCGTAGCCCATGTCTGCTGAGTGCCCACTTCCTGCTTCTGCTCTCTTTTCCCTGTGTCTTCACACAACAGAAGGGAAGAAGGAGCTCTCTGGGATCTTTTCATAAGGGCACTCACCCCACTCAGGAGGGCTCCACCCTCATGACCTAATCACCTCCCAAAGGCGCCAATTTCAAAGATCACCATCTTGGGAAATAGGTTTAAACAAAAGAATTTAGGGAAGACACAAATATTCAGTCTATAGCACTCTCCAATGTGAGTAGACCATCTCCTTCGCAGAACTGAGGGCCTTTACATAAAAGCCTGAGTTCTTCTGAAGAAGGATGAATTCTGCTCCCAGACTGTCTTCAGACCCAAGACGGCAACATCAACCTTCCCCTGGGTCTCCAGTTTATTTGCTCTGCCCCACAGATTTCAGACTTACCAGATCTAATAATCACATGAGCGAATTCCCTAAAATAACTCTCTCTCTTTTCTACACATATACATCCAATTGGTTCTGTTTCTCTGGAGAACTCTGATGAACATAGTCCCTCTGATGAACATGTCATTAAAAAAAAAAACCAGCAATCAAATGACTCTATAAGTGAAGTGAGAGTCACTCAGTTGTGTCCAGCTCTTTGCAATCCCATGGACTATACAGTCCATGGATTTCTCCAGGCCAGAAAACTGGAATGGGTAGCCATTCCCTTCTCCAGAGGATCTTCCCAACACAGGGATCAAACACAGGTCTCTCACATTGCAGGCAGATTCTTTACCAGCTGAGCCACCAGAGAAGCCCAAGAATACTGGAATGGGTAGCCTATCCCTTCTCCAGTGTATCTTCCCGACCCAGGAATCAAACTAGGGTCTCCTGCATTGCAGGTGGATTCTTTACCAGCTGAGCTCCCAGGGAAGCCCCAAATGACTCTATAAATAACATATATTTACAAACTAAGATTAGGATACTAAAAGAGGAACTCCCCAGGTCAGGAGGTGCCCAATATGCTACTGGAGATCAGGGGAGAAATAACTTCAGAAAGAATGAAGGGATGAAGCCAAAGCAAAAACAATACCCAGCTATGGATACGACTGGTGATAGAAGCAAGGTCCAATAAAGAGCAATACTGCATAGGAACCTGGAATGTTAGGTCCATGAATCAAGGCAAATTGGAAGTAGTCAAACAGGAGATGGCACGAGTGAACATAGACATTCTAGGAATCAGTGAACTAAAATGGACTGAATCGGTGAATTTAACTCAGATGACCATTATATCTACTACTGCGGGCAGGGATCCCTTAGAAGAAATGGAGTCGCCATCATGGTCAACAAGAGAGTCTGAAATGCAGTACTTGGATGCAATCTCAAAACTGACAGAATGATTTCTGTTCGTTTCCAAGGCAAACCATTCAGTGTCACAGTAATCCAAACCTATGCCCCAACCAGTAACACTGAAGAAGCTGAAGTTGAACAGTTCTATGAAGACCTACAAGACATTTTTAGAACTAACACCCAAAAAAGATGTCCTTTTCATTATAGGGGACTGGAATGCTAAAGTAGGAAGTCAAGAAACACCTGGAGTAACAAGCAAATTTGGCCTTGGAATGCGGAATGAAGCAGGGCAAAGGCTAATAGAGTTTTACCAAGAGAACGCACTGGTCATAGCAAACACCCTCTTCCAACAACACAAGAGAAGACTCTACACATGGACATCACCAGATGGTCAACACCAAAATCAGACTGATTATATTCTTTGCAGCCCTATACAGTCAGCAAAAACAAGACTGGGAGCTGACTGTGGCTCAGATCATGAATTCTTTATTGCCAAATTCAGACTTAAATGAAAGAAAGTAGGGAAAACCACTAGACCATTCAGGTATGACCTAAATCAAATCCCTTATGATTACACAGTGGAAGTAAGAAATAGATTTAAGGGCTAGATCTGATAGAGTGCCTGATTAACTATGGAATGAGGTTCGTGACACTGTACAGGAGACAGGGATCAAGACCATCCCCATGTAAAAGAAATGCAAAAAAGCAAAATGGCTGTCTGGGGAGGGCTTACAAATAGCTGTGAAAAGAAGAGAAGTGAAAAAAAGGAGAAAAGGAAAGATACAGGCATCTGAATGCAGAGTTCCAAAGAATAGCAAGAAGAGATAAGAAAGCCTTCCTCAGAGATCAGTGCAAAGAAATAGAGGAAAAGAACAGAATGGGAAAGACTAGAGATCTCGTCAAGAAAATTACAGATACCAAGGGAACATTTCATGCAAAGATGGGCTCGATAAAGGACAGAAATGGTATGGACCTAACAGAAGCAGAAGATATTAAGAAGAGGTGGCAAGAATACACAGAACAACTGTACAAAAATGATCTTCATGACCCAGATAATCATGATAGTGTAATCACTCACCTAGAGCCAGACATCCTGGAATGTGAAGTCAAGTGGACCTTAGAAAGCATCACTATGAACAAAGCTAGTGGAGGTGATGGAATTCCAGTTGAGCTGTTTCAAATCCTGAAAGATGATGCTGTGAAAGTGCTGCACTCAATCTGCCAGCAAATTTGGAAAACTCAGCAGTGGCCACAGGACTGGAAAAGGTCAGTTTTCATTCCAATTCCAAAGAAAGGCAATGCCAAAGAATGCTCCAACTACCGCACAATTGCACTCATCTCACATGCTAGTAAAGTAATGCTCAAAAT
>SJYT01025455.1:34323-66387 GCA_006410635.1 Cephalophus harveyi | reverse complement strand
AAAGTGAAGAGGAACTAAAAAGCCTCTTGATGAAAGTGAAAGAGGAGAGTGAAAAAGTTGGCTTAAAGCTCAACATTCATGACCAAGATCATGGCATCTGGTCCCATCACGTCCTGGGAAATAGATGGGGAAACAGTGGAAACAGTGTCAGACTTTATTTTTTGGGGCTCCAAAATCACTGCAGATGATGATTACAGCCATGAAATTAAAAGACGCTTGCTCCTTGGAAGGAAAGTTATGACCAACCTAGACAGCATATTAAAAAGCAGACACAACTTTGCCAACAAAGGTCCGTCTAGTCAAGGCTATGGCTTTTCCAGTGGTCATATATGGATGTGAGAGTCGGACTATAAAGAAAGCTGAGCGCCGAAGAATTGATGCTTCTGAACTGTGGTGTTGGAGAAGAGTCTTGAGAGTTCCTTGGACTGCAAGGAGATCCAACCAGTCCATCCTAAAAGAGATCAGTCCTGGGTGTTCATTGGAAGGACTGATGTTGAAGCTGAAACTCCAATATTTGGCCACCTGATGCAAAGAGCTGACTCATTTGAAAAGACTCTGATGCTGGGAATGATTTGGGGCAGGAGGAGAAGGGGACAACAGAGGATGAGATGGTTGGATGGCATCATCAACTCAATGGACATGGGTTTGGGTAGACTCCGGGAGTTGGTGATGGACAGGGAGGCCTGGCATGCTGCGGTTTATGGGGTCGCAAAGAGTCAGACATGACTGAGCAACTGAACTGAACTGAACTGAATGGTCTAGTGGTTTTCCCTACTTTCTTCAATTTAAGTCTGAATTTTGCAGTAAGGAGTTCATGATCTGAGCCACAGTCAGATCCTGGTCTTGTTTCTGCTGACTGTATAAAGCTTCTCCATCTTCGGCTGCAAATAATTAATCAATCATATTTCAGTATTGACCATCTGGTGATGTCCACGTTTAGAGTCTTCTCTTGTGTTATTGGAAGAGGGCTTAAACTCAACATTCAGAAACTTTTGGCTTAAAACTCAACATTCAGAAAACTAAGATCATGGCATTTGGTCCCATCACTTCATGGCAAACAGATGGGGAAACAATGGAAACAGTGAGAGACTTTATTTTGAGGGGCTCCAAAATCACTGCAGATGCTGACTGCAGCCATGAAATTAAAAGATGCTTCCTCCTTGGAAGAAATGCCATGACCAACCTAGACAGCATATTAAAAAGCAGAGAAAAATAAATAAAAAAATAAAAAGCAGAGACATTACTTTGCCAACAAAGGTCCATCTAGTCAAAGCTATGGTTTTTCTAATAGTCATGTATGGATGTGAGAGTCTGACTATAAAGAAAGCTGAGCACCAAAGAACTGATGCTTTGAACTGTGGTGTTGGAGAAGACTCTTGAGAGTCGCTTGGACAGCAAGGAGATCCAATCAGTCCATCCTAAAAGAAATCAGTCCTGAATATTCATTGGAAGGACTGATGCTGAAGATGAAACTCCAGTACTTTGGCCACCTGATGGGAAGAACTGACTCATTGGAAAAGACCCTGATGCTGAGAAATATTGAAGGCAGGAGGAGAAGGGGACAAGAGAGGATGAGATGGTTGGATGGCATCACTGACTCAATGGACATGAGTTTGAGCAAGCTCTGGGAGTTGGTGATGGACAGGGAGCCCTGGTGTGCTGCAGTCCATGGGGTCACAAAGAGTCAGACATGACTGAGCGACTGAACTGAACTGACCCCTAAAATTCAATGTTTAAATCCTCACTCTCAGAGATGATGGTAGTATCAGGGCATGAAATCTTTGGAAACTGATTTGGTCATGAGAGTAGTGCCTCCACGCCCGACATAAATGTTCTTATAAAAGAAGCTCCAGAGAGACCCCTGAGCTCCTTCCACAATGTGAGGGCACAGCAAGAAGGTGCCAGCCAGGAAAAGGGAAAGGGGTTTCACCAGAGCCAGACCATGCTGCTACCTTGATTGGACTTCCACCCTCCAAAACTATGAGAAGCAAATGTCTACTGTTGATAAGAGCTCCAGTCTATGGTATCTTGTTTTAGTAGCTGGAATAGACCAAAACAGGTGTGGTCAATGTCTCTAACCCACCCAACTGGGTGGATGGTGATGGCAGACATGACAATAGGGAAGCCTGGGAAGAAGACCAGGAAATAGGCCTTAGAAATGCGTTTACGGCACACCTGAACCCATGAGGCCCTCATGACCTCTTTTCTGGATATTAGCTTCCTAAAAGGTTTCCCTGCTTCCACTTGTATCTCTCTACTAAGTATTCTGCACACATCAGGAAGACTAATCTTTTTAAAATGTCAATAAAACTGTATTATTCCTTCACCAAAAACTCAAACTTATCCACAGTGCATTAAGGACCTGGGGCTTCATCACTGGCAGCTCCAAGACGGCTTACGAGAACTCAGTCATCTGCAGAGAGTGGTCACAGGAGCCAAGAGTATGAAGGAAATTGCATAGGGAAAGACCATAGAATCCACGAGGAAATCCATTATTTCCTGCAATGGAGACAGATAAGGAATGGCCAGAAAAACAGGAAGAATTGCAGCACAACATCGTATCACTGAAGCCAAGGGAGAGAAAAAAAAGCACTTCAGGGAAAAGTGATCAACCAAGGCTGCTGAAAGGTTAAAGATTCAGAGATGTCAGCGGATTTAGCCACATGGAGTCTGGCGCCTTTTTGGTACCTCATTGAGTTCAGACAGAGGGATGTGGGTAAGGAACAGGACCAGAGACCAGGCAGAGGGATACACAATGAAGAGGGAGCAAAGACATTTGCAGCATCATGGATGGACCTAGAAACAATCATACTGACTGAAGTAAGTCAGAGAAAGACAAATACCATATGATATTACTTATATGTGGAATTTAAAATATGCCACAAATGAACCTATCTATGAAACAGCAACAGAGTCACAGACATACAGAGAGAACAGGCTTGTGGTTGCCGAGGGGGAAGGGGGTGTAAGAAGGTGAACTGGGAGTTTTCAATTAGCAGATCTGAACTATTAATATATAGGATGGATAAACAAGGTCCTACTGTATAGCATAGGGAACTATATTCATTTTCCTGTGATAAACCATGATGGAAAAGAATGTTAAAAAAATGTATATGTGTGTATAACAGTCACTTAGCTGTACATCAGAGACTGGCGCAACACTGTAAATCAACTATACGTCAGTAAAAAATTTATACTTACCAAAAAAGAGGCAAAGAACAAAGACTGTGAATACAGGCATCTTTCCCAAAAGTCTGGCTTTAAAAGACGAGAGGTAAGTCAGTGTTGGAGGGAATGCCAGGGGAAATTTTATTGTTGAGATGGAAGGGATTGAACACCTTCATTGTTGATGGAACAAACTATTTGAAAGAGTAAAATTAAATATACAGGGGAAAGAAGGGAGATTTGATAACACAGTAAGGTTCTAGAAATGAGACCCAAAGCACAGATGGACAGAAAGAAGATGAGAAGAACTCCTCCTCTGCTGGAACAGGTGAGAAGGTAGAGAAGCTACAGAGAGAGGAAGCCTTGACTTTCACAGTGGAAAGTCATGGCCATCTCATCCATCTGATAGAGCATCGGCTTTCTACAGGAAGTAGAAGGTGAGTTAGTAAAAGTGCTAGGGAGGAGGCAGTTTGAGGAAAATAGAAACAGGAAGTACTCTTGTTTTGGAGAAGGACAGAAGAAGCTGATCTGACAACAGTAGGATTTAGAGGGAGCCATGGGGGGCGGGCCCATTCAAGTTGGACAGTAAAGAATTCATAAGGTACCAACCGGCCTTGGTGAGTCACCCACGACAGCAGAGTGTACTGCCTCAGTTACAGGCACAAAGCTCCCCGGGAAAGACTTTAATAGAGTTCAATAGTCTGCAAGTTGATTGGAAGTATTAAAGAAGCCTGGAGTTCTGAAGATTCCTATTATCATAAAGGAACAAGGAACCAATGCTGCTGCTGATCTCCAGGGTCAAGAGTGCCAGACAGAACGTTATTTTATAACTAGAGAATCTACACGAAGTTGGTATTGAACCACAGCAGATTTCTGAGTTATGAGACTATGCAGATGAAAGAAGTTAGAAAGCAGAATCTACCTATGCCGCACAGCAGATCAGGAAAAAGTTCTACCCAGTAACCCGCCTTCCTGATGCTTTAAGAAAACAGAATTGATCCGGCAACTCTAGCTGGCTTTGACATTACCTTGTGCAGAACAACTGTTTCTTTCACAGATGTAACATTTCCTAAGTCCAGCCTCTGAGTCACAGATGTGCCTTGGGAAAAGAAAGATGGAGTCACCAGGCAAGAAGGGTGGCCAAGGAAACCAGTAATTTAATATCTAAGATATCTTGTTTTCTGGCTCTAATGCTGTACACAATTGTCTTTGTTCAGCTCTCATCACTTCCTTCAGCTCTCATCACTTCTGCTCAAGACATAAAGTGATGAGACAATTCTATCCTGATTTGCAAATGGCTTGCATTCTAGACTTTGGTTTCTTTCCGTGAATAATTAACAGTAACAGGTTGTTAAATAGAGTATGGCTTTACTGGAGCTCCACACACCTACTGGCGTTGAACTCCCTGAGGCCCAGAAGTGTGAACCCAGGTACCCAAAGTGATGCCACCACTCTCCCTCCCAAGCTAGGAAGTCCATGACAACCTACTGCAGGGTCAGCAAACTATGGCCAGCAGGCAAACCCAGACCCACATGCACTATCAACTGATTTATGACAAGGAGAACACTGCAATGTAACAGGGAAAGGATAGGTTTTTTTTTAATAAATGGTGCTGGAGAAACTCACTATTCATCTAGACGTACTATCTTTGTTGGGCTCACTGCCCCCACCACTAAGCTTGGCACAAAAATATGGTTAACCCTTTTTATCCTTGTTGAAGGATAAACATGTGTTTCATTGGTATTGTTGACTGAACTGTGTCACAAACAACCCCACCCCTACCCCCGCAGAAGTTACAGTCAGAATGCGACCTTAGCTGGGAATAGGGTTCTTGCAGGTGTAATTCACTTAAGAGGAGGATATGTTGGGGGTATGGGCTTCCCAGGTGGCACTAGTGGTAAAGAATACATCTGCCAATGCAGGAAACACAAGGGAGTGGGTTTGATCCTTGGGTCAGGAAGATCCCCTGAAACAGGAAATGGCAATCCACTCCAGTATTCTTGCCTGGGAAATTTCATGGGCAGAGAAGCCTGGTGGGTTACAGCCCATGGTGAAAGTGAAAGTTGCTCAGTCGTGTCTGACTCTTCGTGACCTTGTGGACTATATAGTCCATGGAATTCTCCAGGCCAGAATACTGGAGTGGGTAGCCATTCCCTTCTCCAGGGGATCTTCCCAACCCAGGGATTGAACATTGCAGGTAGATTCTTTTTACCAGCTGAGCCACAAGGGAAGCCCAAGAATACTCTACTGGGTAGCTTACCCCTTCCCAAGCAGATCTTCCAGACCCAGAAATTGAACCAGGGTCTCCTGCATTGCAGGCGGATTCTTTATCAGCTGAGCTACTAGGGAAGCCCATACAGAAACACAGAGTTACAAGAAGAGAGTCAAAAATGACTGAACACATACTGTCACATGTGCTGGGACAGGTGGACCCTTAACCCAATATGACTGGTGTACTTATAAGAAGATGAGAAGAGACAGAGTCAGTGATAATGTTATGCGATGACAGCAGTAGAGATTAATCTCTATTAATACTGTGTCTACAACCCAAGTATTAATAACACCAAGGATCGCTGGCAAAACCAGAAGTTAAGAGAAAGTTCTGACACTGCTCCCTGGTACCAACCAGATGTCCTACAGTTCTATTCCATTCTGACACTAACTACCCAAAGTCAAAGCAGACCCCAGAAGTTAAGGACGGAGGGCTACACAAGATTTCCCCTACTTCTGGTGCCAGCCCCAGTTTTGGGTGTCCCCAAGCCGCCCATGATCTGCCCAGCTGGCTGCAAATTCAGGGCTTCCCCCATCTCCCTTAGGTGGGATCATTTCTTAGAATGACTCACAGAACTCCCTGAAAGCGTTCCTCTTAGGATTACAGCTTTGTGTATATGTATGATGGAAACAACTCAATTGGGACTAGCAGATGCAAACTATTACATACAGGATGAATAAATAACCAGGTCCTACCGGAGAGCACAGGGAACAATATTCAATATCCTGGGATAAACCATAATGGAAAAGAACACGAAAAAGATTATACATGTGTATAACTGAGCCACTTTGCTGCACAGCAGGAATTAAACACACAACACTGTAAATCAACTATAGCTCAATAAAGAAGGATACAACTTGGGAACAACCAGATGAAAGGCGTACACAGAGCAAGGTGTGGGATAGGGGGAGATGCTGGGTTTCCATGGCCTCTTCTCGTGGAAATAGGCACCCCACCGCCAGCACCTCAATATGTTCCCATCTCGGAAGCTCTACTGGGCTCCACTGTCCAGAGATTATGTATGAGTTTCATCACATAGACAAGATGGATTGAGTCACTGGCCACAGCACTGGACACCCAGCTCCTCTCTCCTCCCCAGGCATTGTGCCGGCCCAATGTTCCAACCCTTCAATCACAAGGTTCGCTTTCTGGAGACCAGCCCCCATCCTGAAGCCATCTAGGGGCCCACCGAGGTCACCTCATTAACATAAGAAAGCACAACTATTAACTCAAGAAATTCCAGGGATTTTTGAAGCTTCCTGTCAGAAGCTGATGAAAAGGAGATGGTGGTAGTGGTCTAGTCGCTAAGTCATGTTCAATTCTTTTGTGACCCCAATAACTGCAGCCCTCTAGGATCCTCTGTCCACAGGATTTCCCAGACAAGAATACTGCAGTAGGTTGCCACTTCCTTCTCCAGGGGATCTCCCCAAACACGGGATGGAACCCGAGTCTCCTGCACTAGCAGGCAGGTTCTTTACTTGTGGGCCACCAGGGAAGCCCTGAAAAGGAGATCCTCTTCATTACATCCCAGCAAGGGATCTATCCTCCCCAGAGCCTTCAGAGAGAGCACGGCCCTGTCTACACCCTGGATTTTGACTCAGTAGCCTTTAGAACTGTCAGAAAACAACAATCTGTTATTTTAAACCCCCCTCCCACCTGGGTGTGTGGTAATTGATTACAGGAGCCCTAAGAGCTGACACAGTAGGTGGAGCAAGGCTTTCTCTGTTGCAACTCTGAGCTAAAATGGGGGCTCCAGTGTAATCCCCTCACCCCCACACCATCTATTATTTCCTGAGGCTCCTCAGGACATTCCTCTGCAGCCCTCTCTTCTTAGCAACACTCCCCGCCACCCGCCACTTCAACGCTTCGATTCCACCACCTGCTGAGAACTCCTAACTCCACCACTAGACCTCCTCCTGCGCTCCAGACCCAGATGCCCAGTGGAACACCTTCCCCTTGTGTTTCTCAGTGACTGGCAGGACTGCCCACCCCCTGCCCTAATCCCAAACCTCAGGGCTGCTTTATCTTCTGCTGCTCCCTCAAGTTCTACCAAGGTCCCCAAGTCAACAACTTAACTGCCTCTAACCTCTCTGCATCTCCCATCTTCATGACCACAGATCTGATCCATGTGGCCATCACCTGGCTTGAATGACTTACCTAGTCTCTGAGTTCAATAGCGTCATCTCCTCACTGGTCCCTCTGCCCTAGGCTTGCTCACCTCTCCATTTGGTTTCCCATCCTGCATCCAGAGTAATTAGCCTAAAACCCAATCTCCTCCCCTGTTTAAAATAATAGCAGCATCTTACGCTTACTGCTGGCTTATACTGTCCCAGAAACTATTTCAAGTACTGTGTGTGTACTAATTCATTTAAAATATCATACTTTATCATATCATAAAATATATTTTATCCTCTAAAAATCATAAAATATCATGGCAATTATTAATATACCAATTTTGCAAATTAGATAATTGAGGCTGACCGAGTCTTAAGTGATGCGTCCAAAATTTTGCAAATACTTAAGGGACGGAGGCAAGATCTAAACCTGTGGGAATCCAACATCAGAACCCTTGTCATGACCCCAGAAGTGTGGAAAGAGGTCCAATGATTTGGTAATTTACTGAGCAATTTACCTCTGTTCCTTGTGTAAAACCCAAATTCGCTGAGTCATGACAAAAGTAGGATATCCACAGAACGTGTGCCCAGGCTTTGCCTTACTGTCCCTGGCACTGAATTACGCAACCAGTCTCAGAAGTGTCCCACTTTGGACAGTACATTAGATAGTCTAAGCCTTACTCCGACTGCCAACGACATTCCAAGCACAGAGAATTTATTTGACTTCCCTGCGGTGCCACGCTTTACATTCCTTGGCATTTCCACTCCCTTATCCTGCTAGAAATGCCTCGTCCTTCAGGTCTCAGCTTCCATGACATCCTCCCAAACCTCACTCCATCCAAACACCATTATGTTCTCAGGATGCCACGAACAACGGACCTGTCACCCGAGACGCCACCCACTGTCCTGGTTTAAGTGCTTTCCTCCTCACGCACACATTTCTAGCAGAGGACCTGCCACCTGGTAGGTACAGTGGACACCAGCCTCCCCTTCAGGAATGAAAGCTACGCGCCCGATCTCATGAATGAAAGGAACGCCACCAAATGACCCTTCAGCAGTCTACCCTCTGGCACTGCTCGGGCTGAAAGTCACCCTGTCTTCCAGTGAAAGGTGCAATTCCAACGACTGATCAATACAGAGACAAAAAATGGCTTAATGCCTTCCTCCCAACCAACGACTCTGCAGAGACATTCAAGCTCCAGACGCCAACCCAACAGGGAACCAGCTGAGACCTTTCCTGGGACTGCATCATGGCCTCATTTCTCCTTCTGCCAAGTCCTGTTTCCATTCACTTCTTCCACACCTGCTGATGTTAAGAGCACTTCCTAATAACCACTCTGCGGGTTACTCTCAGTATCTGCTTCCTGTGACCCCACCTGTCACCTACCACGACAGTAGGTGGTCAATAGTTATCTGTTAACGAATGACTTCTTTACTCAAAACATTTCCACGACTACACCTTCCTCTCTGCAAATATGGCAGTGCAATGGCCTGGGCCTGGCTTATGGAAAATCATACTTTCAAATTAAAGACATTATACTTACTAGGGACCAGTTCTAAAGCCATGTCCTATTTTTTTGCTTGCAGAGTAAAATCCTGGCGATTAGGAAGGCACGACTACAAGCCCCCAGCTAAATATTTAACATGGAAAATCTCAATGTAGAGGACTCAAAAAACCCATTCTGGCACCTGTTAGGAAAGCACACACTGTCTCATGCCGCCTTGTAGAGGAGCGCCTGCTCCCGCTGTTTGCACAGCACCTGGGACAGCTCCGGACACAGAGGTATCAGCCTGGATCCCTGCAAAGTCACAGCACCCAGTCCAGCGAGGTAAAGAGCAGCAGCTGGAGATCAGAGCAGGATGAGAGAATGGTACAGAAGCAGTAGAGCGTGTGGAAGCACAAAGCAAGACACGTCGTGGGGAGAGACAGGTAGGGGTGGCATCCGAATTGAGTTCTGAGAATGAGCTTCCCAGCTTCTGAGCCCCTTCTGTATTCCAGACACAGCGCTGGGGTCCACAGACTACAAGCTGAACTATCATGATGATACAGTACACCATGTTTCACATGTCAATACAAACCAGAGCTCTGGAACACGGAAGAAGGGCCCTGACAAATACAAAGCAGAAGCAACAACATTCTGACTCAAGGTGAAAACATCGCTAAGGTTAAGACGTGAACTTCTCTGAACCACACTTCCAACGACAGTCTAAAAACTCTAGTTTGAAGCATGGGTGGCCCCTGAAAAATTGATTTTCACACTCAAAATGCTGGGTTCAACCTAGCTGCAGTCTGACTATCTACCAGATGCCCTTTTCCTCCTCCCTTCTGGACAAGTACCCATCCCTCCTCCATGGAGCACTCCATCTGTACTCCCAGGGGTCTCCGTGCCACTAGTGATCACAATCCTGCCTCCCCTGCTAGGGACCGAGTCAAAGATGCAGGCTTGCACCCAGCAGCCTACAGCGCCTCCTCCCTCAGGCACATGCTAAGTCAATGGAAAAGATGTAAATATGCTTCCCAGGCTGTTCAGGGAAAAGAATTTGCCTGTCAATGCAGGAGATACAGGAGAGGCAGGTTTATTCCCTGGAGGAGGAAACGGCAACCCACTCCAGGATTCTTGGGCTTCCCTAGTGCTCAGACAGTAAAGAATCCACCTGCAATGCAGAAGACCTGGGTTCCATCTCTGGGTTGGGAAGCTCCCCTGGAGAAGGAAATGGCAATCCACTCCAGTATTCTTGCCTGGGAAATCCCATGAACAGAGGAGCCTGGTGGGTTACAGTCCATGGGGTCACAGAGAGTCAGACTCGACTGAGCACATGCATATCAACTGCCTTATGGGAGAGGAAAGGACTCTTATCCCCTGATTGGGACCCGAGGGACTGCTCCACTTGTCTGAGTTACTTTGGGGCTGCTGTAGCAGAATGCCTTAGGGATTCCAGCGGCTTCACATCAGTAGAAATGTCTCCCAGTTCTAGTAACTGGCAAGTCCATGGTCAAGGCGACAGCTGATCTGTTTTACGGCAATGTCTTCTCCTTGAGTCCTCATGTAGTGGAGGGGCCAAGGGAGCTTTCGGGGGATTCCTTTTTGGCTGCACCACACTGCATGTAGGATCTCAGCTCCCTGATCAGGGATTGAATCCGCGTCCTTTGCATTGGAAACTCAGAGTCTTAACTACTGGACCATCAGGGAAGACCTTCCAGGAATGCCTTTATAAGGCCACTAATCCCATTCATGGCAGCTCTGTCTTCATGATCTCATTAACTCCTAAAGGCCCTACTTCCCACCTTGAGGGTCAGGATTTCAATATGAATTTGGGGAGAACACAAACAGTCAGACCCAAGCATCTCTCTCCTGTGTCCTCTCGTGGGTTTACGAGCATGAAGACAAACTACCTCAGTTGCTGCTACCAGCTGTATTTCGACCATGAAAAAAAGCCAAGATGCAGACGAAGGCAAAGCAAAGAGAAATGGTGAGAAGGACACAGGACCCTGTGCTCAGGGCACCTGGACTCTCTCTACCTGTGCACACACCTTCACCTGAAACAAAGTCTCCTTACTAATCTCTCTGCAGTCTCATCTGCTACTGTAACAAAAAGCATTCTAGGTGATACAAGTGATCCAGTTTTCTTTACTGCAGAACTTGAGAACCTTAAATAGAAATATAGATTGTAAGTCTCTGAGAAGAATCGACAGTGTGCCACATTCCTCGCAGTCCGGGGATTTTCTTTCCCACAGAACAAAACTTGATAAAGAAGGAAAAGGACATTCTTCTGTCCATGTACTCAAAAATATCGTCTTTCCTGTGTTGCAGGAAGCCAGAGAGGAGAGATCCCAGGCGAGAATACACGTAGAGAGGACGCAGCAGCAGGCGACGGTAGGGACACAAACAAGGAACAATCAGGAATGTTGGGATGGACATGTACACACTACTGTACATGTTTAGAATGGATGACTAACAAGGACCTGCTGTATAGCCAGGGGAATTCTGCTCCATGTCACGTGGCAGCCTGGATGGGAGGGGAGTTTGGTGGGAGAATGGACACATGTATGCATACGGCTGAGTCCCTCTGCTGTCCACCTGAAAGTATCACAACACTGTTAACTGGCTACACTCCAGTACAAAATAAAAGTTTCTAAAAAGATACAGGAATGAAATATATAAATTATGATTCAGAGAGAAATTTGGAGGAACTGACTGGACATGGAGGAGTGAGGAATGACCTGAGAATACTAGGAAACAAGTTCTCCAGGTCACTGCTAAGGTCACAGCTCCCTGGCGAAGGGACCTAGGTTGGGCCTTTGATGTCACTGATTAGAGCCTAGTCAACCATCTGAGTGGACTAAATGGCCACCATCCTTTCTTGATCTTTTGGGTAGAAGCCTCTGGTTTTCCTTTTGGGAATTGCCTCTCCCCATTTGGTCTGCATGGACACGCGATGTGGACCCTTCCTCGGTCCACAAAGGATTGGCCAGGTCACATGACCCACTCCAAGCCAATCAATCTTCTTCAGTGGAATCCTGAGTGGCCCAATGACAGAAAACAACTGGGAACTAACCCCCTTTTTAAAAAAATTTGTTTTAAATTGAAGTACAGTTGATTTACAATGTTGTATTAGTTTCAGGTGTACAGCAAAGTGATTCAGTTATACATTTGTATAGTTTAATGTGTGTGTGCACATGCTAAGTCGCTTCAGTCATGTCCAACTCTCTGGAACTCCATGGTCTGTAGCCCTCCAGGCTCCTCTTTCCACAGGATTCTCCAGGCAAGAACAGTGGAATGGGTTGCCATGCCCTCCTCCAGGGGAACTCCCCAACCCAGGGATCAAACCCTGGGTCAATCCTGCGTTGGCAGGTGGGTTCTTTACCACTAGTGCCACCTGGGAAGCCCTATATGTGTGTGTATATATATACTTTCCAGATTCTTTCCCCATATAGGTTATTACAAAATATTGAGTAGAGTTCTCTGCGCTATACAGTAGATCTTTGCTGGTTACCTATTTTAAATATAGTAGTATGTATACGTTATTCCGAAAGCCCTAATTTATCCATCCCTCCTTTTTCCCTTTCGGTAACCTTAAGTTTGTTTGCTAAGTCTGTGGGTCTGTTTCTGTTTTGTAAATAAGCCCATTTACAGGGAAGTAACCCTTCCGAATGGAGAAGGCAATGGCACCCCACTCCAGTACTCTTGCTTGGAAATTCCCATGGATGGAGGAGCCTGGTAGGCTGCAGTCCATGGGGTCGCTAAGAGTCGGACTCGACTGAGCGACTTCACTTTCACTTTCATGCATTGGAGAAGGAAATGGCAACCCACTCCAGTGTTCTTGCCTGGAGAATCCCAGGGACAGGGGAGCCTGATGGACTGCCGTCTATGGGGTTGCACAGAGTCAGACACGACTGAAGCGACCTAGCAGCAGCAGTAGCAACCCTTCCACAGGTGGCCTCTGCAGGGCTGTCCTGTGGCCCCTTGTACCTGGTCACTCCGTTGATTTTCTGAGCCGCCCTTCTTTCCAAAGCTTCATTTTGGCTTAAATTAGCTCCTCCTACTGCCGCAATCAGAAAACCCCAACTGGTCACAGGGATCTACTAGACCTCAGCTTCAAGTCATGCAGACCAAGTTTCAAAATGTGATGTGGCTTTCAAAAGTAACCACGCGCAAAGGCTATTAGCCAATCACTTCCTAAGAGATGACTATTCTGTTCTGTAAAATGAGATCTGACATCAGGTCCCTTCCAGAGCATGAAGATAAGATGTTTCCCATGTTTGAAAATCAAGGCTGAGAAGAACTTCAAACATTTCTATTCAGACCTTAAAGGGTCCCAAACTTAACAGTATCACATGAGAACTTCCAGCTACATTTTACATTTGCCCACTTTGAAAGGGTTTGATTTTTTTTTTTTTTTAGTGTTTATTTTTAAAGAATTTAGAAATTTTTAGAAAGTGCAAGCAGCAAGAAACCAAACCACTCCTAATCCTACCCAGAGATAAACACTGCATGCTGAATTGTCCAGGCTTTCCTGATTTCCTTCCAGTCCGTTCTATGTACTCTTTACAAAAAAAAAAAAAAGTACAGTCTCAACTCTGTATGCCTTCTGTATCCTGTTTCCTTATCTTAAACATTTCTCCCAAGTCATTACATTTTTTTGAATGTTAGGGAAACGCTAAGATTGTTACAACTGCATAGATGGGCCAGAATTCAGTCATCCCACTAACGTTAGACATTTCAACATTTTCCAAATTTTTCCCTCCTGCAGACTCAAAGTGAAAAATTAAAGTGTTAGTCCCTCAGTTGTGTCCAAATCTTTGTGACCCCATGGACTGTAGCCAACCAGGCTCCTCTGTCCATGGGATTCTCCAAGCAAGCATACTGGAGTGGGTAGCCACTCCTTCTCCAGGGATCCTCCTGATGCAGGGATTGAACCTGGGTCTCCTGCATTGCAGGCAGGTTCTTTATCGTCTGAGTCACCAGGGAAGCCCAGACTCAAAGTACTGCAATAAAGAACATCAGTGTCAGAACCAGCAAATCCAGGAGCAAATCTCAACTGCTGTCCTTTCCTTACCAACTCTGCACCCAGAAGCATCACACGCTCACCTTCTTGGGGACTTGTGCAAACTCTGGGGGTGTCTCCTGAGGATGGACCTCTGCAGCCTCAGGGCCCCTCCTGCTACCTCAGTAACTATTCTGAAGAGTCATGAAGATGAAACAGAAACATCTGTAAAGTGCATTCAAGTGTCTGCCTCAAGACGCAGGACACACACCACCAAGAGCAGCTGTGCAAACGAAGCTTGTGTCTGCAATCCCAGCAGTATTCATGCCGCGCCAAGGCGCTTCAGTCGTGTCCAACTCTTTGCAGCCCACCAGGCTCCTCTGTCCGTGGGATTCTCCAGGCAAGAATACTGGAGTGGGATGCCATTTCCTCCTGCAGGGGATCTTCCCATCCCAAGGATCGAACCCGTGTCTCCTGCATTGCAGGCAGATTCTTTACCATTTGAGCCACCAGGGAAGCTCCATAACAGTATCCATAAGCAAATGACAAAATAATAAAAGTTTGGTCCGCTTCTCATTTCCCTGATATGACAAACGAGATATGAGTATATACTCATAGATTCTACTAAGTTTTAAAATAAAAAAAAAAAGAATGCTTTTCTATAGCATTCGTTTTGTAAAGGTTCCTGCTCAGTTTATTTGCCATGTAGAAGTTGGTAGAGGCCTTTGCAGATACAGAAACTGCTTTTCTTCCAATACAGAGCTTTAAAAAAAAAAAGTACTTAAAGGGCACTCACTCTCCTTATCCTTTGTGGTGAAACTACAGTCAGGAAACAAAATGAAGAATTTTCTATTGGCAGATGTTCATAGTACGCTCTTTGTGGATGGCTACCAACAAGACACTCGATTACCTTGAATGAATGTGACAGTGTTATTTTTATTCATGTCAAGAGCAGTTCATTAGCATTTCCAGAACCACCTAAACTGAAGTCACAGGAGGGACCCAGAGGCTACAGAGATGCCCCTTCAGGAGAGAGCAGCTGAGAGGGGAGCATTTGCCCGCGTGCCGCCTACTTAGGCCACAGCTCTGATGGTCTGCTCCTGCCCTACTCTGCACTTCCACAAAATGGAGCTACGCAGAGCACCCAACTTCTAGCCACGCTTCCACATTGGTGTCGTTCAGTCACTAAGTCATGTCCCAGCCTTTGTGATCCCATGGACTGCAGCATGCCAGGCTTCCCTGTCCTTCACCATCTCCCGGGGCTTGCTCAAACTTATGTCCATTGAGTCGGTGACGCCATCCAACCATCTCATCCTCTGTTGCCCTCTTCTCCCCCTGCCCTCAATCTTTCCCAGCATCAGGGTCTTTTCCAATGAGTCAGCTCTTTACATCAGATGGCCAAAGTATTACTGCCATGAGTCAAAAAAAAAAAAAAAAAAAGCCTATAAAAGACACTGCCCAGTTCTAGGTGGCAAGAGACAGAGCTGTGGCTTTTGTGGCTCTCCTTTTCCAGGTCCATGAGGGACTGCCTTTCCCTGCCCCAGCTCCAGGTGGGGTGGGGCAGGTGGCTTGCTCTAGCCACTGGATGTGAGCAGAAGTGAAGTGTGTCACTTCCATAAAGAACCAACATGATTCATCACATCCTCCTCCATCACAGAGGTGCATGTGGGGTATGGAAAGAAGGAAAACCCCTGGCAAAGCCAGTCCAGATGAAAAGAGGGAAATGCAAATTTGGCTGACAAAGGAGGTACGACTATATACTCATAGGTTCTATTAAGTTTTAAAATCATAAAAAAAAGGAATGCTTTTCTATAACACAGGTTACTAAAAAGACTTAGGAAAAGACAGAAAACATAAATAGCCCAGTGATCGCTGTAGAAACTGGGAAAGCTGCCAAAGAATCACCTCCAAAAACTGTCCTGAAAGGTTGTTTTGAACCTTCAAAGAACAAGTAATTCCTTACCTCACCATTGCACAGGAAAAGAAGGGAACAGTCTGTTTAACAATGTTATGGCTCAGTGGTCAAGAATCCACCAGCCAATGCGGGCGACATAGGTTTGATTCCTAAGTTGGGAAGATGTCCTAGAGGAGGAAATGGCAACCCACTCCAGTATTCGTGCCTGGGAAATCCATGGACAGAGGAGCCTGGAGTCCTGCAGTACCTGGGGTCACAAAGAGTCAGATAAGACTTAGCAGCAAAAGAACATATAGGAATACTGAATGCCCAAATCCGAAAGCACTAAATCTAGCATCGTATAAAAATAACTAGCAAACATAGTCAAATAAGATCAACTTTAGGAAGGCAGGGAGAGCTCAATACTAGAAAGTCTACTGAGGCTCAAGAATGTAAAACACAAGGCCTTCATGTGTAGGAGGGACTATCATTGCTGTATCACCAGCACAGAAAATAATGCCTGGAACATAGTAAGTGCTCACTAAATATCTATGGCATAAACTACTGAGTGAACAGTAACAAATTAAAGGAGAAAAATACATGATTACCTCTAAAGACCACGAAAATGTAGTCAAATTTAACTTCGGTGCCAAAGAAAAATTCAAAATAAAATAATAAATTTATGCAACATGTAGTATGATTAAGAAACAAAGTCTCTCAAACCAATCATGCATTTCCAGAGCTAATAAGACAGGGAAGTTCACATTTCACTATATATTCATCAGTAGTTTAACACTGTGCTATAAGTCCTAGACAATGCAATTAGACAAGAAAATATGATAAGTATAATACAGGAGAGGAAGAAACAAAATTACTACTTGTAGGAAATATGATTACTACTTGGAAAACTCAATACACTCAATTTCTGTTAAAGTACTTATAAGCAATGAGAAAGTCTAGATGAAGGTGACTAAGATAATTATACAAGAATCAACAACTTTCCTACATTCCAACAATAAAGAGTAAGAAAATATCACTTAACAAAAGACTCCAACCATTACGGCTACAGTAATGACAATAACAAATTACCTAAACATAAAAGCAAGATTATTCAGGAACTTTGTAGACAAAAACTAGATTATAGGATCATAAACAAACTTGAATAAATATGTCATTCCCAGACAGAAAGAATTCTCATCTTACTAAATACTGCAAAATTGTCAATTTCTCCCAACTTAATGCATACATTTTAAAACATACTAAAAATAAACCAGTGAGCAAAGCCAAAAGAATATAATCAACATTTTTTTTAAAATAAGGAAGCTATTTATAATTAGCTATGACTAAGGCACACGATCTTTAGGCAAAGCTGTTGAGTCCTAATTGTCAAGCCAAGGAGTTGCTCCAGATGAAGCTAGGATGAGGGGCCCAGACCAACTCCATTGCACTTCTGCCCAAAGGATGGGATGTACCGATCCACCCCTGCTCACCTGGGCAGCAAAGCCCACCTCAAATCCCTGCTCAGTGCCAAAGAATTGATGCTTTTGAACTGTGGTGCTGTGGAAGACTCTTGAGAGTCCCCTTGGACTGCAAGGAGATCAAACCAGTCCATCTTAAAGGAAATCAACCCTGAATACTCATTCAAGGACTGCTGCTGAAGCTCCAGTACTGTGGCCACCTGATGCGAAGAGCTGACTCACTGGAAAAGACCCTGATGCTGGAAAAGGGCAGGAGGAAAAGAGGGCAAGAGAGCATGAAAGGTTAGAGAGCACCACCGATTCAATGGACATGAACTCTGGGAGAGAGTGAAGGAGAGAGGAGCCTGGCGTACTGCAATCCATGGCATCGCCAACTCAAACAGCTTAGCAACTGAACAACTGTTTAGAAACAAAAACTAAACCTGACACCTATGTGATGTCACACACCAAAATCACAGAATTTGACAAATAAAAGATCTGGTGGCAAAATAAAATTATATAAATGGTAATGAAAATGTATCAATATTTATGTAATCTTAGGCTGGGAAAAGTGTTCCAAAGCATAACATTTAAAGCACAAACCATAAATTGACAGACTTGAGGTCTTGAAATATTAAAAATGACATAAAATATCAAAGGCAGAGAAAACTATAGGGAGAGTGCATGGCATAAGACAAAGTGTATATACTTAATATATTAGCAATGACCTTAAAATCCATAAGAAATAGTCATGAACATGACTGTAAAGAAGTGGGACAAAGACCAATGCAGGCAACTCAGAAAAGGCCACAAACATCCAACAGACATAAAAAAGGCTCAACCTCACTATAGAAATTTGAGAGGAAAAAAGGTTTTGGTTTTATTCAGGTAATTAACAAAGTCATAAAATTAGTTACTGATGGGAGTTGGGGAGAAGAAATTAACAATTCTTCTGAGGATGAAAACAGAAAATGTGTGTGCAATTCCCATATATGAAATATATACTCACGCAGTCTTAAAAACTCACTTATTCTTTGGCCCAGAAACTCCATTTCTAAGACCTCATCCTAGGAAAGCAAACCCATAGGAAATACTTGCTACATGATTACCAAAGGGACTCAGTGGACTCTAATGTAATATTACATAGCTTTGAAAAGTCATGCTGTGAACACAGCTACTGACGTGGGAAGATATTCAAAATATAACACAAAGAGGGAAAAGACAGGCTGCAAAAAGTACACAGTCAATGGTCTCTATGTCTTGAAGAATAGAAATATACCTATTG
Source organism: Cephalophus harveyi (assembly GCA_006410635.1). NCBI lineage: Eukaryota > Metazoa > Chordata > Mammalia > Artiodactyla > Bovidae > Cephalophus > Cephalophus harveyi. Next base: position 47,714 of record SJYT01025455.1, on the reverse strand, counting down.
AAAACTCGGAAGACTATATCCATAATATTACTGTGGTCTCCAGGCAGTCAGATTACTGGTTTGGGGGGTTTCTGTTTTGTTTTCTGGCCATGCCTTGTGGCAGGCAGGACCTAAGCTCCCGACTAGGGACTGAACCCGAGCCCCCTGCAGTAGGGAGTCTTAACCACCGCACCACCCATGAAGTCTCTCCAGGTAGTAAGAGTGATGATTTTTTTTTTTTTTTTTGCCTTTTTGCCCACCCTCGAGTTTATAACTTTTCTACAATAAACAAGTATCATCTACACAACCAGAAAGAAAGTTTTAAAAAAAGTAAATTGAATTCTGTGGGAAAATAAACATGTATCCTAAAAATAAACTCTGAAGTTGGAAAATGAAAGCAAAAACATCTGCTTCCTGGACAGAAAGGAGAGTTTAAAATTGCTAGACAGCCACACACTTTCCAAAGGCAGAGGTGTGTCAGCACCCAACGGGAGAGCCCTAACTCTTCCCCACTCCCGGTCTCCCCACACCTCTCTCCAAACTACCGCTAACTCCTTGCAGAGTTGAGGCTTAATTGTATTATTTCCCATTGTCATCAATATAGCATTTGAAATACACGTTGTCATTATCAATATGGCATTTGAATCTCCCGATTATTATTAAAAGAGATCAAGAGATCCTTACTAATCCCCTCTAAAAGAAACAACCTTCAACTGAATGACTGTTTTGCTCAGCTACTGATTCACTTTGTCTAGAGGGGAAACAGTCCTCATCACCCATCGTGATACATTTCTTCGCTGGATGGGCAATGGGAGGGGGAGTCATTATCTGCTGCTGAGAATGGCTCCCTGGCGATGACTTGCAGGTCTGGGAGAACACAGTCCTGCAGGAAGTCCTGACAATCGGGAGCAGCCCAGCCCGAGGCTGCAAGCTGGCAGGTCTGCATAGTGAGGAGCCTGGAAGACTCCAGCAGAGAATACATTCCAGATCTGCTAGCCTGCTCATCCCTCGGTGAGTACATTCTGCTTCTCTGTCACACACACACACCGCAGCAGGTGGCCTGACACAGGCTTCCATAAAACTAATGAAAAACATCACTCTGAGACCTTACAAACATCCACAGTGCTCCTTGGGGGACAGGTTTGGGTGTGCCCAGCCCTGTTGCGTAACAGAAAGACACAGGAAAATATAGGCAGGAGCAAAAGAGTCCGATGACTAATCTGGAGTTGGTTCTGACTTTTCTGTGACGCCCTATCAACTGGACCATGGCTCTTAGGAGGCCTGCTGATGGGCAAAGTAGTGTTTCAGAGACACCTTCAAGGAAAAGATCCTCACTGGTCTTGGCTGCTTTGGCTCAAGCCAAGATGTCTGCAGCACCAGTGCTCCTGGAGACGGCTGCATCCTCGGCATCTATCTGGGTGCCCCTGGTGGCAGCAGTGGTATCCTGAGAGCTGCACAGCAGCAGTGATGCTCAGCCCGCCTGGCTTTGCACCAGAAACCAAGCCTGCCCAAGGTGGCAGGCTGAGCAGTCTAGAAGTGGAAGATGGGGCTGCGCAGACCAAACTTGACCTTCCACTCCCGCAACTCAGAGCTTTAAGAACCAAAGAATCCAACCCAACCGGACTTGGTCCCTCCCACACTTCCAGAGCTCCTTGTCTACTCTTGAGTCCCTTGAACATCACCCTGTTTTGCACACGAGCACTGAGGGCTTCCCAGGTGGCGCCTGTCAATTTGGGAGACATAAAGAGACCGGAGTTCGATTCCTGGGTCAAGAAGATCCCCTGGAGAAAGAAATGGCAACCCACTCCAGTATTCTTGCCTGGAGAATCCCATGGACAGAGAAGCCTGGTGGGCTATGGTTCATGGGGTCACAAAGAGTTGGACACGACTAATGTGACTTAGCACAGAATCCATTGACAGCCATCACTGGTCAGTGGCTGTGGGCATCTGAGAAGTCCTTTACACTCGGGAGCCAGTGTTTTCAGAGGACTGAATGGGCACAAGGAGCCTCACCAACCATTTCCTGGGTACTCGATATAAGCCAGGCTCCCTTTAACTCTAATAGACACCCACGGCAGGGGCTGCTATGCCGTCCACCCCCCTCACTGGAGACTGAAGGACCCTCCTCCTCACCAAGGCAAAGTGCTAGTTTACTTCCATTTTCTCGCTCACCTAGTGTGTGAGTCACTCAGTTGTGTCTGACACTTTTGTGACCCCATGGATTGTAGCCCACCAGGCTCCTCTGTCCATGGAATTCTCCAGGCAAGAATACTGGAGTGGGGAGCCATTCTCTTCTCCATGGGGACCTTCTTGACCCAGGGATCAAACCCACGTTTCCTGCATTGCAGGCAGCTTCTTTACCGTCTGAGCCACCAGGAAGGCCAGTTTTACTTATATTTTCTGGGTCACCTAGCAGCTCTCTAAATCTCAGCTCAGGGCTCTATTTCCGCCCAACACAAACCACATGCCATTTGCAGGAAAAATACTCTCTGTCTTGCAGAGTGCCTCTCACTCCAGCAACCGATAGACTCTCCTGAAGGTAAAAAACTCGGTACCCTACGTCAGCATGAACTGATCCTCCCTTCACTCCTGCTCTATCCTTCCAAAGCCCAGGAGTACTGCTGTGGTCATGCATCAGTGCACCCATTCCCATCCCAAAAGGAGAAAGGGGCCGTGTCTGGAGCCTCTCGTATCCTTGTCTATGACACCGGGACCTCTCGTTCACTTACATATTCAATTGCCAAAGAATTTCAGAGAAGCGACTACAGAACTGACTATATGCCAGGCATTAGAGGACAGCTGTTCCTGCCTGCAAGGAGCTTAAAGTCTACTGGGAAAGGCAAATGACACAAGATAAAAATTAGAGTACACAAGAGAAACGGGTTTTGTTTACTCTGCACAGCAACAGTTCGTGAACCAGTGCAGAGCCTGGCAAATAGCAGGCATCCAATAAGCATTTACTGGATGAACGAAAGAATGAGCATACAAGCCAGGAATAGCATCTGCCCAAAGGTACTTGTGGCTACTATTTATGAAGCATGCCTTGGCTGAGCATGGTTTTGGGTGCTTTCTGGGGGTAATCCCATGACCTCATTGCCACAATCACCACATCACTGGTACTGAGTCCAAGCTTGTACTGCTCGCCACACAAGAGGCCAATAAATTGAGAGAGGAGCTATTGGACCAAGGAATAGTGGCTTTATTTGGAAAGCCAGCAAACCAAGAAGATGGTGGACTCATGTCCCAAAGATCCATCTTGCCTGAGTTCAAATTCAGGCTTCTTTTACATTAATACAAAAAAAAAAGGGGGGACAGTAAAGTCAAACATTTCTTGGTTTGGGTTAGCCTCCAGAAGGGATGTGTTAATTTCTTTCTCCCTGCAGTCATTCACAGGTGGGCCTGATCAGGAAGTTTCCTGGAAGCTAAACAAAGGTATTTTGGCTTAATGTTCATGACATAGTGGGCAGGACTCCCAGAGATGGGCCATTATGTGTAATTTAAGCTTACAGGTAACATCCCTTTAGTGATGAACTTGTCATAGAATACAAAAGGTCCTTCCCTATTACATCACCTCAGCACAACCCTTATTATGCCCATTTTGCAGATGAGGAAACTAAGGAGCAGAGCCCAGGTCAAGATCCTGTAGTTAGGAACCATCCAGCCAGATCTATCCCACTCGAAAGCCAGTGTTACCTGGAACCACGAGGCACTCGATGGTACAGTCTGGAAAGTCGAGAGATGCTTCCCAAAAGATGGGCTGAAGTGAACGGAGAGAAGGAATGTGTGCACAGATGGGAGAAGCAAACCAAGGAGGAGATGACACTTTTCCTAGTTAACTGCAGTGGGCTTGAAACTTTTCCCAGCTGCTGGCACCCTCTCTGCAGAGAAGTACTCACTTCAAGAGAAAATACTGCTAACTCCATAAGGTATGTGTAAGTACAGCATTTCCTCGTTGTTAAAGAGACTGGATCTGATCCCTGGCAGTTTTATATTCAGAAGACGTCCAGAACCTACCACTTACAGAAGGCAAGCCGGGTGAGATGCCAAGAGGTAGGACCACCCTCCAGCCCATCTCTTTGACCTCCCTCAAACACAAGAATGTCATCCTTTCAAAGACACAGAGGGCAAGCATCCAGTGGCTTGTTAAAGCATCACCAATAGGTGGTTCATCAACCCCACACCTAAATTCCAAGCATCCAATCCCACTGCATCTACCGAGTCAAGAAATTAAGAAGCAGCATTAGATCATGCCTTGGTACATTCTCCGTAAGAGAAAGTGACCGCCCCCTTTTATTTACCTGCATGGACCCCATGGTCAACTGGATCAATCAACAACCATGAACTGAGGATCAACTGCCTAGAAGGCACTGCACTATACACACTGAGCATACAGTGGCAGTCAGTACATTCTACGGTTTTGTGCTTGTAAGAAATCAAAAAAATGAAAAAGAGCATTTCAAAGAGTGATGAGTGTTGTGACAAAAATGAACAAGATGATGGGGGGAATGGGAAGAGGGGAGGGGGGGCCTCTCAAAGGTCTTTGAGCAAAGACCTGGATGAAGAGGAAGAGGCATGCAGGAAGAGCAGGCCCTTAGCCAAGCAGGGAAAGTGGGAAACACCTGGAGCAAGATCCCCAGATAGAGATGAGCTTGGTGTGTTTGGGGCAAGGAAGGCCGCCGTCGAGGAGGGGCCGGCAGAACAGAATGAGAATGAAAAGACCAGAAGGGAGCCAAGTCTGGCCGGGTCCCGTAGGCCCCCGGAAAGATTTGGGGCGCTCAGTGCAATGAAAGGCCACTGAAGGCTTTTCAGCAGCAAAATAATGCAAACTAGTGTTTGCCCTAAAAGGTTCACTCAACTCAGAACGTCATCAAAATGGATAGAGACTAGTGATTAACACAACAGTGGGCTGGTCCCAACGCTACCTGATAAAGAGTCAAAATTCATCCACACGCCAGCAATCACCAGTGTCTCCATAAAAAAGTGGAAAGTACCTCTTAGTGACCAGCTGCTTGGAGCTCCAAGAATATGCTTTCAAATTAGTAAGAACACCTGGTACCTATTCTGAAACCCAACCTCCATTCTCCCTTGGTCATTCCATCCATGGATGAGGCTAGAAATCAGGTTTTATGCCCCAGGTTTGTAGTAAATCTTCCTACTTTGAAACAAGTCCTGAAAAGAAACAGCTGTGTTTTAGGGGTACTGGGAAGAAAGCATGACACCTTGCTAACATTTTGCTTCGATGACCGAAGTGGAACCTCAAGACCAAGTGAGAAGGAAGATCCAGGTCTAAGGTTATGGGTCCCTGGTCACGTGGTTGGTCTGGTGTGAAGACCTGAAGACCCATGCCAGCCCCTGGGGTGATGCAGAAGTCAATCACTAAAGACAGGTCAACTGGACCATCATCTGCTAAATGACCCAGACAGGAAAACACGGTTTCCGCATCCAACATACGGAAAGGCAGCCCACGTGAGGCTCTATCTGTGGCAATACCATGCCAGAAATCTGGGCTAATCTGACTCTGCTATTCATAAATTCTCCCCCCTGTGAAAGCACATGTGTTTGGGAAAAAGGAAAATGCATCCAAGTCCATTTTAGATATGGTTGCTTGGGAGCCATCTGGAAGCCTAACAAGCCGCCCGCACCCCCCCTGCTCCCAAATGCCCACCGTAATTAGGGCAGTGTGCTGACAAGGGTGTTCAGTGTCCCCCCAGGAGGGCCACACTCCCGACTGGCCAGATGCCAGTTGGGGCTCCATTTCCCACCCAATAAAGGTATTTGGTTTCTTGGTAAACCTAGTGGAGGGCCCTCGAGGTGTTGAGCTTGTACTTGAATTGCACCCAAGACTGGGTTCTCTGCTTTTCGCCGGCCTTAAGACAGCACACCCAAATTCCTTGGCCACAGAAGCAACGGAAAACTCTCTCCAGGGACAGAAGTTTCACGAAAAACCCTCTCTACCTAACCAATCTGTGTGCAGAGCTTGGGAAGAGACCCACCAGAACCCTTATGTAACAGGAATAGACACCGGCACCCCACACAGCGGCCCCAGGAGACACTAGCCCAGATGTAGCCCATTTTGGTGATGACAGCCAGTGGCCGGGTCTTGCGCTAGGATCCGGTTCTTTCCAACTCTGGGGCCGAGGTTCCCCCCGCCCCTGGCCTCCCCTACCTGGCTGTGATCTTCCTTCTGCTTATCTCATCTTCCAGAGGAGTTGGGCCTCCTCTGCAGCCTTCACCGCCACCCCTCTTCCCCCCCGCCGCCACTGAAATCAGTCTCAGGACCGAGCGACTGCCGCGCCATTCCACCAGCACCTTCCCTGCCGCGGCCCCCACCCCTACCGATCTCTCCCCGCCACCTAACACCTCGAGAAACCCGGCCAGGAAAAGAGATTCAGCATCTCGCTCAGCCAGAGCCCCGGGAGGGGCAGGCTCAGCTCTGTCAAGCCGACCCACCAGGCCCAACATTCCCCCGCTCCCCGCGCCGCCGGACCCCCCGAGGAGCCCCGCACTCGGAGCAGGAGGGGCATGCATCTTCGAAGAGCGACCGCGGGTCGGCGGCCTCCAGCATGATCAGAGTGAACACCTGTTTCCAGGACGCTCTGGTGCCAGAGGGAGAAGGGAGTCCCGGGGGCCGGGGAGGGGGGGCGGTGCAGGGAGGACGAGGTGAAGGGGCAGCTGGGGACGCAGGTAAAGGATGCGTCATTATTCGCGCTTGGCAACCGGAGCCCCGGAGCGGCGGGCAGAGGTCCAGAATGGCTCGTGGCTCCGAGAGAAGTTCGGGGAGGAGGGGTCGCGCCCGCGAGCGGCGCCCCGAGCTAGGGGAGAGGACCGGCGGGGGCCGGCGAGCCCGCTCCATCACCTACCTGCGCGCGCGGGGGGATACAGCCCCGCCGCGCGCTCGGCCCGCGGGTGACCTACCTGCCCACCGTCTGGTTGGCCAGCTGGCGCATGCGGTTGAACTGCTTCTTCATCGTGGCCCCGCTGGCGCGTTAGCCCGGAGCTGGGGAGGACGGAGCAGCCCGGAGCCCGCCGCAGGGTTACATGGCTCCCGCGCCGAGCCTCCCGGGCGGCGGCACTGCGGAGCCTCTCGAGCCGTCTGGCCCGCTCGCGGCTCCCTCCCGGGGGCTCCACCGCCTACTCCTCGTGCAGCCGCGGAGCCCTCATGGCCACGCCCGGGCCGCCCTGGGCGCCGCCGCCGGGTCCGCCCCGGCCGCTGCCCCCTGCCCAGCTACGGCGCGGGACCCGGGTCTCCGCAGGCTGGCCGCTGACCGGCTGGCCCGGGGCGGAGTTGGGGGGGGGGGGTCCCCGCTGCGCCTGTGCGGAGGGCGCCGTGCATTCTGGGGCTTGTAGTTTCGCGCCCGGCGCCCACCTCGCCGCGGTCCCGGGTGTCCACGTGGGGCCAGCGGCTCTGCACTTCAGCGTTCTAGGAAGGGAAAGGTTTTCCTGCTTTAGAAACAGCAAAGTGGAACCGAGAATACAACAGCAAATAAGGAGCATCCATTGCCTTTTTTTTCTTTTTAATGAAATACAGGGCATGTACCATATCATGTCAGTTTCAGGTGTACTGGGTTTCCCTGGAGGCTCAGAGGGTAAAGAATCTGCCTGCAATGCAGGAGACCTGGGTTCAGTCCCTGGGTTGGGAAGACTCCTTGGAGAAGGGAATGGCTACCCACTCCAGTATTCTTGCCTGGAGAACACGGACAGAGGTGCCTCGCAGGCTGCAGTCCACGGGGTCACAAGGAGTGGGACAGGACTGAGGGACTAATACTTCCGGTGTTTTACATGATGATTTGACTTTTGCAAACGATCACCACCATAAATCTAGTAACCAACTGTCCCCACACAAAGCTATTACAATGTTACTGACCATATCCCTTATGTTGCAAAGGTCCAGCAGAACAGAGCAACTGAACAACTGACATCTAACTGGAGATTTGTGCCTCTTAATCCCCTTCACCTCTTTCGCCCACTGCCTCCCACCCTCCTCCTTTCTGGAAACCCCCTGTTTGTATTTTAAGAGAACGTGAGGTATTACTGCTTTGAATTCCCAGAAGGAAGGCATGCCTGCAAGAACATGGCTCATAAAGCTGCAGATGATTAACACTGAGGGCCAGGGTTAAGCTTGGGGCAAGAGTGTTGGGCCGATTTTGCACCAGGTGCAGCATACATCCCAGAAATGTGATGCTTGCTTTTCAACAAACCTAGTAGGTAACCAGAAGCCAATAAAATGATAGTGGCATCATGATCACGGGTTCCAGTTTGACCGGGATCACTTTCTTGTGTGGCTTAGACTCCAGCCTCATGTCTCTTCTACCGCTGAAGACCAAGTGCCATCAGCTGTGACTGGCCAGCAGCATCCTACATGGTGGTGGCGCATTAGCATCAGTTGGCTTTTGAAAAAGGGTCATGACCTTCTGCAGCCTTTATCCTTTGGAAAACAACGGTGACTTCAGTTAGGTTTTATCATCATCTACCAAGTAAGAGCAGTGTGTTGGGTGGGAGGGTCTTTGGATCAAAGAGATATGAGTACAACTCCAAATACCAGTTATATAACCTTAGGGAGAAAGTACATACCCTCTCTAAGTCAGTTTTCTCATCTCCAATAGAGAAATAATACCGCTTGAGAGAGATAGCAAAGTTAGAGATCTGTTTACTAAACTATCAACAATCAAGTAACATCTAAATTTCTATGTAGTACATGATTGCAATAGAGAGAAATACTCTTCCTACAGCAGAATTACTAGTCTGACAAATGAAAGAACTTTTTTTTTGCAATGGGCTATTTTGCATAGGTTGATTATAGTCTCAAGATGCCCTACATATGGTTCTAAGTATCTTGCTGACCAGCTGAACAAAAGATGGTTTGAGGCATGTCTTGGCTGAATGAACATGAAATCTTTAATTAAGTTGTGAATTTAGCCTCAGCTTATTAGGTCAGCAGCTCTAGCCAATTAATAAGTTAAGGCATTATTTGCTTTTAACTGAGTTATGCCTATAATGTCAATATAATTTTTCTACAAACTAAAGTTATTTCCATTTTGAGAATTTTTAAAAAACGAAGTCACAGCATGTTTTTATATGTCTAAATAAGAGTGAGGCATTAAGGACACTGGGTGACTTTTATTAATAGTAGCACTATCTCCCGTAATGTCTAGAGTGTCCAGTATAGCAGTCACAGCAGCACATGGCTATTGAAATTAAATTTTAAAATGTAATTCCTCAGGACTTCCCTGGTGGTCCAGTGGTTAAGATTCTGTACTTCCACTGCAGGGGGCACAAGTTCGATACCTGGTCAAGGAACTAAGATCCCTGGACACCACCTGGCGCAGCCTAAAAGTTAAAAAATAATTTTAAAACTTTGGGGCTTCCCTGTTGGCTCGGTGGTAAAGAATCTGCCTGCCAATGCAGGAATCACAGGTTCGATCCCTGATCTGAAGATCCCTCATACTGCAGAGCACCTAAGCCCTCTTGCCACAATTATTGAGCCTGTGCTCGAGAGCCCAGGAGCTGCAACTACTGAGGCCATGTGTCACAACCACTGAAACCTGAGGCCCGAAGAGCCCAAGCTCTGCCATCACAATGAGAAATCCGCAGAGTGCACAACGCGACAAAGGGCAGCACCCGCTTCCCAGCAACAAAGAGACCGTGCAACAACAACGACCCCAAACAGCCAAACATAAAAAAAAATCTTTAAAAAATAAAAATACTATCCTCCAATTAAAACTTTTAAAAGTTAAAAGCAGTAAAATTTAGTTTCTCCATCACCCTAGCCACATTTTAAGGGCTTCATAGCCCCATGTGACTAGGGGGTTGCTGTGTTGAACAGCACAGAATTAGGAGATTCGTATCATCTCAGAAAGTTCTAGTGGACAGCACTTGTCCTCCAGAACTCTGGCAGACAACTCCAATATCATGTCAGCCTCTGCCTTCAATGCTGAGATATTTCAGTTCTGTTCTGCTTCTCCTCAAAAGACAGCCTACCCTGCTAGACTGTGGTCTAATAATATGTTATTAACTGATGGTTTCTTCACAGGTTTCTGTTCTCCTATGAGTTTTTCCTCCATTCAAGAAGCAGCCACGGCTTTTTCTGCTTCCTACCCCAGGGAGGGGATGACCGTGCAGAAAAAAAGAGAAAGGAGTGTCAAATCTTTTCATCTCTCAAAGCAGACTTCAGAAACACATGTGAGAGAATAGGGTTTTTTTTTAAAAAGGGGGTTTTGAGTTTGAAGATTATGGGCTTTGGAATGTTTATGTCTATGCCATAAATAGCAGCGTTTGAAGAGTATCCTACCCCGTATATTCTAGATAAAGAACCCCCAAGCTGTGGGATACTGAAGATGATGATAGGGGAGTGGGAAAGGAGACAGGAAGAGGAAAAGTTGATGATGAATGTGCTGATTTTATTACTGTTCAAAAATTTCACTGCCTATCTCCATAGGAAGGGATTATACTTCCTCTTCTCTTTGAGGTCAAGATCAATCATGTGATTTTTTCCTTGGACATAGAATATGCACAGAGGTGATTTATGCCACTTCAAAGTAGAAGCTTTAAGAGTCATTTTGTGAACCACCTCCTTCTTTCTTTACACTCCCATGAGACCAGCAATGAACAGTTGGGGGCTGCTATGGATCAGTCACAGTTATCCACTTGGAGTGAAAAAAACAATACCTTTGTTGTTGTAAGTCAGAGGTTAGTGGACTGTTCATTACTGCAGCATCACTGAGTCTAAGCTTACTACAGAAGGAATCTCTAAGAAAGTGACTTGCCCCATGCCCTTCCCAAGGTCACAGTTTAAGTAGAGTCCGGGCAGGTAGGAGACAGGTAGATTATATAGCTATAGGTCATATAGCAAAGGTCACAGAGGCCCTCCACATGGAGGACCTGGAGTGTCCAAAACACAGTGCCATGTGCAGTGAACGTATGTACTGGGAGGGCCTACAAAGGCACCGAAAGAGCTGGGCATGATGCTGTAGGCAACAGAGATAAGGAGAAGGCAGCAATGGCTGAGGTGTGGAATGAAGAAGCCCCAGATTACCTGAAATTGTATTTCTACCTCCAGAAGAATGGACTGAAAGTTTCAATTAAGCTCATTTGAAGAAGAAGCTGAAAAGAGGGAGGAGGGGAGAGGAAGGAGAGAGGGAGGCAGGGGAGGGGAAGGGGGAGGAAGGTGAGGGAGGAGGGAAGAAAGGGAGAGACGGTGGACAAGAAGAAGGGGAAGAGAAAGAAAGAACATTCTACTTCTCATATTCCTGACTTTGATCTATGGAAGGGTTACACCCCCTGCTCCTGTGGACCTTAAATGTGACCACATGACTTGCTTTGACCAACAAAAATAGGGGCTTCCTACTTGCTTCAGTAATGTTGTAGTACTATTTATCTGAGGTCCCTTTCCTCTGAAATCTGATATTCCGCTTGGAAGCCCCTGAATCAGTTTTAGCATCTTCACTCTGCACCCCAGCATTGGCTGGAGCTGCCCTGTCCAACTCGGAAGTCATAAAAGACATGTGCTTGTTTAAATTTCAATTAAATTCGATAAAATTAGAAATTTAGTTCCTCAGTGACACTAGCCACATTTCAAATACCCCCAAACCACACGTAGCTAGTGCCTGCCGTATTAGATAGTGTGAAACAGAACGTCTACATCACCACTGACAGTACTGGTCTGGAGAACAGAATTCAAAATACAGGGCGAAAATACCATATGATACCACTTATATGTGGAATCTAAAGTATGAGACAAATGAACTTATCCACAAAATAGAAACAGACTCACAGAAACAGAGAACAAACTAGTGGTTACCAAAGAGGAAGGGGGATGGGGGAGGGATAAATTAGCAGTTTGGGATTAGCAGATACACGCAACTTTCTATAAAATAGAGAATCAACTCCTATATGGCACAGGGAACTATATTCAACATTCTGTAATGACCTGTAATGGAAAAGAAACTGAAAAAATGTGTGTGTGTGTGTGTGTGTGTGTGTGTGTGTGTACATGTATATGGGCGTCCCAGGTGGCACAGTGGTAAAGAATCTGCCTGCTAATTCAGGAGATTCAAGAGACATAGGTTCCATCCCTGGGTTGGGAAGATCCCCTGGAGGCAACCCTCTCCAAGAATCTTGCCTGGAAAATTCCATGAACAGAGGAGCCCGGCAGGCTACAGTCCATGGGGTTGCAAAGAGTCAGACATAGCTAAGTACACACACACGTACATATATACATACGTATATGTATATCACCGAACCACCTTGCTATGCACCTGAAACTAACAGCACTGTTAATCACTTATGGGTCAATTAGAAAAAAGAATTTCTGCACCACAGTGTGTCTGTCATATTTTCAAATTATTCTTGTGTTGCCAAATTATCCTCTAGATTAAAAAATGGAAACATTTTGCAGGCCCACCTGCCATGCATAAATGTCCTATTCTGCCCACACCCTGACCTACATGGGATATTACCACTTTTAATAATCCTGCCTGATGAATAGCTGAGAAATAGCATTATAGTGCTCTTTTAATTTGCCGGGGTTTTCTTCTTTATCACGGTAAACACGCATCTCACGTTTCAAGGCTATGAGCACTCCTTCTTCAGTTAACTGCTCACTTCTTCATGTTCTCAGCCTGGTTTTCTCTTATGGGGCTCCATATTATCTTATTGATTTTAAAAAGCTCTTTAGTTATCTCAACTACACTAATGCTATTGTTATCTTATGTCAGATATTTCCTTTCATTTGACCTTCCCCCTTTGAAATCTCTAATGTTGATTTTTGTCTTCCAGGAATTTTACATTTTTAACATGGTCAAAGCCATCCATCTTTTCCTTTATGTTTTAAGCCTCTAGTGTGCCTCTTGAGAAATCTGTCAGGTCAGGAAGCAACAGTTAGAGCTGGACATGGAACAACAGACTGGTTCTAAATAGGAAAAGGAGTACGTCAAGGCTGTATATTGTCACCCCGCTTATTTAACTTCTATGCAGAGAACATCAATAACCTCAGATATGCAGATGACACCACCCTTATGGCAGAAAGTGAAGAGGAGCTAAAAAGCCTCATGATGTAAGTGAAAGAGGAGAGCGAAAAAGTTGGTCTAAAGCTCAACATTCAGAAAACGAAGATCATGGCATCTGGTCCCATCACTTCATGGGAAATAGATGGGGAAACAGTGGAAACAGTGTCAGACTTTATTTTTTGGGGCTCCAAAATCACTGCAGATGGTGACTGCAGCCATGAAATTAGAAGACGCTTACTCCTTGGAAGAAAAGTTATGTCCAACCTAGATAGCATATTCAAAAGCAGAGACATTACTTTGCCGACTAAGGTCCGTTTAGTCAAGGCTATGGTTTTTCCTGTGGTCATGTATGGATGTGAGAGTTGGACTGTGAAGAAGGCTGATCGCCGAAGAATTGATGCTTTTGAA
>SJYT01025455.1:0-34177 GCA_006410635.1 Cephalophus harveyi | reverse complement strand
CTTTTGAACTGTGGTGTTGGAGAAGACTCTTGAGAGTCCCTTGGACTGCAAGGAGATCCAACCAGTCCATCCTGAAGGAGATCAACCCTGGGATTTCTTTGGAAGGAATGATGCTAAAGCTGAAACTCCAGTACTTTGGCCACCTCATGTGAAGAGTTGACTCATTGGAAAAGACTCTGATGCTGGGAGGGACTGGGGTCAGGAGGAGAAGAGGACGACCGAGGATGAGATGGCTGGATGTCATCACGGACTCGATGGACGTGAGTCTGAGTGAACTCCTGGAGATGGTGATGAACAGGGAGGCCTGGCGTGCTTCGGTTCATGGGGTCGCAAAGAGTCGGACACGACTGAGCGACTGAACTGAACTGAATTAAAATTTGAAGCAGTATAACTCAGCCACGAAAAACTATCAAAGATACTAGAAGGAAGGAAAACTAGCTGCTAACCTTTCCTATGAACGTAAATGTAAAATTTCCAGTCAAGTCAAATCTAGCAACATATAGAAAAGATAATGGGTCAAATCTGATTTGGGTTTACTGCAAAAATAGAAGATTGACTTGATGCTTGAATTCAATTAACAAAAAACAGGAGAAGAATCACAATCATTAAATATATGCAGGAAAGAGCACTATAAAATTCATTACCGGGACTTCCTTGTTGGTCCAGTGGCTAAGACTCCATGCTCCCAATGCAGGGGGCTAGGGTTTGATCCCTGGTAAGGAAAGTAAGATCCCACATACCACAACTAAAGATCCTGCATGCCGCAGTGAAGATCGAAGATGCCTGTGCTGCAACTAAGACCTGATACAGCTAAATAAATATTACAGAAAAAAAAATTCAATACCTATTCATGAGTTTTAAAAACTTTGAAAAGCAGGAATAGAAGGGGGTATCCTTAATCTAATAAAAATCTTTATGTGTGTGTGTGTATGTAGATATACCTATGTGTATATCTGTGTATAATTATTTTGACCTAAAAATTCAAATTCATTTATAACTTGAAGATTTAAAAGAAAAAGTTTCATATTCATGAAAACACAAAATCTTAATAAAAATTCTATGGTTGGGACTTCCTGGTGGTCCAGTGGTTAAGAGTCCACCTTGGAATGCAAAGGATGCAGGTTCGATCCCTGATCAGAGAACTAATTCCACATGGCTCAAAGCAACTGTGCCCACTCATCACACCTGGAGAGTTTGCACCCCAAGAAAAGGTCCCAAGTGCCGCCAATTAAGACCCGATGCAGCCAAATAGATAAAATTCTATTTTTGAAAAACCTGTAGTAAACTTCTCAATTATAAAATACTGAAATTATTCTCCACAAGATGAAGAATAAGATAAGGATGTCCACTATCACAACTCCATATATCATTAAACTGGTCCCAGCCAGTGTGATGTCAAGAAAATAAGAAAGGGAAAAAACAAAAAAACATGCTGACAACATGATTGTGTATGTAAGTAATCCAAAAGAACCTACAGATTCTTAGAATTAAGTGAATTTAGCAAGGTCACAGAATACAAAGTCAATATGCACCTCAAAAAAGTCAATTATGTGTTTCTAAATACAATAAATAGAAAATGAAATTCAAAAATATATTGTTTATTATAGCATAATAAATCGAATAGCTCAAAATAGATATGCCAGAAGATATGCAGACTCTACATTGCAAACAACATTCGGGAAAGAAAGATTGAGAGGTATGTGGTCAAGTCATATACGTCAATTCACCTAATATTTTTCTTCCTTGGTATAGGTTAGCTTATATCTGTTGGAAACAAAGTGGGAACTTGTCTGTGTTCTCAACTATTTAGAAATCTCACTACGTTTCACAATAACTTAGTTTTATTTCTTTAAATTGTATATAAGATACCATTAGAGAAACATTTTTAACCCTAATGAAATTTCAGGGATGACTTTACAATCTGACAACAACATGAGTACATTTAAAAAAAAAAAAAAAAAAAAAAATGAAACATCTTAATTGTTTAAAAAAAAAAAAAAAAAAGACTGACATAGGTGAAGAGACGTATCACTCCATGGACTGGAAAATAATATCGGAAGGATACCTGTTCTCTCAAATTAATCTGCCAGTGAAACTCAATTCTAAGTAAAATTCCAGCAGGTTTATTTTTGTGAAGATTGACAAGCTGATTCTAAAATTTGCATGGAACTAGAGAAAAGCCCAGCAAAGCAATGAAGATGCAGCTCAGCCAAAAATAAATAAGTGAAAAAATAAAATTAATTTTTTTTATTTCTTGGAAATGGATAGTGCCAAAACAGCCAAGATAGTCTTGAAGAAAAATGAGATTGGAGTCCTTCCACACCCAGATACCCTCCTTTAACTGTCAACCTTTTAGACCCATCTTTCTGAGACATGACTTATAAATAGCATAAAGTTGTATTTTACTTTGTGAACTTTTCTGAAAGTTTTATCTCTCACAGTGGTATATTATACCCTTTGCCTTAAGATTTTATTTTTGGCTGTGCTGGGTCTTTACTGCTGCATGGGCTTTTCTCTACTTGTGGTGAGTGGGGCCTACTCTCTAGTTGCAATACGCTAACTTTTCGTCGTGGCTTCTCTTGTGGTGCACAGGCTTAGCTGCTCTGAGGCTTGTGGGATCTCCCTGGACCAGCGATCAAACACATGTCTCTTGCATTGGTAGGCAGATTCTCTACCACTAAGCCACTAGCGAAACCCTGGCCTTTGCATTTTAAATTCTAATCTCTATCATCTTGATCTCTGATTTCTCTTATACCTCCTTGTCCCCCCCACCTTGATTTTTTGGGAAAGGGGGGTTATTTTGGAGGTTTTTGTGAGTGTTTTCTCCGGAATGGAAATGTCCATGTATTCTGTTGTCTTTCAAAGTTATATATCCTGGCTTTTAAGTTAAACAGTTGTGCTTAATCATTTCAATCGTGTCCGACTCTTCATGACCCCATGGACTGTAGCCCGCCAGGCTCCTCTGTCCATAGGATTCTCCAGGCAAGAATACCGGAGTGGGTTGCCATGCTCTCCTCCAGGGGATCTTCCGAACCCAGGGATCGAACCCAAGTCTCTTGTATGTCCTGCATTGACAGGTGAGTTCTTTACCACTAGTGCCACCTGGGAAGCCCAAATCAGCAAGTGGTCTCACAGATTATTTTTTAGGTGGAACTTAATATTTTGAGTATTCCTTTTTGACCAATGAGAAAGGGGAGCTTTATTTCAGAAGTGTGAGAAGTTAGACTGGATGGTCTAGAAAGTAAGTCTCTGAAACCTCAGCCCTCAAACAGAGGAGTTTAAGGCATCTCCTCTGAGAGTCAGGAAGAGAGCCAAGGCTTGCCTGTGCAGCAGTGTCAGGGTACACTGTTTAGGTCTTCCTCTTTGCCAGCTGCCCCTTCATTTCAATTTAGGGCTTCTAGGCCTTTCCTGGGCATGGTTCCCAGAAAATCTGTCTGCTGCTGCTGCTGCCCTGATCAGGTTTCTGGATCTGTTAATAATAGACAAGAGTGTGGGGATGGGACAGGATCATTATGGAAAGAGGAGCAACTAAACCAGATGGACAGTTCCTGTGCTCAGGGCCCTGTCTGTCTGCTCCTGTCCTGGATCTGATGAATATCCTGCAGTGGACCTGTCTTCTAAGCCATTCCTTGGAGCCACAGTAACCTTGTGAAGGTTTTCTAATGGCTTTCCCTAAAATCAGAATACATAATCTGGGGTGCTTATAAGAACATTGAAACAGAATGTTTGAGATTTGAACTTCATCAGAAAATCCAGGAGGAGTGATAACACCTCTCATAGAACACCCAGAAGAGAGTGAGGTTGTGCTGCAACTAGGTGGGGCAAATAGTGACTCAGAGAGGCAAACCATATATGTACTCCTGGACTGTATGGACTTCCCTGGTGGTTCAGTGGATTAAAAACCACCTGTCAATGCAGGGGACATGGGTTCAATCTCCGGTCTGGGAAGATCCCAGCTGCCGCGGGGCAACTAAGCCCCTGCGCCACAGCTACTGAGCCCACGTGCTCTAGAGCCTGTGAACTGAAACCACTGAAGCCCGCCCGCCTAGAGCCTGTGCTCCACAACAAGAGAAGCCACCACCATGAGAAGCCCGCTCACCACAGCCAAGAGTAGCCTCTGCTCTTTGCAACTGGAGAAAGCCCGTGCACATCCACGAAGACCCAGCACAACCAAAGATAAAAATAAATAAACAATTTTTCAAAAAAAGAAAAAGAATTTGCCTTGCAATGCAGGGTACTTGGGTTCAATCCTTAGTCAGGGAACTAAGATCCCACATGCTATGGAGCAATTAAGCCCATGTGCCACAACCAGAGAGTCCATGAGCTGATCATGAGATTACGATCATGAGAATCCATGAGATATCCCACACGATGCAGCAAAGATCCCCAAGGCTGCAACTAAGACCCAAAGTAGCTAAATTAAAAAAAAAAAAAATCCTGGAGTGTAGAAGGGGAGTGCAGAAGGGCTAGTATGGAAAAATAAGGACAGGACAACGTTGGAGGAGTGGAAACGGGAGAATAAGACAAGCATGGGAAACGGCCTCTGTGAAGTGAGATATGAAATCAGCACAGTTTAAACCTTAATGCCTTCTAATCTTCCTGTTCTCCGGGAATGGCCTTCCCTCTTCTGCCTCTACTCCCTGCATATTCCTTTTCCTTTATTAAAACCTGCTGTCAGTGCAGTAAACTTGACTTAGGTATAAATTTTGAGACTCTTAAGGCTTCAGAAATTACCAGTTACTAAAACGTGAAACCCTTTTGTTGTAAAATATAACAAAGCTATAGAAAACTACATAAAATGTATAGCTTCATAAGTTATTATGAAGACCCTTACCAGCAACCCAGGACCAGAAACAGAACTTGGCCAGCTATTTCAGAAGCCAGCTACACGCCCCATCCCACCGCAATGCCTCTCTCCTCCCCAAAGTAACCACTATCCTGACATTTATGGGAATTACTCAGGAGGATTTTATTTTAATGGGACTAAAGGTTTAGCTATAAATAAGCACTAATGGTAGAATATTAGGCAGTTGAGCGATGTTTGGAGGAGCCATGACGGGCAGCCAGGTCCCAGCACTCTCAGAAATGACACCACTTTGCACAGTTAGTTCCCTCTGTGCCTGTGATTAAGACATGACTCCCCACAGAAGTCCAAGTACAGAGCTGTACCCCTACCCTCAGCTCCATTCTGTCATACACCCAAAAAGAACCATACCCCACAGTCTTCCTGAGGCAGAGCAAAAGTAGGTCCCAGCTCACAGTGCTGGGGAGAGTGTAAGGGACTGGCTGTCTCTGCTCTGACCTGTGAGTCCGAGCCATTGCTGAAACTTCCCTGGGCCTCCGTTTCTCACTGTGAAGTATGGGGCCATAATAAAGTCCTTGACAATCCCCTATTCCTCTCCTAACTTGGCCCCCTTTCCTCAATCTTGGTTTTTGTTTCCACTGCCTATTCATACACGCTTTAAGAAGTTCATTACCTTGCTTTCCCAGCTGGATGTCTTTCCAGCCTTGTGTTCCTCTTTTTGGTTTTGATCCTTATACACTGTGAGTCTGCTTCATTTCTACATGTACCTTTATAAACACACAGATATGTCCTTGCCTGTTAGAGATGCTGAACAAACGGTTTTAGGATGAATGAATATATGAAACAAATTGTCTCCTACATTCATATATACATTCCTTCAATATTCAGCAGATATCTAATATATAGAGAGATGCCAACCTTTCCCTCTACACTCTAAAATCATTCTTCCTCCTTTTGTCACCTTTCCCCTTTTCCCACCATATCTCTTCTCCTTTCTCTGAGCCACAAAATTAGACTGAGTGCTCAGCAAGACAGGATGCAGAGACACAGGAGCAGGCCAGTGGAAACAGACACCACGGAAGGGAGCCAGATGAAATAAGGGCAAAGGCAGCTGTACAACATGCAGAGAGAAACCAACCAGAATGAAAAGCAGTGATTCATGGAGTACTGCCACTCGGATACTCCTTGGGTTTCGCTCTGAGAGCTACTGCGAGATTGAGGTCAGTGAGGGCTGGCAAGGAGATGAAGGGCAGACAGGCTCCTCCTCCCTGGAGATGCACTGCTCGTCAATCCCTCCCCTTAATCCTGTTCTACCCACCCCACCCCCACGACTCCCTCACACTGACCAGTGTCCTGGGCCTTTAAGGGTTGGATGGGCTGGACTGAGGAGAGAACTCACACCTCTCCCCACCCTACTCCTTCCATCTGGCTGTAAGTCAGCCAGCGACAGCAGCAAACTGCAGCAGAAGAGGGGAGGAAGCCAGCGAGTGCAAGAAGAGCAAAGGAGCCCCACTGGATTTCCTTGCCCCACGGCGGAGAGCATCCCAGAGCTCAGACGTAGGACGGCTATCCTGCCCACGGTAAGGGCTGGCGGCTCTGACCAGCCTCTGCTCCTAGCTCCGACATGCCCAAGTCCTTGCCCAGGCCCTCCACATGCTTATTCCCCCTGACTAAATCATATCCTGGACTCCTTTGCCTGAACAGGTTTATGGGCCCCTGACCTGCTGGTTTTCTCTAGCTTATCCACTTGGACTTATAGTTTTCCTACTAGCTATATCAGTTACCTTTTTATATGAGGACCTCTTAGCTACCCAGGGCTGCCACTGTGTAGGTAAATGGTGAGCCCACCCCAGGAAGGGAAGAGAGAGAACTGGAGCAATCATGCTTCAGCTTCATTAACAGATTGTTGAGGATTACCACATGAGAGTTGGCCAAGACCCACGGAGGATACAGAAACCCCTGATAATAGGCAGAGAGTTGTGAGACTTCCTTGGAAAGAGCCAGGGTTTGAGTTCTTTGCCTCATTCTTAGCCTGCTCAATGATCCAGGGCACTTTGTCGGTGCCCATGAAAGAGAGGCCTAATAGGAAGGATTATAGAACTGAAAAACTATGATTTTCAGACAAGTTGGTGTTGAGACCAAAACAACAATTCACACTTCAGGGTCTCAGTCTGACCGATTCCTAGCTGCCTCCTAGGTCTGACCAAGTGCTGTCAAATAGGAAGCACTTGAGAATTTATGGGATGAGTGGAGGCATGAACGAATCTGATTGATTCACAGGCGTCCATGAGAACATTAAATTGATGTGCACAAGAGTACAACAGAATCTTTCTAGGCACAGGAAATATTCTTTCATTTTTTACTGTAGCTTCTCTTTAAACTAAAGCTGCCTTTTTGGGGAAGTATTATAAAAAAAAAAATATTGGGAAGAGTACCCGCTCCTAGTCCTGTCTCTGATGTTAACTAGCTCTGTGACTTTGGACCATGGCTTCCTGATCTATTGTGGGAGGGAGTAGAGGGTTCCCCAGATTTGCTTGTGTCTCAGGAGCACCTGTTAAAAATGAATATTCCTGGGCCCCATCCTTAGAAATGGTAGATTTGAGGTGGTAGATTTGAGGTGGGGCTAAGGAATCTCTATTTTAAGACACTCTACAGGAGACATTGATATAACCAGGAACCACTAGATTGATGTGTTGTATGAGTCTTCAAGTTCTAACATTCTGAGGGCTATGACCTGTGACGGGAGTCATTCTGCCCTCTTCATATGAATAAGGTTTGTCATAATCCTGCTCCAAAGAAAGAGAGTAGACAGGATGATTCTCTTCCTTCCTGCCCTCAGGGAGACTGTAGACGCCTCGAATTCCACTATAAGCCACAGGCAACTCTACCAAAGTCCATCTCCAGGTGATATGAAGCCACCTGTCAGTTGAGGACCAAATCTTGCTTGGCAACCCTTGGCCACTTCCTGCCCTATTTATGTGTCTATTTTCTCATCTGTGTTGTAGAGGTAATTATCTGTATTCTCAGGGAGCTCCACATATGTGCCTAGGCGTAAACAGTTAAGACCCAACCTCTCTCTCAGTCATTATCCTCGGATTCTTGCCTCTTTCTCTTGCTCCCACTCCCAAATCCTTTTTCCCTCCTCTCCAAACTGTACCTGCCTCATCTGTGACCATCCTCCCCATTCCACCTTCAGGTGCCAGAGGAAACGCCAAGGCCTAGAACACCTAGGTTCTAAGTTGCATTCTCTGAGTAGGTTGTTTAGTCAGTCTCCTAGGATACAGGGGGAGATGAAGCTGAGCGGAAGGATCTGTTACTCAGGATCCCAACCCAAGAGTCCCCCTTCCTGAACCAAAGTCTCAAGCACCTTTCAGGGGACGAGAATCCGAGCCATTGCAAATTAGAAGAGAAACAAAAGAGCAAGGAGTAATGAGGAGAAGGGATGAGGAGAAGGGTGAGAAGTCAAGAGCAAAGAGAGGCTGACTTCGGTAAGCAAATAGGGAGGCAAAGGGAGGGTCAGGAGAGAGAAAAGTGAGCTAGGAAGAAAGGAGAAGGAAGGGGTCAGGTAGAAGAGGGGGAAGGGGAAGGAAATAGGAAGAAGAGAAAGAAAGGCTGTTGAGAGGGGTATGGTAGGAACAGAAAATGATGGGGTGGCGGGGAGGGAGAACAATGTCCCTCACTGAGTCCTAGCTCTGCTTTCATCGGCTTCCTAGAGAAAGCCTTTTCTAATAAGGGTAGTCTCGGTGAGGTCTCCGAGTTGGTCAAATGGAGACCTCAGTTCTAGCCCTAGTTCTGCCACTTAATTCATTAAGTGACTGGCAGTTCAGCTAGCCTTCTGTCCCCTTTATTTTTTCTAACAAAAGGATTCCCATACTTATTACTGAGCTGCATAGACCGCTGGTGGGGAGACAGAAAGCACCGGGAGCCAAGCATTTCGTGATGTTCTGTGATCTGGTTGGTTAGCGTACAACCTTAACACAGGATAAATGTGTGCCACTTCATACGTGAGGCTTCTGACACAGCCAGCTTGGTTCCTCTCCAGTGTCTTCTCTTGGAGTTGTATCTGATTACCTGTTTTCATTGGAATATACTGAGGAATGGGATGATTCTGCTTTTTTTCGTGGTCGGGAGTCGCCTGATCCTGAACGTCTTGTGAGAAGACATGGTGAGGCGCAAACTCAGCCACACGTAGGATGGCAGAGAAAAGAGCTCCTGTCCCTTTTCTACAAAACGAAGTCCAGCTCTGACATCCTGTGGCTCCCTGAGTCGAACCTAGCCCTCTATCGGCCACGTGTCACCTAGACACAGTTTCAAAACCATGACTCAAGAATGGGAGCAGGGCACGCCAAGCTCTGAGGTTGAAAGAGTTTGACCAAAGAGTATAAACTCATCTTCTAAGGCTGGTTTGAGATGAGGTAGGGGTGTCGTGCTTGGGACTGTTCTCAGACCTCCCATGTCTCAGGACATCGTAGTGAGGCTCCCAGACACAGGCATATGGAAGGTAATTCTGTCTTCTCCCAGGGCCAAAGCCCACCCATCCCAGAAGTTCAGAGGAGAGAGGAGGCAGAATGTTGGCAAAAGCGATTAGACTTCAGCCCCAGGTTGACCCCAACCCTTCTCAGAGTCTGAAACTCTGAGACATTTAATGGAGATCTGTTACTTTTTAGTCTTAATAGAACTTTTGCAAACCTTGGATTCCAAGCTGTGCAACACCACCCTGGAAAGCAGAGATGCTTTCCTGTCTTCTTTCCTTCCTTCTTCCTTCCAGAGGTCTCCTCTGCTCTCACTCAGGCTTCTACATTCAGCCTCAGCCAGTAAAACCTGTCCCTCTTGGGACTGAAGCTGTGTTCTTGCTCTCCTGAGAGTTGCCTTATCTCTCCTGCTTAGACTCAGATTGGTTTCCTGCACATTCCTACTCCTTTGGGAAGTCTTCTCTAGGTCCTTCAGTCAGGAGAGCTGTAATTTCAGGGACCTCTACATCATTCCTGAATACTGTCACCCTGGGTGGCTTTACAGGCTCTTCCTACTTAAGGGAGATGGGGCACTAATAATGCTGTGTGACCTCAGACAAGTCACATCATGTTTCTGGACTTCTGCTCTAATGTAGGGAGTTGAACTACATGATGTTTAAATGGAGTACTAACTAAATAATTAGTTTAAGGATTCTTTCTTTTTTTTTTTTTTAAGATGTTCACCACTGACAAATTGTTAAACTTATTCAGGGATGTTCCTGGCAGTCCAGGGGTTAAGACTTCACACTTTCACTGCACGGGGCACAGGTTCGATCCTTGACTGGGGAATTAAGATCCCACATGCTGCAAAGGGCAGCCGGAAAGACTTTTTTTTTTTAAGTTTAAACTTACTAATTAAAACCCACAATATTTCTCTTCAAGCGTGGATCCTTTACTTATACAAAAGCATAAAGCTTTATGTTCCGTGGACTTCGCCAGTTTCAGCATGATTTGGTTTAAGCACTGAGTATGTTTCTTCTAGACACAAAGCTAGGATCAAAGTGGCCACAAATCAAATCATCTAGTTCTCTTCAAGGCAAGTTTGTTGTTAGCTCTTAGGATAACTTCAGTTCAGTTCAATCACTCAGTCGTGTCCAACTCTTTGCAACCCCATGAATCACAGCACGCCAGACTTCCCTGTCCATCACCAACTCCCGAGGTTTACCCAAACTCATGTCCATGGAGTCAGTGATGCCATCCAGCCATCTCATCCTCGGTCGTCCCCTTCTCCTCCTGCCCCCAATCCCTCCCAGCATCAGGGTCTTTTCCAATGAGTCGACTCTTCGCACGAGGTGGCCAAAGTATTGGAGTTTCAGCTTCAGCATCAGTCCTTCCAATGAACACCCAGGACTGATCTCCTTTAGGATGGACTGGTTGGATCTCCTTGCAGTCCAAGGAACTCTCAAGAGTCTTCTCCAACACCACAGTTCAAAAGCATCAATTCTTCGGCACTCAGCTTTCTTCACAGTCCAACTCTCACATCCATACATGACCACTGGAATAACCAGTCCTAAATGAGCACATATTTAAAGGTAGGAACTCTCTTTCAGTAGGTAGAGAAAATTTGAACATGCAGTCCTGAGACTATGTAACTTATCTGGTCCATTAAAGCTGTGAGAATTACTATTATGAGTAAGAGTATGAGCTATACTTTATCATGTGAAGGTAGAAGTGGCTTATTTAGCAAGGCGCAGCACTAAGTGTGGTAGCAGAGACAAAAGAAATACTCTGGCCTAGCCTGTCCAGAGCTGGAGGATCCACACAGGAGCATGGAGAGGGCTCCTGGAAGGGAAGTTGAGATGATTCCACTTGGAGAAGGGAAGGCTAGGATGCAGAGAGATTCCAAGTTCTGAAAGCGGGCAGCCATCAAGTCAGTGATTCCTAATAATGGGGAACTGAGAGAGGTGTGGTCAACATGACCTCGTGGATTATAGGGCGTTGGGAAAGAAGAGGGTATTTGGCAGAAACCCCTGGGTTGGCCCTGTCGGAGATGGCTGTGGGAAATGGCAGAAACTCTGAAATCAGATATATTTGGGTTTAAATTCTGAGACCCTGTGTGATTGAGACAAGTTTCTTAGCCTCCCTAAGCCTCAATCACTAAACTCAAATTAGAAGGGAAAAGAGCTACAAATTATGTAGATGAAGTAGCTGACATAACGCAGGCAGTCAAGGAACACTAATTTCCTTCTCTTCCTCCCTTGATCTATTACTCTAAGACCTCAAGATTAACCTGAAGCCTCTTGCTGCTCCTCGCTCCTTTAGGTGACTCTGGCATCAGCTGGTGAAGCAGTGAGTGATGGCGTATCTGCTGCAAGGCCGTGAGTACCCCTGCAGAAGAGGGCTTGGGGAGACAGCCCAGAGACAGGGAGGAGGTTGGACTCCTGTTCCAAAGCTCCTCCTGAGCCCTCCACCTTCCCTACTAGCTACTCAGTCCCTGCTTCTCCTGGCTCAGGGCTGCCCGTCAATCAAGA
This sequence comes from Cephalophus harveyi, assembly GCA_006410635.1. Taxonomy (NCBI): domain Eukaryota; kingdom Metazoa; phylum Chordata; class Mammalia; order Artiodactyla; family Bovidae; genus Cephalophus; species Cephalophus harveyi. The sequence continues at coordinate 22,391 of SJYT01025455.1, read as the reverse complement.
TCTGCTGCTGATGCAGAAAGGCACAGTGATGCGCAAGGTGAGGTCCAAAAGCTGGAAGAAGCTAAGATTCTTCAGACTTCAGGACGATGGCATGACAGTCTGGCATGCCCGGCAGGCTGGAAGCAGGGCCAAGCCCAGCTGTGAGTGATGTGGATAGCCAGGGGTGGGCATGTGGGTGGACAGGACCTTACAGGCCCAGCAGCTTGAGGGCAGAGGAGGGACCAGTGTCTTATGACGTGGCCTGCTCTGGTCTCTTTAGTGTCTTTATCTGAGCCTGTAAAATGGAAATTATAACTGTACTAGCCTCTTCAGGGTGTTACAAGGATCAAATTGGTTATGGCATGCAAAGATCTTCCAAGAGTCTTTGCCACATAATAAGGCTCAATAAATCATAGGTTTTATCTTATTGCTATCATCATCATCATCATTATTATTATTATAGCATGATCTTGGGTAGCCAACTGTCTGGATTAAAGCCCTGGCTCTGCCAATTTCTAGCTGAGTGGCTTTGGATGAGTTATTTAACTTAAGCTAATATAAGTTTCCTCATCTATAAAATGAGGATTAAACAACCTAGTACATTACAGGAGCTCAGGAAGTTAATGTATATAAACCACCTAGCATGAGGCCTGAAACCCGGATGAATTTAGTGTGTTAACCATTATAGTGAATATTTCTAAATATCGTAAATCTGTCATAACAGTGTGCCTCCTATTGGCCAAACACTTTATGATCCCTCTGAAAATGTGATCACAGGACTCACTTAAGAGAATCTACTTTAGAGACATAACCAAAACTTATGATCCACACCAGCCCCAGCTGAAGAAGTGCAGGGAAGGATTTCTCTGGCTCCCTCCCAGACATCTGGAAAGAGGAAGCCCTCAAACCTGGAATGAGAGAACTGAATTTGGGCGCGTCATGCTTTGGTGTAACTGCTTCTATCCTGCAAGTGTGCTTCCACTTGTCAGCCCCACCAGTCCTCCTGTAATTGATCACCATGTGGATTGGCCATGGAAGGGACCATTCCTTATTTAAGATTAGGACACTGAGGGGTTATGTCATTTTCGTCCCTGTCACACTGCCGTTTGGTGGCTGGAAGCTAGGTCTTGCCATTTCCAGCACAGGCCCCTTGTCATGCTGCTATGAAAACAACAACTTATGTGGCAACTGAATTCCAAGAATCTGCATCTCCCTGTACTAAGGCTTCGGGGGTTTTAGTCTGTGGAGGCTGGGGTCCCTCCTCCTGTAGTTTCAGAGAGAAGAAGGGGGAGTACTGGTCTTTGGCTCTCAGCTGCTGTGATTTGTTGGACCCTTTGCTCAGGGCCCCCCACTCTCTTCTTCCCCGGCAGTCTCAATCTCCGACGTGGACACAGTACGTGAGGGCCACGAGTCTGAGTTGCTGCGCAACCTGGCAGAGGAGTTCCCCCTGGAGCAGGGCTTCACCATCGTCTTCCATGGCCGCCGCTCCAACCTGGACCTGGTGGCCAACAGTGTCCAGGAAGCCCAGACCTGGATGCAGGGGCTGCAGCTGTTGGTGGGCTTTGTCACCAACATGGACCAACAGGAGAGGCTGGACCAGTATCAGCAGGATGGAGTCAGAGTGGGATCCAGGGGTCACTGAAGGAGCCAAATTCTGAAGGGCTAGGGACAAGTAGGAGGGGGCACAGGGCTAGAGGGGCCTGAGAGTCCAGATGGGGTGGCCAGGGACAGCTTGGGGCTGATGTGAGGCTGAGATACTGAGGGAAGAATGGAGGCCTGCGATGGTACAGGCAGAGTCACACAGAGTTTGTGAAAGGAATCAGGGCCCCCAGGATTGGGTAAAGGGACCGTGAGAGGCAAACTAGGTGCTGATCCTGAGAGCTAAACAGAAGATCCCAGTGGCATTAACTCCCATAGGGATGGGGAGCAACTCCTTAGAGGGCTTAGTGGGATCAACTCACTTCAAGTTTCCTAGACTATATTCACCTTCTATGCTGGTCCATTCATTTATTCACCATCTATTAAGCAGAATGTAAGAGGCACTATGCCAGGCTTTAGGGATACAAAGATTAATGAGGCTCAGATATTGTTTTAGTCAGAAGAGAAAATAGAATTGTGTAAATAATTTAATTTACCAGCGTTAACAGTACTTAGCTGATATATGGGTGTTCAAAGGAAAGAGAAATACTTATTTCTAGCTGAGATGGTCATGAGAAAGCTTCAGGAGGAAGTAACATTTGAGCTGAGCCTTGAAAATGAGTAGAATTTGAACTGAAGGGAAGAGGAGGGGAAGGCACTCGTGTCTGAGGAAACATCATGAATAAAGGCCCAGAGGTAGGAAGCTGAAGAGCTGGGACATCACCAAGCAGGGGCTTGCTGAATCTGTCTGAGGTACAAGGTAATCATTACTGTGTTGAGAAGGCTGGTTTGGGGCCAGATCACTGGGGTGAAGGAGATCTTAATTTCTATGTTAGGGAAGTTGGGCTTCTTTCTGCAGGCAACAGGGAGGTCCCCAAAGGCACCTGAACCATGCAGGGGCAAGATAGATTGGTGCTCTGGGGAGATTATTCCAGAAGCTAATGTGGAAAATGAATTGGCTTTGGGGAGGGGACTGGCAACAAAGACAGGGGAGCAGATGTCAATGGATGAAGGTGCACGCACATCTGCACACAAAAACACACTCAGTGCTTTTGCCTTGACTCAGACCTGGATGGCTGAGTGATTGGTTCCAGCGTGGAGACAAAAACCAGGATGGCCGGATGAGTTTCGGAGAGGTCCAACGGCTACTGCACCTGATGAATGTGGAAATGGACCAGGAATATGCTTTTCAGCTTTTCCAGGTGAGTCTTCTGGGGAAAGGTTAGCAGAAGCCAATCAAGGCCACATTCTCCCTTAGCCAGAAGTCCTCCAACCCTCTCCAGCAACACACAGCTGTTGAATCTCTCCTCGTATGCCAGGTTCATTGGGAAGTGTGGGTAGGACATGGTTCTTACCCTTCAGTCTTGTTGGAAAGATGACTCATAATCTTATGAAAGGTAAATAACAACATGTTATTACATCAGACCTCAGGGACCTCTCTGTCCTTGGCCAGGATTTCACAAGTGCCTAGTACAGTGGAAAACTCCAACCAGCATGTGAGTAAATAGAAAAAGAGATATTCTGATCTTTTAGGGACATTTAATTCTTTCTAGTTGAAATTTTTCTCCAGTAGCAAATGGTATGGCTGAAATTTTGCTTTTTACTTCCTGTAGTGGGTTCTCCTATGAACACTAAACGTCAGGAGTTCTGTGGAAGCCTGCCTGACTCCATCAATAATATTGCCCTTACAAGAAAAGTCAAAACTGCAATATCTGCCGTTAAAGGGTTTTTTACTCTCCTCTAAACCCTCTTCTGCAGACAGCAGACACATCCCAGTCTGGGACTCTGGAGGGAGAAGAATTTGTAGAGTTCTATAAGTCATTGACTCAGCGTCCAGAGGTGCAGGAACTGTTTGAAAAGTTTTCATCTGATGGGCAGAAACTGACCCTGTTGGAATTTGTGGATTTCCTCCAAGAGGAGCAGAAGGAAGGAGAACGGGCTTCTGACCTTGCTCTGGAACTCATCGACCGCTATGAGCCTTCAGAAAGTGGTAAGAGGACTAGGGTTGTGAGGCACCATACATGGGGGCCAGATAGGGGGACCAAGAGTCAACTAGCCTTCTGCGTAACTAAGGGAAAATTCAGTCCTACCCAGACCCCCTTCTCAATCATCTTCATCTCATTCAATCACTCCTCCAAAAGGAGAAAGCCATTTCCTGCCCACATAAGACAGGATTCTCCTCTGTAGAGCTGTTATCTCTTAGGAGGAAGAACATTCCATAAGTCCCCTTTCCTTCACCACGCTCATATTTCTCATCCTTCACTTTCACACTTTTCTTCCTGATATCAACCTTTGTCCTCAGTGGAAACAAAACCCTGTTCCTCTTACTTTTGGCTTCTTCTCTAGTGCACATGATTCCTTTCCCTTTAGTACCCTTCATGGTTCTTGTTTGCTGTCTCTTCAAGTGCTGGCTCTCTGCCCTTTCCTGGACTTTCTCCAAGTTCCCCAGGTGGTTTTTGAGTCCTAAGTCCCTGAGCTGGGCAACTAGTCAGCCCCTGGCTGAGGGGGATGATGAGGTAGACAATCATTTAGCTCTTAACAAGCAGTTAAAATTTGCCCTCTCTGCCCTTGAACCTTCTCCTTGCCCCTTTAGTAGACACCTTCCTGCCCTTCGTTCCCTGCAGAGCATGAAAAACTTACATTATTAATAAAAAGAGGGCTTCCCTGATAGCTCAGTTGGTAAAGAATCCCTCTGCAATGCAGGAGACCCCAGTTTGATTCCTGGGTTGGGAAGATCCACTGGAGAAAGGATAGGCTATCCAAGCCCAATATTCTTGGGCTTCCCTTGTGGCTCAGCTGGTAAAGAATCCACCTGCAATGCGGGAGACCTAGGTTCAATCCCTGGGTTGGGAAGATCCCCTGGAGAAGGGAAAGGTTACCCACTCCAGTATTCTGGCCTGGAGAATTCCACGGACTGTATATATAGTCCATGGGGTCGCAAAGAGTCTGACACAACTGAGAGACTTTCACTTTACTTCACGTTATAGCTCTTACTTTATTTAGTCCTTTGTGTGTCTATGTGTGCATGTGTGTGTGAGTGTGTTAGATGCTCAGTTGTGTCCAACTCTGCGAACCCATGGACTGTAGCCCACCAAGCTCCTCTGTCCATGGGATTTCCCAGCAAGAATACAGGAGTGGGTAGGCATTCCCTTCTCTAGGGGATATTCCCAACTCAGGGATCGAACCCCAGGTCTCCTGCACTGCAGGCAGATTCTTTACCATCTGAGCCACCAGGAAAGCCCTTAGTACTCACTACACCCTTGTAAATCAAAAGCAATAATCTTTATTGGGCCTTTGCTAAGCATCCCATAATGTGCTGATGATATCTCTACGTGCCTTTTCTCTTCTAATCCTTCCAACAATCCATGGAAGTGGATTTCTATTATCAACTCAGTTGTACAGAAGAGGAAAACTGAGATTTAGAAAAATTAAATGACTTGTTCAAAGGTAACAGCTAATGAAAGGAGGAATTGGAATTCAAAGCCAGATCATTGACTCTTACCTGGTGCCTCTCTTGAGAATGAGGATAAGACATGAGAGGAATGTGAGCTGGACAGGTGACCCAGGTTTCTTAGGTCTCAACTCCCATTCCCTTTCATTCATTCATTCATTCACTCACTACTTCAGCAAATGCTCACTGAGTACCTGTAATGTGCCAGGACCAATGATAGGCAACAGAGATACGGTAGTAGGTCAGACAAGGACACTACCCTCATGGAACATGGAGCCAAACAAAGCGTTGGAATCACTGATTCCAGATTTATGTGGGTGCTCAGAGAAGAATGGGGCTGTGAAGCAATCTTTTAAGAAAACTAAACAGAAGAGGAAGTTGAAGGGTTAAGACAGGATCCTCTATTTCCAATGCAGAATCCAGCATACATCATTACATTTATTCTGCCTGTGTGCATGCTCAGTCACTCAGTTGTGTCCAACTCTTTGTGACCAATGGACTGTAGCCCACCAGGCTCCTCTGTCCATGGAATTTTCCAGGCAAGAATACTGGAGTAGGTTGTCATTTCCTACTCCAGGGGACCTTCCCAACCCAGGGACTGAATCCTTGTCTCTTGGGTTTCCTGCACTGGCAGGCAGATTCTTTACCACTGAGCCACCTGGGAAGCCCCACATTTATTCTATCCACCCCTCTTGGAGTTCCTTCCCTTTTCACTTGACTATCAGATACAATAACACTGTGGCTGCAAAGTGTGGTATCAGTCAGGAGACAGGGGCTCAAGTTCCCACTCTGCTTCTTACGGAGTACTGAGTCACTTAACCTATCGGAGGCTCAGTTTTCTCATTTGTTAAATAACTGGTGATCAAATGAAATAAAGCACATGAAAAGTACCTGGTAGCTGTAGACTTTAGCAATTTGCAATTTGAGTCATTACAGTCAAGAATGAAACTTTGTGGGATTTCTCTGGCAGTCCAGTGGTTAAGACTTTGAGCTTCCACTGAAGGGGGCATGGATTTGATCCCTGATCCGGAAACTAGCATCCTGCATGCCTCAAGTCATGGCTAAAATATAGAAAGAATGAAACTTTGTGCCCAACTTCTTTCCATTTTCCACCTCACCAGGCCTTTTCACACCTGGAATGAGGAAGCTGGGTGTGAGAGTCAAGCTATTCTGCCTCCCCTGTAGCAAAGTTATCCTCAGTGAGACTTCACAGTCCAGCAGTGTAAGGCAGACTCTGACAGCTGACTCCCTGGGTTCAAATCCCAGCTCCTTCACTTATTAGTTATTAGTTATATGACATAATATTATACAGGCGGTGGTGACCAAAACCATCCCGAAGAAAAAGAAGTGCAAGAAGGCAAAGTTGTTGTCTGAGGAGGCTTTACAAATAGCTGAGAAAAGAAGAGGAGCAAAAGGTAAGGGAGAAAGGGAAAGATACCCAACTGAATGCAGAGTTTCAGAAAATAGCAAGAAGAGATATGAAAACCTTCTTAAGAGAACAGTGCAAAGAAGTAGAGGAAAACAACAGAATAAAAAAGACTAGAGATCTCTTTAAGAAAATTGGAGCTATCAAGGGAATGTTTCATGCAAGAATGGGCACAATAAAGGACAGAAACAGTGAAGACCTAACAGAAGCAGAGGAGATTAAGAAGAGGTGGCAAGAATACACACAAGAACTGTACCAAAGGTCTTAATGATCTCGATAGCCACGATGGTGTGGTCACTCACCTAGAGCAAGACATCCTGGAGAGTGAAGTCAAGTGGACCTTAGGAAGCATTACTATGAATAAAGATAGTGGAGATGATGGAATTCCAGCTGAGCTATTTAAAATCCCAAAAGATGATGCTGTTAAAGTGCTGCACTCAATATATCAGCAAATTTGAAAACTCAGCAGTGGCCATAAGACTGGAAAAGGTCAGTTTTCATTCCAATCCCAAAGAAGGGCAATGCCAAAGATGTTCAAACTACCACACAATTGCACTCATTTCACATGTTAGCAAGTTTTTAATGCTCAAAATCCTTCAAACTAGGATTCCAGTAGTACACAAACTGAGAACTTCCAGATATACAAGCTGGGTTTAAAAAAGATGGAGGAACCAGAGATCAAATTGTCAACATTCGTTGGATCATAGAAAAAGCAGTAAGGGAATCTCAGAAAAACATCTACTTCTGCTTCATTGATTATGCCAAAGTCTTTGACTATGTGGATCACAATAAACTGTGGAAAATTCTTCAAGAGATGGGAATACCAGACCACCTTACCTGTCTCCTAAGAAACCTGTATGCAGGACAAAGAGAAACAGTTATAACTGTACATGGAACAAGGGACTGCTTCAGAATTGGGAAAGGAGTATGTCAAAGCTATATGTTGTCACCCTACTTATTTAACTTATATGCAGAATATCTTCCGTGAAATGCGAGGCTGGATGAATCACAAGCTGGAATCAAGATTGCCAGGAGAAATATTAGCAACCTCAAATATGCAAATGATACCACTCTAACGGCAGAAAGTGAAGAGGAACAAAACAGCCTCTTGATGAGGGTGAAAGAGGAAAGTGAAAAAGCTGGCTTAAAACTCAACATTCAAAAAACGAAGATCATGGCATCTGGTCGCATCACTTTGTGCAAATAGAGGGGGAAAAGTGGAAACAATGACAAATTTTATTTCCTTGGGCTCCAAAATCACTGCAGACAGTGACTGTGTGTGTGCTAAGTCACTTCAGTCATGTACGATTCTGTGCAACCCTATGGACTGTAGCCTGCCAGGCTCCTCTGTGCATGGAACTCTCCAGGCAAGAATACTGGAGTGGGTTGCCATTTCCTTCTCCAGGGGATCATCTTGACCTAGGGATCAAACCAGGGTCTCTTATGTCTGCTACATTGGCAGGCAGGATCTTTACCACTAGCGCCACCTGATAGTGACTGCAGCCATGAAATTAAAAGACTCTTGCTCCTTGGAAGGAAAGCTGTGACAAACCTAGACAGCATATTAAAGAGCAGAGACGTCACTTTGCTGACAAAGGTCTGTATAGTCAAACCTATGGTTTTTCCAGTAGTCGTGTACGGCTGTGAGAGTTGGACCATAAAGAAGGCTGAACGACTTGAAATTGATGCTTTCAAGTTGCAGTGCTGGAGAAGCCTTTTGAAAGTCCCTTGGACAGCAAGATCTAACCAGACAATCCTAAAGGAAATCAACCCTGAATATTTACTGAAAGGACTGATGCTGAAGTTTCAATACTTTGACCACCTGATATGAAGAGCCAACTCATTAGAAAAGACCCTGATGCTGGGAAAGATTAAAGGCAGGAGGAGAAGGGGACAACAGAAGATGAGATGGTTGGATGGCATCACTGACTCAATGGACACGAGTTTGAGCAAACTCTGGCAGATAGTGAAGGACAGGGAAGCCTGGCATGCTGCAGGGCTGCAAAGAGTCAGACATGAATGAGCAACTGAACAACAGCCACAAATGTGACCCTGGGTATGTTACCTAACCTCTCAGGGCAGATTATGTTATATCCACCTGTGTTGGTGAGAGCATTAAGGGAGATGCTGCATGTTATGTCCTTGGCAGAGAGCAATGCTCAAGAAACTCTCAGGCCAAAGTAGGCAGTAGCTACACAGCCCAGGGCATAACACGCAGGTACCTTGGGCTTGGGGCTTCCCAGGTGGTGCTAGTGCTGAAGAACGCCTGTGCCAATATAGGAAATGTAAGAGATGTAGGTTCGATCCCTGGGTTGGGAAGATCTCCTGGAGGAGGGCATGGCAACCCTCTCCAGTATTCTTGCCTGAAGAATCTCAAGGACAGAAGAGCCTGGCAGGCTACAGCCCATAGGGTCGCAAAGAGTCTTCAGACATGAAGTGACTTGGCATGCATGCACGCACCTTGATCTTGTCACTAACAAGTCTTTGACTTTGATCCTCTCTGAGCTTCGGTTGCCCCATCTATGAAATTAGTCCTTTGGACTAAATACTGTGCTGTCCTTCATGGTAACCCTGAGCTCCATGTGACTATTTAAATTTAAATTACAGTCGGCTCTCTGTATCTACAGGTGCCACATCGCGATACAGAGGGTCGACTGTACCATGCGATTCTGTGTAAGGCACTTGAGCGTCCATGGATTTTGGTATCTGCTATGGGGAAGGGGGAACTCCTGGAGCCAGTCTCCTGTGAATACAAAACTGTAATTTAGTTCCGCAGTCACACAGCAACATTTCAAATGCTCGGTAGCTTTATTTATTTAGAGGCTATCGTCCTGGGCTGTGCAGATCAGAGAAACACTTCCATCACTGTAGAAAGTTCTGTTGGGCAGCACTGGCCTAGCATGATCTTAATAATTCCCTTTGTATCTTTATGGTTCTCTGAGGATGGGGATGCTTGAAATGACAGGCTGGAGAGGGCAATTTTGGGGTCTGGAGGCTGGGAGTGGACACCATTTGAAAGGCCAGGCCCTGGAGAGAGGTGGGGTGCTCTGAGCACTGCCACTGAGAGCTTCTCACTCTAGCCACTCCACACCGCAGGCAAATTGCGGCACGTGCTGAGCGTGGACGGCTTCCTCGGCTACCTCTGCTCGAAGGACGGAGACATCTTCAATCCAACCTGCCACCCCCTCTACCAGGACATGACTCAGCCCCTGAACCACTACTACATCAACTCCTCCCACAACACCTACCTGGTGGGGGACCAGCTTTGTGGCCAGAGCAGCGTGGAGGGATACATACGGTGCTGTGGGGCTGGGGAGTGCTGGGGGGTGAAGGGGTCCAGTTCATGAGACGGGAAGGTCTGTGGGAAGTTGGAGGGGAATTGTTAGCGGACTGCAGGAACTGAAATGCTGTTGTGGGGGGGTTTGAGCTGAGGATTCCTGGGTCCCTGAGAGACTTGGAAGAGATATTGAAACTGGCAGGAGAGTGCTGTGGAAATCCTGCAGGTAAACAGAGCTTCTCTTTCATAGGACATGAAATTCCCTTGGCACCAGAGGTCCTGACAGATTTATTTTGAACAAATAAATAAACTCAATGTTAAATGGGAGTCAGTAGGGAAGAGGATTTAAAAACATAGGTTCTGGAGTCAGACCTTTTGAGATCAACTGCTAGCTCCCTCACTTGGTACTCTGAGGTCAAATACTTAACCTCTCTCTGCCTCAGCTTCCCTATCTGAGACCCAGAGATGATTACTATGCTGTCTATTCTGTCTGGCTTGTTGTGAGGATTCAATAAGGTAATTTATGTGTCAATAGGTAATAAATGGTACCTGCTTTTATTGTGCATTAGATCAAATAGTCAAGGCATCTTTGTAATGCCAGCAGCTGAACTAGTCTCTTCAAGTCCAACTTCCCTAAGAAGCCTAGTAAGGAAGTAAAATGTAAACTTACTGAGAGTTTGAGTAACTCGGGTGTCATATAAAGACACACAAGCAGAACCCCAGAAGGCAGTATGTGGGGGCTCTCTAAGGGCGGATTGTTGAGTAGGGCGGGGTGGAGATCAGTGTGAGCTGCAGGTGTGTCCCAGCAGACGGAGAGGGGTCCATGGAGATGTAAACTGACAGAGTCTTGATGGGTGAGTGCCGGTGATCACTGTTTTCTCCAGAGAGGGAAGAGGGTCCCTAGGTGAAAGATCACACCTTGACCCCTCCCGTCCCTGGGGCGTGGGGTTCTTGCAGGGCCCTGAAGCGGGGGTGCCGCTGTGTGGAGGTGGATATATGGGATGGACCAAGCGGGGAACCTATTGTTTACCACGGACACACCCTGACCTCCCGCATCCCATTCAAAGATGTTGTGGCCGCTGTAGGACAGTATGCCTTCCAGGTGGGAGCCTCAGGATGGAAATACTGGTGATTAGCAAGAGGATCTGAAGGAAGAGACTCTGGGTCTGGGGTTGGGGAGGGATGCAGGGGAAAGTAAAAGTATTAGTCACTCAGTTGTGTCCAACTCTTTGTGACCCTATGGACTGTAGCCCAACAGGCTCCTTTATCCATAGATTCTCCAGGCAAGAACACTGGAGTGGCTATCCATTCCCTTCACCAGGGGATCTTCCTGACCTAGGTGATGTCAAATGACATATACATAAGAGATTTTAATTGTGAAGCATCAGGCAAACATTAAGGGATTATTATGAATAAGTGTTGGATGTGTTACTAGTTAAGTCATAGAAGTAATTGCTAACTGTAATGATTACTTCTAAAAACTTTTGTCACCCACCTGGGAGAGGGCAGAGGAGGAAACAGACAAACTGGTGGGTAGAGCTGGGAGACAATAGCTTTCTGGGGATGAAAGTCTGAAAGTGTAACGTGAACATGACTGGGGCACTGGCCTGGCTTTCCCACTCTAAGCCTGAAAACACAAAGGTCCCAGAAGAACCTGGGTTGGACCTGGCACAGATCTGAGATTTGGGGTCTCAAGAGTGACTTTTAGATGTGGGGTGCTTAGACCCAGGCAGATATCCTGGAGGCCTGGCATGGGGTCAGAGGACTTTTGGCAATCAGGGTATGGGTTGGGGTGGAGCTGGAGAAGCAAGAAGGTTATAGGCCTCAGAACTCTGGCTCCAGCGTGCCTTCCCCTTCTGACCAGACGTCAGACTATCCAGTCATCTTGTCGCTGGAGAACCACTGCAGCTGGGAGCAGCAGGAAATCATAGTGCGCCATCTGACGGAGATCCTGGGGGATCAGCTACTGACAACAGCCTTGGATGGGCAGCTTCCCACTCAGCTGCCCTCCCCTGAGGTAGGGACCCTGCCCTTCCAGCCCAGGCTTCTCTACCGGCCTTGGCTCTTCCTTCCAGGCCCATCTGTTCCCTTCTTCTCATCCTCAGATGGGCCATCTCGCTCTTTAATATTCTCGGAGACAACTTTAATTTTTAAAAAATCAAATTCAGGGTGTTCCCATGTGGCCTAGTGGTTATGATTCCAAGCTTTCACTGCCAATCCCTGCTCGAGGAACTGAGATCCTGCAAGCCGAGTGGCATGGCCAAAAGAAATAAAAAAAATCTAATTCAACATAAAATGCCAGATATAGCTTTATAAATTTAAAACCATTTGTTTACTTTATATTTATTTTTTCAATGGAAGATCTTCATTTTTTTTTCCTGATAGTTCATTATTATAAGCTCTACAGATATAAAGGGAGATTCCCCCACCATAATCTCAACCTCTCCAATAACAGCTGCCAACATTATAGATTTTTTACACACTTATATATAGACATATATATGTATATATGGTCACATTAAAAAAAATGTGAATGGGATCATCCTTTCTATCCTTTTTATATATATCACAAACATTTTTTAATATATATTTTCTTTTTTAACAGTTCTATAGTATTGTGAAAAAGTGAAAGTGAAGTCGCTCAGTTGTGTCCGACTCTTTGCGACCCCGTGGACTGTAACCTACCAGGCTCCTCCGTCCATGGGATTTTCCAGGCAAGAATGCTGGAGTGGGTTGCCATTTCCTTCTCCAGGGGATCTTCCCAACCCAGGGATTGAACCTGGGTCTCCCGCCTTGCAGGCAAAGGCTTTTAACCTCTGAGCCACCAGGGAAGCCCATCTATAGTATTGTACTTTATGTTACTGACCATAATTTACTCAACCAGTAGGTGGTAAAAATAACCAGTAAATGGTAAACATTTAGGTTGTTTATAATTTTTCATTTGTACATAGAAGTTTGCTCATTTACTCTTTCTTTGAAATGGATTCCTAGAAAAAAATTGCTGGGTTAAAAACTGCATGTTGACATTTTTGGTTATTATTGTCAAGTTGCCCTTGGAGGGGTGGTGCAGAAAAAAAAACAAATTTCACTCCAACTGAACAGTGTAAGGGGATGACTACAAATAACTCCAGTAGTGAGATAATTCATAAAGGCAAACATGAAAAAAAAGTCAAGTTTTTAAAAAATAAAGGTCTGTTTTATTCTTTCAAATTAACTGATATTATTTACAAACTTTTTTATATTAGAGTTTATAATTTTTATTGATATATAACTTTAAAAAATGTTAAAGATATTAATGCTTTAAAAATACTTTTTTGCAGTCTATTTGGGGGGAAGGGGGTGGCCATGCTGTGCAAATTGCATGACCCAGTTTATAACCAGGGACTGAACCCAGGACATAGCCATGTGGAGTCCTAACCACTGGACCGCCAGGAAACTCCCCTTGCAGTCTATTTTTTCTTTTTGTCTTCATAGCCTCTTCTGCTTTACAGGTTTTAGTGGCTCAGAGGTTAAAAGCCTTTGCCTGCAAGGCGGGAGACCCAGGTTCAATCCCTGGGTTGGGAAGATCCCCTGGAGAAGGAAATGGCAACCCACTCCAGCATTCTTGCCTGGAAAATCCCATGGACGGAGGAGCCTGGTAGGTTACAGTCCACGGGGTCGCAAAGAGTCGGACACGACTGAGCGACTTCACTTTCAAGCTTTATGTAGTCACCTCTGCCAATCATTTTTTATGTCTTCTGAGTTTTCAAAGGCTTTCCTACCTTGAGGCTATTCAGAAAGAGTCTCTATCTTCCTCTAATACTCTAATGTTCTTTACATGTAAATTTTCAATCTATGAGGAATTTTTATGTGTCAAATGTGAGGTAGGGGTTTGCATGTATTTTCTTCCTTAGAGATGTTACAGGTTGGCTTAACCATAAGAAATCCCTGCTCTATGTATCAAGTAGCCTTCCTGTGGGAACTTCCGACCACTTACTTGCTTCCTTTGTCTTTGAGGTGGTCCTATAAGAGCTGCATAGGAGCTGCATGACCCACAGGAGGGGCCCAGAGCAGACAGGCAGACAGCCCTCTCTGTTTTTGTCCCCTAGGACCTTCGGAGGAAGATCCTTGTGAAAGGGAAGAAGCTAATGCTTGAGGAAGAGGAGGAAGACCCAGAGGCTGAACTGGAGGTGGAGCAGGAGGCTAAGCTGGACTTGGAGGCCCAGCTGGAGTCTGAGCCCCAGGAGCTGAGCCCTCGCAGTGAGGACAAAAAGAAGGTAGGCCAGGAGGGTGGTCTTTCTGCTCTGGTGTTTGATCAGTCAGTACTACAAGCTGAGACCCCATGTGTGAAGAGACTGGAGCCAGGCAGGGTGGAGAACCAAGGAGCAAAATGCTCCTTGCCTCCAATGACAAGAGGCATGAGAATCCATACACAGCATCACCATCAGTTCAGTTCAGTTCAGTCGCTCAGTCGTGTCCGACTCTTTGTGACCCCATGAATCACAGCATGCCAGGCCTCCCTGTCCATCACCATCTCCAGGAGTTCACTCAGACTCACGTCCATCGAGTCAGTGATGCCATCCAGCCATCTCATCCTCTGTCATCCCCTTCTCCTCCTGCCCCCAATCCCTCCCAGCATCAGAGTCTTTTCCAATGAGTCAACTCTTCGCATGACGTGGCCAAAGTACTGGAATTTCAGCTTTAGCATCATTCCTTCCAAAGAAATCCCAGGGTTGATCTCCTTCAGAATGGACTATAGATTGTCATATACAGACATATGGCAGTGGCTTTCCAACTTCTTTGTGCTGAGATCTTTTTTTTAACGAAATTCCATATGGAAGCTCAGTACACAAAATAGATATATGCAGTCATTCTGGTTGAAGTACCTCTTTGGCTGTCTCCTGGGTCTCCCAGGTGACTTCTGAGACGTCTTTGTAGTACTTCCCAGTCTCTTTAAATGATACTTCAAAACCCACTGATGTGTGTGTGTGTTGTTATATTAGGTAAGTAAGGCTTACTAGAGAAGGCAATGGCAACCCACTCCAGTACTCTTGCCTGGAAAATCCCATGGACAGAGGAGCCTGGAAGGCTGCAGTCCATGGGGTCGCACAGAGTCGGACACGACTGAAGCAACTTAGCAGCAGCAGCAGTAGCAGGGCTTACTAGAGTGACTGCTAAGACCTCAACTAAAGTGGGTTTATTGCTAGAAAGTTTCTTGGAAAAGGTGAGTCTGAAAAGGGACCAGAAATAGCCAAAGAGGAGGAGCATGAAAGGTTGGGGAAGGGGTGTCAATGGTGGGACCACCAAGATCTTGCTTTGAAGTCTGCATTTCTCTCTCTTGTGCACTTGCTTGGCTCAGCTGAATGACTTCTAGCTTATTATCCCGTTTTCTCTGGAGCTGTGTTGTCTCACCTGCTGCCATGCCCAGGGATGGAAATGGGAATTCAGAAAAATCTATGTTACCCTGGGACTCTGACATCCTTCCAGGTGTGAGTTCCATGACCATTTGCATACCTTGATGTATCTGGATTCATATACATTTTGATAAAAAATCAATTTGTTTTAAAAGATGAGAGGTAGTGAGGATGACATTTCGGTTTAGCAATACTAGGTTAAAGACCTGTTACTTGCACAGTAACCCTTCCAGCCCAGAGGCTGAAACTGATCCCTTTAGTATACGTAGACTGCTTTTATTCCCATTCCCATCCTCAGGTTGTGATGTGCCCGCTGTTGTGTCGGCCTTTGTGTTGTCAGATTATGGCCCAGGCTCCTATTTCCAAGCCTGAGCTTCTTCTCTTTCCCAAGCAGGTGAGGCAGGAGGGAGGCAGTGGGCAGAGCCTTAGGTTGGGTGGGGAAGTTCAGATCTTGGCCACTGGCTTCTTCCCTCTCAGATTGCTAATGGCTCAACTCTGTCATCCTCTCTCTCCTTTTCCAGAAACCCAAGGCCGTCTTGTGTCCAGCCCTCTCTGCCCTGGTTGTCTACTTGAAGGCGGTCACCTTCTACAGCTTCACTCACTCGAGGGAGCACTACCACTTCTATGAAACATCATCTTTCTCTGAAACCAAGGCCAAGAGCCTCATCAAGGAGGCTGGTCAGGACCAAGAGGGAGGGATGGAAATGGGATGGGTAAAGTCAGGTCTGATGGGCAGGAGGATGAGGGAGCAGGGGGACACCGAAATTAAGGAACTCCCCAGACCAGGTATGGGGACAGGAGGTGAACAGTGGACTCAAGGCTCTAGGGGAAAGACAGCTGGGGGAGATGGTCTGCATGGAGCAGAGACAGTCACAGCCTTAGGAGATGCTGGAGAGAGGAGTGAAGTAGGAGGGCGGGGGCCCTTGGGACCAAGGAAGTAGGAGGGTCCACTCCACCCACTACCATCTCGGTACCCACACCCTCTACAGGCGATGAGTTTGTGCAGCACAATACCTGGCAGTTAAGCAGAGTATATCCCAGTGGCCTGAGGACGGATTCATCCAACTACAACCCCCAGGAATTCTGGAATGCAGGCTGCCAGATGGGTGAGGGAGTGGTAGGGACAGGGAAGAGGGAGTGCAAGAGCAATGGATGGGAAGTCAGTCCCTGGGTGGCAGTGGGGCCAGAGAGTGCTTCAAGGGGGGTGCCGGGCTAAGAAAGACATTCTCCAGTGTTGCCAGCAGCCCTTTTACAGCCAATAACTTCTCGGTCCGGTTTCCCTGAAAGATGGCTGCCTGGCCCCCAAGGTGACTCTTTTTTCCTTTTTTTCTCCTGGGGCCCTCAGTGGCTATGAACATGCAGACAGCCGGGCTGGAGATGGACCTGTGTGATGGACTCTTCCGCCAGAACGCTGGCTGTGGCTATGTGCTGAAGCCAGACTTCCTGCGCGATGCCCAGAGTTCCTTCCACCCTGAGAGGCCCATCAGCCCTTTCAAAGCCCAGACCCTCATAATCCAGGTATAATGGAAAGAAAAACCACTGGGAAGAAACTGGGATAGCTGAAATAGAGCCTGGGGGGCAGGGGCGGCTAGGTCTGACAGGAGTGTAACGGAGGGAAAGTTCCTCATGGGGCTGCATGGACTTTGGAGTCAATAGCCTAGGTTCAAACCCATTTACTAGTCATGTAATGTTTGGCAAACTTAACCTTATTCTCCTTACCTGCAAAATTGCAGTAATAATACTGCTTACTGTTCAGGACTGTTGAGATTAATCTGTGTGTGTGCGTGCGTGTCTGTCCTGTCTGACTCTTTGTGACCCCATGGACTGTGGCCCTCCAGGCCCCTCTGTCCATGTAATTTCCCAGGCAAGAATACTGGAGTGGGTTGCTATTTCCTACTCCAGGGGATCTCCCCAGGGATTGAACCCGAGTCTCCTGCACTGGCAGGCAGATTCTTGGCCACTGAGCCACCTGGGAAGGCCCTCGTTAATCTGAAGTGCTGACACAGGGCACAGTAAGTGCTGTGCCCAGGGCACAGTAAGCGCTATAGAAGGGTTGCTGTCGCAACCTTCCCACCTTCAGACCTTACTAAATTTCTACTTGGATGCACTGTAAATTGCAGGTGAGGTACTAGAAGAAAATATATTACCCATGAGAATTAGTTTTGCAAACCATAAGCATATAGTGCAAGGTCCTATGTCTCCCCTTCCCCTCAGCCTTCCTCCTCCCCCCAGGGTGTGAGAGCTGGAGGGGGGCTGGGCTGAGCAGGAACTAGTGAGGTTCCAGAGCCCTGGTTGCAGGTAATCAGTGGTCAGCAACTCCCCAAAGTGGACAACACCAAAGAACAGTCCATTGTGGACCCCCTGGTGAGAGTGGAGATCTTTGGCATCCGCCCAGACACAACCCGGCAAGAGACCAGCTACGTGGAGAACAATGGTGAGACGCTGGGCAGTGCAGGGGAAAGTGGGAGGAGCATGGCTGTGGCTTTCCCACTGTCCAGGTCTCTGTTAAGCACAGTCCATCACCCCTCGTGCCCCCTCCAGGGGAAGCAGTGCAGACAGGACAAAGGATGAGGACTTGGGTCTGAAGCCAGGTCTCTCACTTACAGTGACCTAAGCAGACTGCTTATCCACTCAGTTTCCTCACCTGTAAAGTGCTGACTGCTCTGAAAATGAAGCAAGAGAACACAGGGCAAGCAACTCACCAGCACGGTCAACAATGTCTGTTCCTTCATCCCTTCCCTCACTCACCCTCCCTGGCTCAGGTTTCAATCCATACTGGGGGCAGACACTGTGCTTCCGGATCCTGGTACCTGAACTGGCCCTGCTGCGTTTTGTGGTCAAAGACTATGACTGGAAATCCCGAAACGATTTCATTGGTCAGTACACCCTGCCGTGGAGCTGCATGCAGCAAGGTGAGATGGTTCTCCCTCTCCCGGCCCACACCCCAGCTCTGGCCTGATGCTGATCAGCTCTTCCTGATGCTGTCCTCTCCACCCCTCCAACCACCCCCCAGGTTACCGCCACATACACCTGCTCTCCAAGGATGGCCTCAGCCTTCACCCGGCTTCCATCTTTGTGCACATCTGCACACAGGAAGTGTTAGAGGAGGTTGAATCTTAAGGCAGCCACTTCACAGGTGGAGTGGATTCACTGGCTGTAGATGGTGAGAAAAATGAAAAAAACCTGGAAGGATGCTCCAGAAAGCAAACAGTGGTAAAAACCCGAGCTTTGGACTGTGCCGCCTCAGGCACAAAATGACTTGGTCCTTCCTGACAAGCAAATGTAGGACCCAATTTTTCACCTTCTTTCTCTTCCCTTTCTTCGTTTTCACAAGCCTCTGGCATCATTCCTGTCCTTTCCCTCTGCAGACTCTACACTGGAATTCCTTCCTTCCTCTGGCTATAGGTTCAACACCATACCCAGATCTAGGACAGTGCTTTCCCACCAACTCTGGCTCAAAGGCACATTGCAGCTAGAAATCCACAGTGGGGCTTGGGGGCAGAGAAACCCAAAACCCAAACCTTCACCCTAACTTCCTCAAAGTCCAGAGCCAAGGGAAAGACAAATTGAGCCTCAAGTCTCCCCAGGCAAAGGCTGGGGAAGGAGATCTGATCCCCTGTATTATGACTCTCAACAGAACACTGCATGGCCCAGAGAGTCCCCACTGGACTCCTGCTCACTTGTGCCACCAGTATAAACAGAGCTTTTCTCTCAAACTGGCATGAGTGTGGTCTCTTATTGTTGGGCAAGGAGATACGAGGGTTGGGGGACATTTGGGTAAGACAGGTGGGAATAGGAAAAGTGGGAAAACAGGGTTTCCCAGGCCCCCCAGCATTCACCACACAGAAAGGGTAAGAAGTATGACTTCTAAGTGGCAGGGTAAAAGGAGAGACAGAGAGTTACATGATCCCAGGCTTCCTAAAGAGTTGGCCTGGAATAGTCTTGCTTTATGTCTGGTGTCTCAGCATAATTATTAATAGTATCTTCTTTGATTTCCCCAGTGTGTCCCAGTTTAGATGATTCATGATACAGTCACCGTGAAGCATCGACAGAATTCTGGGTGAGAGATTTACCTCCCCAACTGTCTGTCTTCCACTATCCTGTGCTTTAACTCCAGTCCAGCAGTTAAGCTGGTCTGAGGATGCTGCTGAATTAAAGCTGCTTCTACGAGAAGGCTGAGTAGGTAGCAATCCTCCATCTACTGGAAGACAAAGGGATTTGGAAATAAGGAGTAGGGCAAGGGCTAACTCAGGCTCTAGGACAGACAGAAGGCAGACCTGGTCCTCTTTCAGAACCACTCACTCAGCAAAGATGGAAGGAGACAAAGGAGTGACGGAGGCCTGAGAGGGGACAGGGCAGACTGAGAGACAGCCTGGCAGTGTTAAAGCCGGGGACATGGAAGAGTCTATATAAGCTACGAATCATTTAACCATGCTTTATGGAGCCGGGGGCACAACGGCACATGCGGTTAGATACAACTGTTTTGAGGATGCTGAGGAAATAGGAACTTGACACAGTTAAGAAGGAAAGAGATGAAATGGGTAATCCACGATCTTATAGCCAGGGACTTCGGTGGGGCGATGGTGAAGAAATTAGGAACACACAGGTCAAAAACACAGTGTGCCTCAACAGAAATCAATTTGTGGTCCAGGTCTCTCTTTTATATCAACTTCCAAGTACTATGGGCCAGATTCCCAGGAGGGTTCCAGCCTCATTTATGCCCTGAAGCCAGCCCCTCCCACAGCCCTGAGCTCCTCAGGCTAGCTCTGGGTCCAGGCTGCACATGGGTCCACACCCTCCTCGTGTCTAGGAGGTGTGGGGGCTCAGCCCTTAGATCCAGTCTGCACATGGGTCCACACCCTCCTCGTGTCTGGGAGGTGGGGGGCGCTCAGCCCTCAGGTCCAGTGGGCGGAGCAGCAGGAGCGGGCGGGCCAGGGTCTTCCAATTGCACGTCGTGCAGATGCACCGTGGGAGTGGTGGGGTCTTTGCCCACGCCTTGGTTGGGGTCAGCCTGGTCAGGGTGGTGCCTGCGCACGTGCTTGACCACCTGGAATTTCTGCTTGGCCTTGTAGCTGCAGAGGCGGCAGAAGAAGGGGTGGCGGTCGGTGTGGGTGAGGGCGTGATGGCGCAGGCCAGCGGCCCAGCGGAAAGCCCGGTGGCACACGTTGCACACGTAGGGCTTGGCCTCGCTGTGCTTGCGCAGGTGGGTGCGCAGCAGGAAGCGCGTCTTGAAGGCTTTGCCACACTGCTCGCACATGAAGGCCCGAGCTTCCCGGTGCCGTGTCTCCTGGTGCACGCGCAGCGCGTCGGCCCGGTTGGTGCAGTACTCACACTCGGGACACTGGTATGGCTTCAGTCCTGTGGGACGGGGGAAGGACAGGGAAAGGGTCGCCACTGAAAGAGGTGGAACAGGATCCGTGGACCAGAAGTGCCACTGTGGATCCTGGCACATAAGGAACACAGCCAGCCAGCTGACAAAGGACCATGTCTCTGGCATGTTCCGATCCTGTCTGATGTGCTCCCCTTCTTCCACATAATCCCTTGTAGACAGTGGGTGCTCAATGGATGCTGGTAACTAACTGGACCCCTAAGTAGCCATCTGACAGCAGTAAAGACTCAGATATACTAAGTTTTCTACAAGCGGAATTCCAACCCCCTTTTGGTCCTGGGTCTTCCTCCCAAACACCCCCATCAAGGCCACCACGAGAAAACCACCAGAGAAATTCCAGCTGAGGGACCTTCCACAGAATCCTTGAGCAAGCCTCAGAATTGTCAAGGTCATCAAAGTACAGAAAGTGTGAGAAACTGTGCGTCTCAGAGGAGCCCAAGGAGACGTGACAACTCAAGGTTGGGTGGGGTCCCGGGTCAGAGGAGGATGGCGAGGGAAAAGCAAGACAAGTGAAATCAACTCTGGCTTCCCTGGTGGCTCAGATGGTAGAGACTCTGCCTGCAGTGCGGAAGACCTGGGTTCGATCCCTGAGTCAGGAAGATCCCCTGGAGGAGGAAATGGCAACCCACTACAGTATTTTTGCCTGGAGAATCCCATGGACACAGTAGCCTGGCGGGCTACAGTCCATGGGGTCATGGAGAGTCAGACACAACTGAGCGACTTTCAGTTTGGTCCTGGAGTACTCATGGAACTGGGAATCATTTAAATACAATTCCTTGTTCAACTCAGGAAGTAAAAGAAAATACTTAAGAGGGAAGAGGTAGAGGTAAAAAGCAGTGGCATCTATAGAGGCAGAGGGTCTTGAAATGCACCTGGTTAATTCCCTTACAGGGTGGGCCATATGCAGCAATCAAGACACACCATCATTAACCCATCTCTGAGAACCTGTGGTCCATGGACTCTACTCAGGAGGGGAAAAAAGAACAAATTAAAACAGGCGAGCCTTCTACTTTCTCCTCCTCACTCACGATAGTTCCATCCTGTTTCCACAGGAACCAGGTAGATCTGGTTCCTCAGGCTCGAGTTGGGGGTTCTCAGCAGGAAGGGGGTGACCATGTGCCACAATCCCCTGGGAAGGTTTTGCAAAGCACACATGCTCAGACCCCGAGGTTCACCTCTCCTGATTCTGATAGGCTTTCAGTGGGTTGGGAAGTTATTCTGGCTTTTCAGTTGACCCACTATCCCTGATGTGAAAACTGATATGCACCCCAAATCTGCATAAGGACATACACCACCTCGGGGAGGCTGGGTGTGCCAGGGCACAGGGGAGCCCCTCGGGCCTGTGGAAACCACACAGACTCACCTGTGTGCTTGGTCATGTGGTACTTGAGCTGGTTGACCCACTTGCACTTGTAGCCACAGTCAGGGCACAGATACTTCCGCTCCTCCTTGTGGATCCGCATATGGTACTGGAGGAGAGAAGAGCAGAGAGCACCCAGAGAACACCGCACCAAGCCGACCCATTCCCCCCACTGCCAATCGGGTCCCCTACGCCAGCCACTCAGACACCACCCTGATCCATTTGGCCAACCTCAGGTATACCTGATCTCAGCTCTGCCACTCATTTAGCTGTGTCTTTGGGCAACCTAACCCCTAATTCTCAGTTTATTAATCTGTAAAATGGGAACAGTGAAAATAACTATTTCGTATTTTCATAAGGATTAAAATTAATGCCCAACATACAGTGTAAGTGATCAAAAAATGTTCAGTTCAGTTCAGTACAGTCGCTCAGTCATGTCCGACTCTTTGCGACCCCATGAATCGCAGCACGCCAGGCC
>SJYT01025453.1:0-54761 GCA_006410635.1 Cephalophus harveyi | reverse complement strand
TTTTTTTTTTTTTAGGCTCACTTGTTCAGTAGCGCTGTGGAGAGGGAGGGATACTTCAAACAAATATTACTGGCGTGTGTTTGCAGTGTCTCATCCGCGTTTGTCTTTCCCCTGATCATGGCGCACACCGCTCAGGCTCTAAGTTACTCTGCTGGGGAGCCATCTGAGGCTGATCCTAGGCTTCATGCACCTCTCCGGTCTAGGCCGCTCAGGCTTGGTGCTCAGGCAGCCTTCAGAGGCGCATATTTGGTTGGGCCTGCGTTTTGTGCCCTTCCCAGGTCCGAGTAGCTCAGGAGTTTGGCGAGCACAATTGCTGCGACTGGTCGCCTTTCCCTGCTGCTCAGTTTTCTGGGTGTACCACTGGCATTCCTTCTCAGGGGGATGATGACTGTCCAGAACTCCCAGAGGTCTTAGTTAGCAAAGAAGCCTGCTCGCATTTTGGTAGGTAATGACTCTCTTGGGCTGCAATTGCCCCCTTCTAGCCCTTAAGGCTCTGGCTGCCTGTCACCGGAGGGGGATGGTCTGCAGCCAGCTATTTCTGTTCTGTCCTGTGTTCTGTGTGCGGTCCTGGTGGTGTCATATGTTCAAGCGTTTTGCGTGGTAGCTATCCCACAGTCTGGATTGCTAGCCCAAGTTAGTTNTTGCCCCCTTCTAGCCCTTAAGGCTCTGGCTGCCTGTCACCGGAGGGGGATGGTCTGCAGCCAGCTATTTCTGTTCTGTCCTGTGTTCTGTGTGCGGTCCTGGTGGTGTCATATGTTCAAGCGTTTTGCGTGGTAGCTATCCCACAGTCTGGATTGCTAGCCCAAGTTAGTTCACTCTGGTCACGCACAGGCCCTTTGGTCACGTGTGGGGCGGGCGTTCTGGCCCGAGTCTTTGCAGCCCATGCCTCCTGTGGCCCGTTCTTACAAAGCACTGCAGTCCGAGCTTCCCGCGTCTCCCTGCCCAGCCCCCACTTGTTAGTGGCGGATGCAGGTGTCTGCGCTGGGGGAGTTAACTGTTGGGCTCATAATCTGTTGGTTTTATTTATTTTTCCTTCCTGTTATGTTGCCCTCTGTGTTTCCAAGGCTTGCCCCAGACTCAGCAGCGAGAATGTTTCCTGGTGTTTGGAAACCTCTCTTCTTACGAGTCTCTTCCTGTGTGTCTTATGTTTGAGCGTTCTGCGTGGTAGCTATCCCACAGTCTGGATTGCTAGCCCAAGTTAGTTCACTCTGGTCACGCACGGGCCCTCTGGTCATGGGCGGGGTAGGCGTTCCAGCCCAAGTCTTTGCAGCCCGCGCCTCCCACGGCCCAGTTCTTAAAAAGCACTGCAATCCGTGCTTCCCGCGTCTCCCTGCCCAGCCCCCACTTGTTAGTGGCGGATGCAGGCGTTTGCGCTGCTTTTCCACTGGGGGAGTTATTGTTGGGCTCGTAATCTGTTGGTTTTATTTATTTTTCCTTCCTGTTATGTTGCCCTCTGTGCTTCCAAGGCTTGCCCCAGACTCGGCAGCGAGAATGTTTCCTGGTGTTTGGAAACCTCTCTCCTTACGAGTCTCTTCCCGGGATGGGATTCCCTTCCCGGGATGGAGCTCCCTCCCTACCTCCTTTGTCTCTTTTTTTGTCTTTTATATTTTTTCCTACCTGTTTTTGAAGCCAATGATCTGCTTTTCTGGGTGTCTGATGTCCTCTGCCAGCATTCAGAAGTTGTTTTGTGGAATTTACTCAGCGTTGAAATGTTCTTTTGATGAATTTGTGAGGGAGAAAGTGGTCTCCCCATCCTATTCCTCCGCCATCTTGGGACCGCCCCCAAAAAGATATTTTAAAAGCATAGACTGCAATCCCAGAGACCAAAGTTTGAATCACAGTTCAGCCCCTCCAAGCTTACCAACCTATTGCAGATTAATCAAAATATCTGAGACCTTTCTCATCTGTACAATAGGGCCAAGAATAATATCTATAACAAATAGTTGTATCAAGGATTAAATGAGATAATAAATGTATTAAAAATGTCTAACCAATGCCTAACACATAATAAGGATTCAATAAATGTCAGTTATCAACAATTATTCATTCAGTTCAATCACTCAGTCATGTCCGACTTTGCGACCCCATGGACTGCGCCATGCCAGGCCTCCCTGTCCATCAACAACTCCCGGAGCTTAATCAAACTCTTTCTATCGAGTCGGTGATGCCTTCCAGCTATCTCATCCTCTGTCAGCCAAAATCAGTCAGCTCAAAATCTGTCATCCCCTTCTCCTCCTGCCTTCAATCTTTCTCAGCATCACAGTCTTTTCAAATGAGTCAGCTCTTTGGATCAGGTGGCCAAAAGATTTGAGTTTCAGCTTCAACATCAGTCCTTCCAATGAATATTCAGGACTGATTTCCTTTAGGATGGACTGGTTGGATCTCCTTGCAGCCCAAGGGACTCTCAAGAGTCTTCTCCAACACCACAGATCAAAACCATCAATTCTTTGGCACTCAGCTTTCTTTACAGTTCAATTCTCACATCCATACATGACTACTGGAAAAATCATAGCTTTGATTATACTGACTTTTGTTGGCAAAGTAATGTCTCTGCTTTTTAATATGCTGTCTAGGTTGGTCATAGCTTTTCTTCCAAGGAGCAAGCATCTCAAGAGGCAGGTCAGGTGGTCTGGTATGCCCATCTCTTTCAAAATTTTCCACAGTTTATTGTGATCCACACAGTCAAAGGCTTCAGTATGGTCAATAAAGCAGAAGTAGATGTTTTTCTGGTATTCTCTTACATTTTTCATGATCCAACATATGTTTGAAATTTGATCTCTGGTTCCTCTGCTTTTTCTAAATCCAGCTTAAACATCTGGAATTTCATGGTTCATGTAATATTGAAGCCTGGCTTGGAGAATTTTGAGCATTACTTTGCTAGCATGTGAGATGAGTGCAATTATGTGGTAGTCTGAGCATTCTTTGGCATTGCCTTTCTTTGGGATTGGAATGAAAACTGACCTTTTCCAGTCCTGTGGCCACTGCTGAGTTTTCCAAATTTGCTGGCATATTGAGTGCAGCAATTTCACAGCATCATCTTTTAGAATTTGAAATAACTCAACTGAAGTCCATGACCTCCCCTAGCTTTGTTCATACTGATGCTTCATACTAAGGCCCACTTGACTTCACATTCCAGGATGTCTGGCTCTAGGTGAGTGATCACACCATCGTTATTATCTGGGTCACAAAGTTCTTTTTTGGATAGTTCTTCTGTGTATTCTTGCCACCTCTTAATATCTTCTGCTTCTGTTCGGTCCATACCATTTCTGTCCTTCATTGTGCCCATCTTTGCATGAAATGTTCCCTCGGTATCACTAATTTTCTTGAAGAGATCTCTAGTCTTTCCCATTCTATTCTTTCCCTCTATTTCTTTGCATTGATCGCTGAAGAAAGCATTCTTATTTCTCCTTGTTATTCTTTGGAACTCTGCATTCAAATGGGTGTATTTATCCTCTTCTCGTTTGCCTGCTTCTCTTCTTTTCACAGCTATTTGTAAGGCCTCCTCTGACAACCATTTTGCCTTTTTTGCATTTCTTTTTCTTGGGGATGGTCTTGATCCCTGCCTCCTGTTACAATGTCACAAAACTTTGTCCATAGTTCTTCAGGCACTCTGTCTATCATATCTAATCCTTTGAATCTACTTGTCACTTCTACTGTATAATCATTAGGGATTTGATTTAGGTCATACCTGAATGGACTAGTGGTTTTCCCTACTTTCTTCAATTTAAGTCTGAATTTGGCAATAAGAAGTTCATGATCTGAGCCACAGTCAGCTCCTGGTCTTGTTTTTGCTGACTGTGTATAGAGCTTGTCCACCTTTAGCTTCAAAGAATATAATCAGTCTGATTTTGGTTTTGGCCATCTGGTGATGTCCATGTGTAGTCTTCTTTTGTGTTGTTGGAAGAGGGTGTTTGCTATGACCAGTGTGTTCTCTTGGCAAAGCTCTATTAGCCTTTGCCCTGCTTCATTCTGTACTCCAAGGCCAAATTTGCCTGTCACTCCAGGTGTTTCTTGACTTCCTACTTTTGCATTCCAGTCCCCTATAATGAAAAGGACATCTTTTTTTGGGTGTTAGTTCTAAAAGGTCTTGTAGGTCTTCATAGAACCATTCATCTTCAGCCTCTTCAGCAATACTGGCTGGGGCATAGGCTTGGATTACCGTGATATTGAATGGTTTGCCTTGGAAACAGAGATCATTCTGTTGATTTTGAAACTGCATCCAAGTACTGCATTTCAGACTCTTTTGTTGACTATGAGGGCTACTCCATTTCCTCTAAGGGATTCTTGCCCACAGTAGTAGATATAATGGTCATGTGAGTTAAATTCACCCATTCCAGTCCATTTTAGTTCACTGATTCCTGAAATGTCAACATTCACTCCTGCCATCTGTTTGACCACTTCCAATTTGCCTTGATTCATGGACCTAACATTCCAGGTTCCTATGAAATATTGCTCTTTACAGCATCAGACTTTACTTCCATCACCAGTCACATCCACAACTGGATGTTGTTTTTGCTTTGACTCTGTCTCTTCATTCTTTCTGGAGTTATTTCTCCACTGATCTCCAGTAACATATTGGGCACCTATGGACCTGGGGAGTTTATCTTTTGGTGTCATATCTTTTTTCTTTTTCATACTGTTCATCAGGTTCTCAGGGCAAGAATACTGAAGTGGTTTGCCATTCTCTTCTCCAGTGGACCACATTTTATCAGAACTCACCACCATGACCTGTCTGTCTTGGGTGGCCCTACATGGTATGGCTCATAGTTTCATTGAGTTAGACAAGTCTGTGTAATGGTCATCTGAGTTAAATTCACCCATTCCAGTCCATTTTAGTTCACTGATTCCTAGAATGTCGATGTTCACTCTTGCCATCTCCTGTTTGACCACTTCCAATTTGCCTTGATTCATGGACCTAACATTCCAGGTTCCTATGAAATATTGCTCTTTACAGCATCAGACTTTACTTCCATCACCAGTCACATCCACAACTGGATGTTGTTTTTGCTTTGACTCTGTCTCTTCATTCTTTCTGGAGTTATTTCTCCACTGATCTCCAGTAACATATTGGGCACCTATGGACCTGGGGAGTTTATCTTTTGGTGTCATATCTTTTTTCTTTTTCATACTGTTCATCAGGTTCTCAGGGCAAGAATACTGAAGTGGTTTGCCATTCTCTTCTCCAGTGGACCACATTTTATCAGAACTCACCACCATGACCTGTCTGTCTTGGGTGGCCCTACATGGTATGGCTCATAGTTTCATTGAGTTAGACAAGTCTGTGGTCCATGTGATCAGATTGGTGAGTTTTCTGTGATTGTGGTTTTCATTCTGTCTGCCCTCTGATGGATAAGAATAAAAGGCTTCTGGAAGCTTCCTGATGGAGAAGATTGACTTAGGGGAAAATTGGGTCTTGTTCTGGTAGGCAGAGCCATACTCAGTAAATCTTTAATCCAATTTTCTGTTGATGGGCAGGGCTTTATTCCCCCCCCCTCGTTATTTATCTGGGGGCCAAACTATGATGGAGGTAATGAAGATAGTGGTAACCTCCTTGAAATGGTCCCATGCAAGCACTGCTACACTCAGTGCCCCCAACCCTTCATCAGGCCACTGCCCACCCATGCCTCCACCAGAGACTCCTGAACACTCATGGGCAAGTCTGGGTCAGTCTCTTGTGGGGTCACTGCTCTTTTCTCCTGGATCCTTGTGCACACAAGGTTCTGTTTGTGCCCTCCAAGAGTCTGTTTCCCCAGACCTGTGCAAGTTCTGGTGGCTCTATGGTGGGGTTAATGGCAACATCCTCCAAGAGGGCTTATGTTATACCCAACACATTATTCTCTATTATATATCATATAATATTATTATATTATACTTTGATGGCTGATGAGTTAAATAGAGTCATCAAAACCTAAATTCAGACACTGCAATTTATACCCTCCAGATTTTCATCATCTCTTTAAAAAATGTTTTTCAATCTCTTACTTTGTTGTTATTCAACACTCATGGACTCAAGAGTCATTCTTGTCATCCTTACCAGTGACAAAGTGACCATTGTAGGGGTTTCGTTCCTTCTTAGATTTTATTTCTAATCTGCTAGGTGTCTGGTAACTACAGATTCAGATTTAACTCAATTGTGTATAAAATAAGGATAAATATATTGTGATGAGAGTCTGGGAGATTTTCTTTATGCAATACTGAGCTTGAGTACCAAGACATCAGTAAGAAGCATTTTATTTTCCAAAGGTCATCTTCACATGCCTCCTGACTCTGCACTTTATCCCCACCACAACTCTGAAGCAGGCTGTGGTTGCTAACTGCAGTCCTGTGTACATACAAGATGCCAATAGATGGTTATTAACTGAATGAAATCAATTACCTTGAAATTTAGTAACGTTTAGTAACATTTATGGCCTCTTTTTTCAGTGTAATATTGTTATAGACTAAACAGTCTACAAATGTTCACATTGTTTTATTTCTATCAATCACTTCACATATCTGGCCATGTGCCTTTGGTAACTTTGATTCTCTACCTTTTTACTAACAAAAGAATGAAAACTGTGCTAGTCCTGACACTTCTTTTGTGTCTGATTAGGCAAGTATTGGCATATGAACCTGCCTTTAGTCATGGCAAACATTCAATAACTCTGCTTATTTGCCTTTAAAAAGGTTTGTGAAGTGTATGTCTGGGTATCCTCAGCACTTCATTTTACTTCTTTTCCAAGTGGCATTTAATACTCAACAAAAACTGATCAGAGGTTTAGAATTATCCTTGGCCCATTGTGTTTCCATGGTTACAGGTCTGTGTTGTTCATCTTCCGAATTCAGCCTCAATGACTTACCCTGCCTTTGTGACCTGTGCTTATTAAATCTTGATTACTATGTTCTCTCTGTGTCAGCCTCTTATTTATACACTACAATCACTTCTAAAGGAGACAGTCTTCCCACATCGTGATTGAAGCACCTCAACACAAACACCCCTTTTTCAATATTTCTCACCTCTCATGGCAAAGTCCACACTAAAATAACTAGCCCATTTTCAAGTTACTCTTTGAAGAAAGCAATGTTTTTCTAAATCTCTCTTAACAATGCTACTCTTTCCCTATTCTCTCCAATGGATGATTAACCAACCACTGGTCTACCTTTCAACTTAGCAAAATTATTATTTGCATGTTTGTTTCTTACCCAGGGTAATGAATGGATTAATATAAAATAGAAGATAATGAGATTGTGTTACCAAAATAAGTAGAATGTTATAACACTAATTAAAAGAAATATTTCTGAAAATAAAAATGTAACTCAATTCATTTGGAGTGCCTACTACACTTTATGAGTATGTTTTAGAAAATCTTAGATAAGAAATGTAAGTAAAATAGAGAAACTTAAAGTAAATTATCAAGGGAAGGTAACTGAAAAGTAGTCTGTGTCATCATGTAACAACCATAACAAAAATAAAACAAGAAAATAATCTCATCTTAAGGAAAATAGAAATTTATTTCTCTCACAAAAGAATCCTAAAAGTTGGCTGTCAACGGAAACAATAGCAACTCCATAGCCATCAGGGATCCAGGGTTCTTGTACCTGATGCCTTTGAATTCTTAGTGGTCTGATTTATGATTCAGTGTGGTTGCTGGAGCTCCAGCTCTCATATCCACAGTCCAGGCAACAAGATGGAAAAAGGGGAGGACTCCTTGATACTTTGTATGTCATGTGTACTTAATATCTCTTTGGCCAGAACTTGGTTATCTGGTTACATGTAGTTGCAAAGGAGTTTGGGAAATGTATTCTTTTAACTAGACTACAATGTAACCAGCTAATTCTGTTACTACAGAGGAAGAGGGAAATTAATATTTCCCTGTTTTCTAATAGCAGTCTTTTCCACAAATTTTAAAATATATAGCTTTAAAAGCATAAAGAATACAGTGGACAATATGCACTACAGACATAACTCATATTAAAATAAGCTTTGTAGCACCACACACACACGCAATATTTCAAATTCTTTAAAACAAAAGAATACTTGAAAATTAAATTTTAGTCTTTTCCTGCTTCTCATCTCTGACAGTGTCACCTGTATCTTTGGTAGGCCATTTGATAGCAAAGATAATTGACATTTATTGAGCATTTATTAAGTTCTAGGCAATGAACTAAATGTTTTACATGGACTTTTTAAAAAAACCCTCAAGCCAACCTTTTGATGAGACTGTAAGTAATTTTCTTTCCATTTTATAGAAAACAAATTTAAGGAGGTACACAGTTTGGCCAAAGTCACAGAACTATTAAGTGGGGAAGCCAAAATTTTGACCCAGTTCATCTGACTAGGGAATTCTCTTCTCACTGTACTATGGCCTTCTTCACTAAATGTTAGCACTTGTCTCTTGTGCTACTTCTATGTACAATTTTTATTTCCCTTACCTTCTGCTTTTTATGTCCAATTACCTTTTTCTGCTCATTTTCTAACCAGCACTCAGTAAATAACCTAAGCTTTCTACTGAGATGCAATCTTGAGTAAATTAGTGTGCTTATTGTCTAATCCAGCCTCCACACTGCCTAACACAGACCCTTGCAGAAAGAAGATGATGCTAAATAATTAGGGGCAGAATAATAGAAAGTAGTGAATGGCATACTTGTGACTGGTTTGAAGGCAAATTGTTCAGAAAGAAATAGACCATAACATATGAGCAGAAATAGAAAACAGAAATTAGTTAAGTCTACACTCTGAAGTTTTGCATTAAAACATTATGGGTTGAAAAAAGGCTACAAGGACTAGCAGAATTTTGTGCAATTTCAATTCTGATTACTTAGTTTTTGTTTGTTTTGATTTTGTCACCTGGGAATGTTGAGAACGTTTGAGGGTATAAAAAGCCTGATGAGACAGAATGATAATATTGGTAAGGGAGAGGAAAAAGATATGAAAATAACTCTGAAGGAAGTAGGACAGGATGAGATGAAGGGGTAACATGAGGAGCAGAGTCACAGCGAGGAGAGAAAAATCTATTTTCCTGAGCTGCATAAAAGGATCAAGACATAGGATCAATAAATAATGTCCTTTACAAAGACTTTTTTTAGGCTCTGTTGTTAATTGAAGAATCAAGAGTAGGAGAGGGGCTTCCCTGGTGGCTCAATGTGTGCCTTAGAGCAACTAAAGTGGTGTGCTACAACTATTGAGCCTGTGCTCAAGAGCCTGGGAGGTGTAACTACGGAGCCCAGGTGCCCTTGAGAAGCCACTGCAATCAGGAGTCCATGCACCACAAACTAGAGAGCAACCCCCTTTCGCCACAACTAGAGAAGGGCCTGCACAGCAACGAAGACCCAGCACAGCCCCCCCCCCCAAAAAAAAAAGTAGGAAGGAAAACCGAATAAAAAGAATAAAGGAGGGAAACTGTTGGTGTTGAGCCATGAAGTAACCTAAAACCTGGACATGGGAGCTTAGGCACAGAAAAGTCATCAAAGAGCACTGCTACAGATGGGCAAGTCAGGATGGTGGCAAAAGACATACTCGAAGGCTCATGGGCTCATGAAGAAGTCACCAGGGAAAACGGAGCAGGTGCAATGGATGAAAATAAAGGTACTGAAAACCAACCCCAACTGGGTAAGGGCATCTGAAAGAAAAGACAGAGGTAAGCAGGGCAGGTGAGAGAGGAGTGGACTTCTCCTCTGATAAACATTCTCTCATCAGGTCATTGGATTCAATGGTAATTTGAAAAAATCTGCTATTTTAGCACATGACAACAAAAGAAGAAAAGAACATCTTGTACAGATCTATTCTTTGAGGATATTCAAAGCGGCAGCATGTTATTATCGTATTTCATAATCACAGTTATTGTACCCACCTGACATTTTTGTCAAGTACTCTCTTATTTTCCTCACCACCTCTCCTTTTGACTTCTGATATTATTTACAAACTTATCTCTGGTGAAATGAGATCTTGAACTATTGCTCCATGAAATAACTCATCAAAGTGTACATTCTACAGACACAAGGCCAAACTGCCCCCAGTGGCAACTTTCAGCTGCATAAATGCCGATGCTGTTTATCTCCATGAAAAGATCCTTATGGTTTCAATACTGTTATAGCATTTGTGTTGAATTATGTCCCCAACATGAGGTATATTTCCAATACACATTCCTTCATAGTGTCCTCTGTGATGAGAAAATATTTCTGAGGAGTTACGCTTAAACCAGCATTAGAAAAATTCAATAGTTCATTCAAGAAAATATTCACTGGGCTTATTCTGATCCCACCACTGCTGTGGGCTCTGGGAATACAGCAGTCCATAAAACAAAGTTTCTGTCATCATGACACTTCCATTCTGGTGCAGAGAGTAGACGTGAAGCAGGTAATTTAGTATACGGAATATCAGTTGGGAAGAAGTACCATGAGAAAAAAGGGAGGAAGAGGGAATGAATGAAAATTGCTCAGTCATGTCTGACTCTGCAACCCAATGAACTACACAGTCCATGCAATTCTCCAGGCCAGAATACTGGAGTGAGTAGCTGTTCCCATCTCCAGGGGATCTTCCCAACCCAGAGATTGAACCCAGATCTCTTACATTGCAGGCAGATTCTTTACCAGCTGAGCCACCAGGGAAGCCCGAAGGTAGGATAGCGCTGGTGAAATAGGGCTTCAGTTCAGTTCAGTTCAGTTGTTCAGTCGTGTCTGACTCTCTGTGACTCCCTCCCTCTCCATCACCAACTCCCAGAGCTTGCTTAAACTCATGTCCATCAAGTTGGTGATGCCATCCAACCACCTCATCCTCTGTCATCCCCTTTTCCTCCTGCCTTCAATCCTTCCCAGCATCAGGGTCTTTTCCAATGAGGCTAGGGAAGAAGAAATTGCAATCTTAAATAAAGGATAAATAAAGTCTCCTTGTTGAGGGGGATATCTGAGTAAAGAGCAGAAGAAGTTGAGACAAAAAACTAGAAACCAGAAGAAGGTGGGGAGAGTGGAGGAGGAGGAAGAAGAGAAGTAAGTAAATGAGACTGGGAATAATGATGAAAAGACCCCAAGAGACTCTGAAGATGGAGCCTGCATGGTCAGAGAAATGATGGGGTTGGAAAAAGAAGATATCTTGTAGAGTCTTTTTTTTTTTTTTTTTTTTTTAGAGAAATATATATTATATGCAATTATATATATATTGTAAATTACAGTGAATAGTTATATAATCATCACTCAGACAAAAAACTTTGTAGGGTCTTGTAGATTTTGTGCAGAGGAGTAACACAGTAGGACTTATGTTTTTAACAGATCACTCTGGACACTGTGTTGAGAAGAAATAGTGGATGGCAACAGTAGAGTCAGAGATGGCAGAAAGGCTATTGCAGCATTCTTGAGGTAAGGAAGGATGGCAGCTTGCTCCAGGAGATTAGTAGCAGAGGCAATAGGAAGTGATAGGCTTTGAATACATATATTTGCTAATGGATAGGATGTGAGATATGAAATAAAGGAATAAGCAGTGACTCCAATATTTTTGCCATGGACAAGTGAAAAGCTGGCATTGCCATTCGGGGCCATGGAGGTAATTGCCCAAGGAGCAAGCTTGCAGCTTCTCTACTGATAGGAGGTTCAAAGACAACAAATTGAAATGTAAGAATTGCCACGTAATTCTTCCAGATGGCTTGATTAACTAGAGGAATGAGGAAGGGGTTGAGGATCATTTACCCAAGCCAGCCACACTGAATATTCATCAAACCAGACTCTTGAAGAAAAAACCAATTCATTCTGCTCCAAAGAACAAAGTCGGAGTGAGAGGCACCAGCCCATATGACCTTATGGCTCTTATGACGCTACTGTCACTTGTGGCCTTAAGAGAGGCTCTTCTCTCAGCCAGAGTATCCTCCCTCAGGTTGGGGGCTGGGGAGCCATGGCCGTAAGGCTCACTGCTCCCCTTGCTGTGTTGTTGTTGTTCTGTCATTAAGTCGTGTCACTCTTTGCAACCCCATGCACTGCAACATGCCAGGCTTCCTTGTCCTCCATTATCTCCCAGAGTTAGCTCAAACTCACGTCCATTGAGTCAATGGACATCTAACCATCTCATCCTCTGTCATCCCCTTCTCCTCCTGACCTCAATCTTTCCCAGCATCAGGGTCTTTTCCAATGAGTGGGCTCTTTGCATCAGGTGGCCAAAGTGTTGGAGTTTCAGCTTCAACATCAGTCCTTCCACTGAATATTCAGGGTTGATTTCCTTGAGGGTTACCTGGATTGATTTTCTTGCTGTCCAAGGAACTCTCACGAGTCTTCTCCAGGATCACTTTTCAAAAGCATTGATGCTTTGGTGCTCAGCCTTCTTTATGGCCCAATTTTCACATTGTACATGACTGCTGGAAAAACCATAGTTTTGACTTACGGACCATTGTTGGCAAAGTGATGTCTCTTCTTTTGGGGAGCATCAGAGAATGAGATGGTTAGAGAGCATCACCAACTCAATGGATGTGAAGTTGAGCAAGCTCCAGGAGACAGTGAGGGACAGGGAAGCCTGGAATGCGGCAGTCCATGGGGTTGCAAAGAGTTGGACATGACTGAGTGACTAAACAACAAACAACACGGTAGGTGTATGCTTAACTTGGTAAAGAAACTGCCAAACTGTTTTCCAAGTGTTTGGAAAACATCAGTTCACATTCCCACTAATAATACAGAAGAGCTCCAATCTCTCCATGTTAACGCCAGCACTGGATCTGGTCAGTCAGCTAATGATGAATTCTTTCAGCTTTCACATGTCTGAAAAAGTATTTATTTTATCTGAATTTTTAAAAGATATTTTCCTATGATTATAGACTTTAAGGTTGAAGTTTTTAATTTTCTTTCAGGGCATTAAAATTTTGCCCCACTACTTTCTGGATCTCATGGTTTCCTACAGGAAGTCTGCTATCATGCTTAGTTTTCTATTTAATTCATCATTTCCCCCTGGCTGCTATGTTTTCTCCTTAGTGCTGGTTTTAAGTAATTTCATTATTATAAGCTTTGGCATAATTATCTTCATGTTTCTTTTGTTTACAGTTCATCAAAATTCTTAGATCTGTAAGTTTACAATTTTCATGAATTTGGAAAATTTTCTGACCATTATCCTTTTAATGGATTTTACTTTTTAGAGGAGTTTTAGGTTTCACAGCAAAATTGGACAGAAAGCACAAAGTTCCTGTACACCTCTTGTCACCCCACCATCCCAGCCCCCCAACATGTACAGCCTCCACCACTGTCAACAGCCTGCTCCAGAGTAATGACATTTGTTTCAATCGGCGAATCAACACCATCCAAAGTTCTTAACTTGCCTCAAGGTTGACTTGGGGTGATATATATTCTGTGGGTTTTGCCAAATGTACAATGACATGTATCTACCATTAAGTATCATACAGAATAGCTTCATTGCCCTAAAAATTCTCCATACTCCCCCAACCTCTGATAATTGCTGATCTTCCATAATTTTGCCTTTTTCAGAATGTCATACAATTGGAATTACAGTCTATGTAGCTTTTTCAGATTAATTTCTTTCACTTCAGTTCAGTCGCTCAGTCGTGTCCGACTCTTTGCGACCCCATGAATCGCAGTACGCCAGGCCTCCCTGTTCATCACCATCTCTCGGAGTTCACTCAGACTCACATCCATCGAGTCAGTGATGCCATCCAGCCATCTCATCCTCGGTCATCTCCTTCTTCTCCTGCCCCCAATCCCTCCCAGCATCAGAGTCTTTTCCAGTGAGTCAACTCTTCACATGAGATGGCCAAAGTACTGGAGTTTCAGCTTTAGCATCATTCCTTGCAAAGAAATCCCAGGGTTGATCTCCTTCAGAATGGACTGGTTGGATCTCCTTGCAGTCCAAGGGACTCTCAAGAGTCTTCTCCAACACCACAGTTCAAAAGCATCAATTCTTTGGCGATCAGCCTTCTTCAGAGTCCAACTCTCACATTCATACATGACCACAGGAAAAACCATAGCCTTGACTAAACGGACCTTAGTCGGCAAAGTAATGTCTCTGCTTTTGAAAATGCTATCTAGGTTGGTCATAACTTTTCTTCCAAGGAGTAAGCGTCTTCTAATTTCATGGCTGCAGTCACCACTGTCTCTTATACACATCTGTGGCTGTAGTTTTAGGATGGACTGGTTGATCTCCTTGCAGTCCAAGTGACTCTCAAGAGTCTTCTCCAACACTACAGTTCAAAAGCATCAATTCTTCGGTGCTCAGCCTTCTTCACAGTCCAACTCTCACATCCATACATGACCACTGGAAAAACCATAGCCTTGACTAGATGGACCTTTGTTGGCAAAGTAACATCTCTGCTTTTTAATATACTGTCTAGGTTGGTCATAACTTTCCTTCCAAGGAGTAAGCGTCTTTTAATTTCATGGCTGCAGTCACCATCTGCAGTGATTTTGGGGCACCAAAAAATAAAGTCAGCCACTGTTTCCACTGTCCCCATCTATTTGCCATGAAGTGATGAGACCAGATGCCATGATCTTAGTTTAGGGTTCCTCAATTTCTTTTCATGACTTAATAATGTATTTATCTTTAGCAGTTAATAATATTTCATTGTTGGATGTATTAGATTTTATTTTTCCATTTTTCTACAGAGACTACTATTGTTCTTTTCTTTTTTTAAAATACATCTTCAAATGTTTCTCTGTTCATTCCCCTCTCCCCCACCTCATCTCCTTCAAGGACTCCAGGTCCATGTATATTAAGTTATGGGAAATTTTTCTACAGCATTGTTCTCTCTCTCTCTTTGGCTTAGCTTTTATTCTCTCTGAGTTTGGTTTCAGGTATATTCTATCGTTATTTCTTCAAGTTCACTAATCTTTTCATCTGAGGAGTGACTCTATTATTTTTTCCAGTCTTATTGAAATATTATAAACATATATCTAAGTTAAGGTGTAGATAGTGATAGTAGATAGTGAAGTCGCTCAGTCGTGTCTGACTCTTTGCGACCCCATGGACAGTAGGCAACCAGGCTCCTCCGCCCATGGGATTTTCCAGGCAAGAATACTGGAGTGGGTTGCCACTGATACAGGTGTATATCATAAAATGATCACCACAATAAGGTTAATTAACCCTTTTAGCCCCTCACACAATTACCATTCTTTTTCTGGTGATACATTTAAGATCTAGTCTCTTAGCAACTGTCAAGTAAGTATACAATACAGCTTTGTTAATTATAGTCAGCGTGCTGTATGTTAGATCTCCAAAACTTATTCATCTTAGAGTTGGACATTTGTCTGCTTTGACCAACATAGCCCCATTTTCCTCACCCCTCAACCCTAGCAACCACCATTCTATTCTTATTTCCATGAATTTGACTTTTTGTTATACAATATTTGTCTTTCTCTGTCTGACTTATTTCACCACTAGTGAAATCTTTAGCATCCAGGCTACCATATTCTGCCAGGGACTATCTGTGCCCTAGTGTTTGTGCGAGTTTAATCATGTCCAACTGCTTGCAACCCCATGGAGCCTACCAGGCTCCTCTCTCCATGAAATTTTCCAGGCAAGAACACTGGAGTGGGTTCTCATTTCCTTCTCCAAGGATCTCCCTGACTCTGGGATCTGTGCCCTAAATAACCCTCATATTGAGGTTCTGTTCGCCTGCTTGGATATGAGCGAGTCAGCCCAAACCCCAACTGATGACCTGTTTCTCATACCATTCCTTGTACCACTTATAAACTAGTTCAGACTTCCAAAGAGCAGACTCCAAAATAGTATTAGTTATGCAAGAGATTTATTGGAGAAATGTCTGTGAAACAAAAAGTAGGTGAAGCTGGAGAAGACAAAGATAGAATCCAGACTGAGAAGAGTCTTGACCTCTGTGAAGGGGTAGAGGGAAGAAAGAGGGTTGTGTAGTAAGCTTCTTAGACTGCAGGGCAGTTCTAAGAAAGTTCTGGCCTGAATAAAGAGTGTCCTTGAGCCAAAGTCACAATTGAGGAGTCCCCCATCTCACAGGAATGAATCTGCACGATTGCTCCTTTTACTGCTGCCATGCTCCATCACTGGGTGAGTGCAGCCCATGGGAAGCATGGCTCTTCTTGCAAACGTGATGGAGGATCTGGAAGTGGGGCCACCAGTCCATTACGTTCTCAGCAGCAGGAAACCTGAGCAGCACATTTTCATAACCATGGATGCCCCAGCTCCTCACTGACTAGTCTATGCAAATACTGCCCTCTAGAGTTCTGAAAGGTGTCTCTGACTCCTAGTATCTACTGCACAAATTAGCCTCTGTCTTTAAATTCCAACATTTAGGACTTCCCTGATGGTTAAGTGGTTAAGGCCCTGGCTTTCCCATGCAGGGAGCAAGGCAAGTGCAATCCCTGGTTGGGGAACCAAGACCCCACATGCCACGTGGTGTGGCCAAAATAAATAAATAAATAAGTAAATAAGTTCCAACATTTTGGTCCCTTCTTCATTCTAATATCAGGGAACCTTGTTTCATACTTCACTGGAAAAAAAAAAAAAAGGCATAATAAAAAAGGAACTTCTACATATTATCACCATGTGTGTATTTCTTTTCCTCTTGCTTCTAGGGGGAAAATATCCTTTCATAGAGCAAAGGCCAACTCTTCTACTTGACCAAATCCTACCACCTCTTGCTTACTAAAGACAAAGCTCCAGAATTTTAAATTCTCTCTCTTTCTCTCTCTCCTGAAATCAACTTCCCACCTCTACTAGGTCATTCACACCATACAAAAGCTTGCTTTTATTGATCTTTTAAAAATGTATGAGTTTATGAGCATGAAGGTATAGGTGAAAGCGGCTGGTCCCAGCAGGATAGTCACATGTGGTTGACCTCGTTATCCTTGAGAAATTCTTGTTTTCAGACTCCAAGAATATAGTCCTTTCTTACCTCTACAAATAGGGTCTAGACAGCCTGTGAACAGCTCCTAATTCTAAAGCGGAACAAAGGGAGTAGGTTTGAGAATGCATGTCCCCTTTCTCTTCAATTCTCACCCCTTTTTTATTTATCTTCCTGTCTTTCCATTTTGCCAATTTCACTTTCTCTGTTCTGTTTTTTTCTTTTTCCTAATCAGATCCTTTGGTGGTCCAGACCATCCAAATGATCCTTGAGGATGGCACCACTACCTGCCCTCATGCTGGCTGATGAGTGACTGACCTTGTAGCTGTAGTTGAGAAAGATCCAGAAGATAACCAAGTGAAGGGTTCTTACAGCTCTCCTGTAGCCAACCTACCTCTCACTTCCCATTACCACATATTTTTAGTAAAGATTTATTCCAGAACCTCTCTTTTCAACCTTTGAAAATCTTATGCTGCCCCAAAACTAGAACAAGAAAATTTTCACAGTGGGATAGCATTTATTAAAAACCAAATCAAAGACTTCACTCCTTTTATGTGTTGAGAAAGTCTCAGCTTGGGGCAGCGTGGTACCTTCCATTGAAGTCAAATAAATCTATTTAACTGGAGTTTCCAGAGGAGGAGCCATGGGGTAGCCCATTCATATAACCTTATTACCCTGAGTACTCCCCAGGCTAGAAGAGACCAGGCGTGACCTGCTTATGTTTTCTCTATTCATTTTTTTCTGGGCTCCAAAATCACTGCAGATGGTGACTGCAGCCATGAAATTAAAAGACGCTTACTCCTTGGAAGAAAAGTTATGACCAACCTAGATAGCATTTTCAAAAGCAGAGACATTACTTTGTGACCGAGGATGAGATGGCTGGATGGCATCACGGACTCAATGGGCGTGAGTCTGAGTGAACTCCGGGAGAAGGTAATGAACAGGGAGGCCTGGCGTGCTGCGATTCATGGGGTCGCAAAGAGTCGGACACGACTGAGTGACTGAACTGAACTGATTCTTTTTTTTTTTTTTTTAATTTTTTTGGCCATATCACACAGCACAGCACGTGGAACTTCCCTGAGAAGAATTGAATCCTGCAGTGCAAGTGCAGAGTCTTAACCACTGGGCCCCCAGGGAAGTCCCAGACACAAAGTGTTTTTAATCAATGATTCTCAAACTGTATGAAGCATCAAAATCACTTAGGCTGGTTAAAATTCAGATTGTTGGGCCCTACTCCCAGACTCTCTGATTTAGTATGTGTGGGTAGAGTTCATGAATTTGCATTTCTAACTATTCTCCAAGAGATTCTAATACTGTTAATCCAAGGAATCTTGGCTTTAGACCCTGTAATATAGGAGTGTCTCTAAGAGTGGTACTTAATCTTTCTGCCTTAACCCCACCCAGTCTCATGGAGTTGTGCTATGTCCTAGGGAGAGAGACAAAGCATCTCTGAGGCTCTGGAGGTGTGCATGGCTTTTGTTCCCCTCTAATTGAATGTAACAGGAGCAGGAGAGAGTTATTCTCCTGCACATTGTCTCAGACCACCAGAGGCTCTGCACCTTGAGTCTTGAAGTGTTCTAAAGCATCAGGGCCATGCATGGGAAGAGCGATGAAAGCAGAGGCAGTGGTGAGCGAAGTTATATCACCTGAATCACAGTCGTTTTGCTGTTGATGGCGAGGATGGTCTTTAACTCCTTTTTGTCAGAGTTTTGCCTAAGGCCTTTGGATGGGATCATTTTAGTATTAAATTAAAGTTCTTGTAGCTTCTATAATTTGCAATTTGCCAGTTGACCGGGTAAATGCTCCCAGGGTTTCAGTAATGTGTACATTCAATAAATTGGAGACTAAACAAATTAACGCTATGATTCTTATTTAAAGAATGTGATAAAAAGCAGAGAAAAAAATGAACTTGCTTCAGGCTACACAGGTTGGTGGCAAAATTCAAAATAGAAGAGAGAATGAGTTTGGATCCTATGCTTGGACCACATTAGTTATTATTAGATATTCTTTTCAAATGCTGACCCTTGGGGAACCATCGCCACACCAAAAAAATTCAATTCTGATTTTTCCCGAATGCCAGTAACACAAGGAAGAAAATGTATTTGGCTAATTGGGAAACATCTGATTCCACCTTTGGGGGATCTGATTTGGTTTTGCTTTAACAAGGGTCAAAGGTGAAACTTCATGACAGGCCTGTGAGGAAAGGAGTCCTATTTTTTAGGAAGGGGAAAAGGGGAGACAGGTAAACAAAAAATGTGCTCTTCATTTTAAGATGAGAACGAAATCATGTTTCCTCCAGCCTTCAAGGATGGATGCAATCTTCCTCCCCAGAATAAATACATCCTGGGCAAAATGAGACTAAGCACAGACTGAAAAGAAGCTTCCCTTGGATTCTTTGACTCAGGACTCTGATTTCTCCGATTGCATCGTCTCCTTCTCTGATTCTCACCCTCCTGCTCCTCTTATAAAGACCTTCGTAATTACATTGGACCCACTCAGGTTTCCCAGGATAATCTCCCTATTTTAGCGTTCTTAACTTAATCGCATCTGCAGTCCCTTTTGCTACAGACAGTAACATATTCACAGGTTTGGGGCATTAGGATGTGAATATACTGGGAGGAAGATAATAAAATGTAAATAAACTACCACATTGTATTCACATTGTGGCAGTCACATTGTTGAGTTCATATTGTATTAACTTGGGGTCCCTTTGCCATTCCCACTGGTCCAAACACTGATCAATAAATGTGCATTCACAGAACTGCCGATCATGGGAACCACTCTCCACAAAGTCACCTACGGGGAACTTACAATCACCTTTTGTCCCATTCAGTTTTGATGCATTAGTTCAAATTAAATGCCCAAGCCACAAGTGTTTCCCTAAAAACTAGCTGCCAACTTAGCATCTTTGTCCATTTCAATAATTTGAATAACATAAGATTGTAATCACATGTGTGCATGTCTTGATTCTGTGTGCATTTCTCGAGGTTGGTTTTATGATTTTCAAGGCCCTTGCTCTGTGATACAGTAGGACACATGCTCTGCTCCCCTTGTACTTATCCTGCATTCAACAGCTGTTTTCTAAGTACCTACTAGGGGCTGCCGTGTTCTAGTTGCTGATCCCAGAGTTTGCTCCGCAGGATTCACATGCATACATAAGGAAAGAGCCAGCCTTTGAACTGCTAACTCCAGGGAAACTCAACCACCAGTTAGGGACTCACTTTTTATGTCTCACATTCAAACTTGCACAAAGAGAATCTGGGTTACTCCAGTGGTCACTATCATTATAGAGAGTGCCCCCGTGGAGTACAGTAGTCCTGGGTCCTGCGGGTTCTCAGAATAAGGCAGTGTATACAGAAGGCAATGTGCCTGGTGTATCTAGGAAAGAAAACAGGTAGTAATGCTTTTGTTGCATATTTCACTTACCATCATTCCTTCTCTCATCTTTCTCCCCTCTTATATCTGGATCCATGTCAACCAAAATTCACCTTTTAATTGCAAACTATTGTTTTGTCATCTCCCTTTTAAAATTTCCTCCTCCTTTCATTTTGTTGAGTATGTAGATCAGATGCTTTCTAATATTCTGTTTCCTATTTTTAAGTGTAGTTTACCTTTGCATCAGTGGTTTCTTGTTTTATGTTCAAGGATGCAGGGTTCAAATTGGATTACTTCTGCTTTCTTTTTCCTTGAATGACCAAAAGTGCATACAGACTTGGTGCTTATCACACATAGGGTCGATGACTTTCACTTTGTCCCCTTTGTCAACTGTAGTTATCAGAATTATCCCCTCAATTTTGAAGGCATTAATTAAATATTTGGTGTCTACCTGGTGTAGTTTTCCAGAACTTATTTTCTGAATTCATTTTTTGGTCTGCCTACATAGCTATGGATTCCTAAATATTTAGATATTTAGAAGTAATGTGTAGTTTTGATGTCTCTGTGTTGTTTAGTCACTAAGTCATGTCCGATTCTTTTGTGACCCAATGGACTGTAGCCCACTGGGCTCCTCTGTCCATGAGATTTTCCAGGCAAGAATACCGGAGTGGGTTGTCATTTCCTTCTCCAGGAGATCTTCCTGACTCAGGGATCGAACCCACGTCTCTTGCATTGGCAGGTGGATTCTTTATCCCTGAGCCACCAGGGAAGCCCAATGTGTAGTTTATCGGTTGTCCAAAATAGCATCGAAAGACTACAAATTCACAAGTTCCCCGCTTATAAGGCTCTTCTTATCTCTGAGGTTTTCTTTTTTTTAAATTGTATTGGTGAACATTTATGTGTCCTCAGCCACTCACCCCAAGAACTGTAGCCCAGCAGGCTCTTCTGCCCATGGGATTTTCCTCGCAAGAATACTGGAGTAAATTTCCATTTCCTTCTCCAGGAGAACTTTCCAACCCTGAGATTGAACCCACATCTCCTGCAGTACAGACAG
This sequence comes from Cephalophus harveyi, assembly GCA_006410635.1. Lineage (NCBI taxonomy): Eukaryota > Metazoa > Chordata > Mammalia > Artiodactyla > Bovidae > Cephalophus > Cephalophus harveyi. Next base: position 33,560 of record SJYT01025453.1, on the reverse strand, counting down.
CTTCTTTACCACTGATCCACTGAGGAAGCCTGGTGAACATTTTTACACATAGATAAGTGTAGAAGACTAGAGACTCCATATAAACCAACATTTATATTTTTCAATAAAGGTGCTCAAGAAATTCAACAGGAAAAGGATAGATTTATTAACCAATGGCCTAGAAAAATTGGATTTTCTTCTTTATTTTTTTAGTTTATTTTTAATTGGAAGATAATTACTTTACAATGTTGTGTTGGCTTCTGCCATAATCAACATGAGTCTCTGAGGTTTTCAATTACTGTCTTCATATTCCAAGGTGCCACACCCCACCAGGCATTCACTTCCACAGTAGCAACATGGGATACTTGGCATGTGGGCCTAGAATCTTGATAGAAAAACAGCTTGCCTCTGCTACTGTGGTTGTTTGAAGGTGAAAGAGTTAGTCGCTCAGTCGTGTCCAACTCTTTGTGACCCAGGGGACTTTAGCTCGCCAGGATTCTCTGTCCAAGGGATGTTCTAGGCAAGAATTTTGGAGTGGTTGCCATTCCCTTCTTCAGGGAATATTCCCATCCCGGGGATCTAACCCAGGTCTCCTGCCTAGCAGGCAGATTCTGTACTGTCTGAGCCACCACTGTAGTTGTCTGGACAGCTGCAAATCAAATGTGCTTCCAGTGAGACTACAAAGATAGAAGGGCAAAGAGTTGAGCTTCCAAGCTTCCTCAGACAGCTCAGAGTGACTACTGGGCTGCTCCCCCACAGACTGCCGGCTAGCTCCCTCAGCCTCAGGACCTTTAGGGGTGGAGTTCTGAGCAGCAAGAGCACAAGTAAGAGGCGGTGCAGCCCAAACCGGGCCCCACAGCTGGACAGGGAAGCACCTGCCAGGAGACGATCCTCAGCAGGTGCCTGGCAGAGCAGCCCATCCTGCATCCCCTGGAGCCAGACTCGCTTGCGAGCCCACAGGAGTCACTTCCAGAAATATCTAGTGGGGACTTTACAGCGAGTTACAATTTCTCAGAACCAGATTACACCAGAGCCAGGGACATTTGAAGTCACGCTCATCAGCAATTCCCTTTGTCTCCACAGGCTGGTCAGGGAAGGGGAAGCTCAATGACAGTAACTACAGAAACAAACGAACAAAGAGAGCAAGTCCTTTAGGCTGCTCCCTTCAGTAGATATCAAGTTTAAAAACTGTTTATAGTGGTAAGAGGGCCCTCTTTCAATTCATCTTGAGCAGTCGGAGCAGTGACAAACATAGCCTAACCACGTAAGAGAAAAAAAAAAACAGTGATGATAATGGAACAAATGGATATATATACAGCTTTTATATATCCTAAAGATATATAAAACCTGAGCTCGAGGTAATGGAATCAGCAAAACAATAGCCAAGGAATCCACCGCTCAGTTTTAGGGAGTGAGTGGGCACTGTGAGGTGATTTCTCTGAGTTCAGAAGTCCAATGGTCAGCGAAGAAAATTGCCCATCTTAGACGAGGAGACTTGAAGATCTCAGCTTCCTGCAATTTCTTGGGTGGACTCTCAGAGCCAAGATTTTCCTTATTGTTTCTTACATAGATTCAAAGACCTCCCAGGTGGTTCAGTGATAAAGAATCCTCCTGCCAAGCAGGAGACCTAGGTTCCATCCCTGGATTAGGAAGATCCCCTAGAGAAGGAAGTGGCAACCCACTCCAGTATTCTTGCCTGGGAAATCCCCAGAAAGAGGGGCCTGGCGGGCTACAGTCCATGCGGCACAAAGACTCAGACATGACTGAGTGACTGAGTGCACACATTAGAAAGATTCAAACTTTGATTGTGGCATCTGTGCCCAGCAGCTGCAGAAGCTGGGGAGTCAGGGTTTTTGAAGTTGACATTGTTACAGCACTCAGTGAGCAGATTAGAAATGTTACCTGGGACATGAATGGACAGAGAAGGATTTATCTTTCCTGTAGTTCAAGTTTTAGGTATAAAGAGTGAGACTATCCTATTGAAATGATGATGAAATAAGCTAAAGACACCTCAGAAGATATAAACAGCATGGTTATGAAATAGGGATGTCTTATATGGGAATAATCAAATCACCTCAGAAGCAAGAGTCCACTTTCCAACCACATTTCCCTGCATCCAGGACTGATAACAAACCAGCAAGCAAAGCATAAGCAAATCCTGCAGCTAGGGAAATGGCAAAGTCAAAAATAAGCCAGGGAAAATTTGCATCAGGAGGGAGGTATTGTCTTGCATGAAACACTAATGGGGCCAGGAATCTGGTCCCAAACTGGAAACTGTGGCAGAGATTTTGAGTACATGCCCAGGAAGTTTCCTTGGAATAGAAGGATGATAACCAGCCAACTCTCTGTCTTCTTCATGATCATCTATATGCTCGAGTTCTTGACAATAACTGGGCAGAGCAGCCTGATTGTCATAGTGCTGGGCAGAGAGTGGGTGCAGACTCAAAGGCTGCCACCTGTGGACATGATTCTCACCAGCCTGGGCATCTGCCGCTTCTGTCAACTGTGGTCATCGATTCTGTACAACTTTGGCTTCCACTTCCACCTTAATTACAATATTTGGTATTTCGGGATCATCTGGCAATTTACTAACATCCTTTCCTTCTGGCTGACCAGCTTGCTTGCTGTCTTCTACTGCGTTAAAGTCTCCTTCTTCAGCCACCCCATCTTCCTCTGGATGAAGTGGAGAATTGTGAGGCGGGTTCCTCGCCTGTTGCTGGGCTCTCTGCTGGTTTCTTGTGTGTCTACCATCTTTTCAGCTACTAGTTATTACATCATCATTCAATTCATCTCCATGAAGCATTTCCCTAGAAACAGCACCATGCTTGAGAGACTGGAGGCGTTCCTGTGGGAGTTTTCCACACTGCAGAAAGTAGTCGTGTTGGTTATTCCTTTCCTCCTGTTCCTGGCCTCCACAGTCTTGCTCATGGCCTTATTATCCCAACATCTGAAGCAGATGAAAGACCTTCACACAGGCCGCTCCAGCTCCAGCCCGGAAGCTCACTCTGCCGCCCTGAGGTCACTTGGCATCTTCCTCATCTTGTTCACCTTTTATTTTCTGACCGTGCTCCTCTCCATCTTGGATGCCCTATTTAATAAAGAGTCTTGGTTCTGGGCCTGGGAAGCTATCATCTATGCATTAGTCTCTATTCATTCTACTTTACTAATGCTGAGCAGTGCCAAACTGAAAAGAGTTTTAAAGGCAAGGTGCTGGAGCCTAGAAGCTGCCTGAGGCATAGGGAACAAGACCTCTGGGCAAATGAGCTTTTGCACTGATACAGCTGATACCAATAACCAAACTGGCAGGATTTTGACAATCCCCTGTGTGACAATGAGAAACCATAAACGTCAGCCTCGTTCTCTTTGCCCACAGCCATCTATCTCCAAACAACCAAGCTCTTCTGTTCTAAGCCACTGCTTCCTTCTCCTGTCCACAATCCCCAGGTTGGTGCAAACTCTTCCATGACTCCCTCTACCTCCCTGCCTCTGGGATCTTTCTCCCCGTATGTTCAACCCAAGAGACTCGAAATCATGGTGTCCCCATTTTGTTTTTATTTGACCTCGTCTATGACTGCCAATTATTCACATACTAATATGAGTCTCTTCCCTATAAATGCTTATTGCCCATACCCTGAATGTTTTCAATACTAAGCCCTTAATTTACCTTCCCTACTTTAGTCAGGAAAAGATCTCGAATATCTCTCTCTGCTGCTCCTGAACTTTTATCCTATAATATGATTTTCCTTATTTGTGTCTCTTCCAAATACAGTGCCTTTATGCTTTTAATACTCAAATCAAATTTTAACTCTTTCATTTTCATTTGCTAAGACATTATACTTTCCCCAGAAAAGGAGATGACTTACCCAGTCTAGGTTCATCTTGGAATTTTTTCAAATATTGACAATTTAATTTGACTGGTTGATTCCTTGGCATAAGAACCAGCAACCAATTCAAGTATTTTTGCCTAGAAAATTCTGTTGATAGAGGAGTCTGGCAGGCTACAGTCCATGGGGTCACAAGGAGACAGACACGACTGAGCAACTAAGCACACACATATGAGCACGCGCGCACACACACACACACACGTTTCCATTGGCTGGATTCTTGCCTCTTCAGTGTACTACAAAATGGAATGAAATTTCTAGAAATATTCCCAGATTGAGGCTTAGCTGGTTTTCTTCCATGCATAACCCAGATATCAGCAGGAACTCCTCTTCATAAAATTTGAGTGACATTGGCTTAAGCCTTCTATAATCTTCTTTGCTCTCTGACAGTTTAAAGTTCTTTCCAAATGGACAAGAATATAGGAACTACACAGGAATCTAGTTAAAATCACCTTTAGGACTTAAGTCCTTTTCAGCTCCCCCAATCCCACAGGTTTCTCTCATACTCTTATCTTTGCAGGACCAAGTCTTACCTTACCCTTATGGCATCTCTCTCCTTCTTTCTTTCCTCTCCACCCTCACCCACCAGCAACAAAATTGGTAACTGACAGCTCACAGACCTTTGTGTCTCAGCTTCCGTAAGCTCCATAGCTTATCCAGATATTGTTCCTAAGGACAGCTTCATCTCTTAAAGCTTTCTGATGTCAGAGTTAAGAATACACTTTGTTTACCTCATATATATTATGGATGTCTGGTGAACTGAACTTCTGGTTCTGCCATGAGAAGACTTAAGAAAGTAGGTATCTCAAGTTTGACTACAAAAGAAGGCTTAGTCCTGGAAAGAAATGGAAATTCTGACCTGGTCTTGGGTCTATCACTCTGATTTGTCTCATCATCTTTTGAATTCATATTTGAAACCAAGGTGTGAAATATCAGTACAGATTGAAAGAACTTTTTCCAAAGACTCTGTTCCATCTGATATATCTCAGTAACATTTCTGCTGTTGCATTTGGCATTTCCTAAAGCCCAGTGGTTCAACTGTAGTAGAAAGTGGGACAGAACCCAGTGAATGCAGTAATGTCAATTGAGCAGAGTCATAACTAGATGAAATGGCACTGGGTAGAAAAAAGAAAAGTAGAAGGTAGAAATCACCTTTGTGTTATCTGATCAGAGACCCCCAAGAATGCTTAGGGGAGACTGGTGGGCTGGTGTGTTGCTAGAGTTTGGGAGCCTACCAGAACAAGCGGGACAAAAAAGCAACTGAAATTTGAGTGATTGCTATTGGTCATTCATATCCACATATTGCATGTTCTAAAGTCTCAGAAAGTTGAAAGAAACTGTATTCCTCACATATGTGTAAATAGAGAAAATGGACAAAATAAAAGCCTTCTTCCTCTGCTCCCATCTATCAAATACAGAGATATTCTTGTAGAAGCTCTTAAATATCTGTAATACTTTCACTGTCTTCTTCGGAGGAAGATGCAATGGAAAAGTTATCCAGGATATGGATGAGGTGGAGATATAAAAGCCAGTGGAAGGGATCCAGAAATTAATAAAATAAATGCAGACACAGAAATAACAACCTCCCCTTAGCACTGTGGCACTTAATAGTTTACAAAGAGCTTCCACATGTATTTAATCATTTTCGACTGGACAAGGTAGGTCATGAAAATCCAATCCTGGGAAACAGAGCTACAAAAGTCATGTGAATTACCTAAGTTCATACTGCTGGCTAATACCAGACCTAAAAATTAAAGGAGAAGGGATGGAAACCAAGAGGTAAGTTTTAAAGGCTTGAAGAGTTTTAATTTGGAAAAAGATGGTTAGGATTTAAAAGGGAGATACTTTACAGAGAACAACAGAGGTGTTTGGAGCAAGAACAAGGATACCGTTGAGAGCGTGAGTTAGCTAGATATGAGATGCAGTCACCAGTGGGCCATGTACCTGTATTATCTAACTTGTAATCAGCCTATCCCATATAACACTCATTATTCATAGCACCTGCTGAGATGATAATTTGATTTTTATCTTTCATTCTATTAATATCGCATTTATTGATTTGTGCATGCTGAAGCATCCTTGTATCTGGGGATAAATTTCTTTTCATTGTGGTGTTTGATCCATTCAATGTACTGATGAACTTGATTTGCTTATATTTTGTTGAGGGTTTCAACATTTGTGTGCATCAGTGTTCTTGTCTAGCTTTGGTATCAAGATAAGCTAGCTTCATAAAATCACTTGGAAAGTGTTTCCCCTTCTTTAATTTTTTAGAAGAATTCAAGAAAGATTAGTGTTAATTCTTTAAACGTTTGATAAGCTTCACCAGTAAATTCATCTGGTCTTTGGTTTTTTCTTGTTGAGAGGTTTTTAATTACTGATTTAATCTTCTTAATCATTATTGATCTGTTCATATCTTCTCTTTCTTCATGATTCAGTCTTAGAAACTTTTGTTTCTAGAAATTTATTCATTTCTTCCAGGTTACCTAATTTTTGGTATATAATTGTTCATAGTAATCTCTTATGACCCTGTGTGACTCTGTTCTGTCATTTGTAGCGTCTCATCTTTCATTCCTGATTTCATTCATGTCTTTTTTTCCCTTGGGCTTTTCAATTTTATCTTTTAAAAAGCAGCTAGTAGCTTTGCTGATCTTTTCTACTGTATTTCTAATCTCTATTTCATTTATTTCCATGCTGATCTTTGTTATGACTTTCTTTCTACTTACTTTGAGCTTAGTTTGTTCTTTGTTCCTAGCTCTGTGAGATGTAAAGTTAGGTTATTTATTTAGCATCGCTGTTTTTCATAAACATATACATTTATTGCTGTGAATTTCCCTTTAAGAACTGCTGTTGCAGCATCCCATAGATTTTGGTCATTGTGTTTTCATTTTCATTTGTTTCAAGATATTTCTTCATTTCCTTTTTGATTTCTTCTCTGACCCATTTGTTGTTCAGGAATATGTTGTTTAGTTCCTGTATGCTTCTAAAGTTTCCAGCTTTCTACTTGTTGACTTACAGTTTCATACTATAAATCATAATGGAGCTATTCTTAGGAACCTGTGGAATCTAGAATACTCAGACAAGGTGAGAAATGATGCTCTCTGGTACATGTTTGAAGGTGAGGTTGGAGAAAAACTTGTTTCTTCTGAGCTGTCTATTCAATAAAATTGTTACAGGAGACATAAAAGTCAATAAGATGTTAAATGCCCCTACGTTTTCTGAGATTGTTTATCAGGTGCTGTGTATTACATTCTCCTTATAAATCAACCCTGAGATGAATTCCTTTCTCAGAAGGAACTAAACCAAAGGCCTGGGTAGAGGGTTGCCTCTGATAATCCTTTGTTTTACTGCCTCCACAGCTTTCAAGATTCCCTTTACCTGAATCCAGACAGAGTGGCCTTAAATTTTGGACTTGGGCACAATAAGCTTCAGTGTTTAGTAACTCATGAGTAGAACTCTGAGTTCTGCATTTTTTCCCCCGTTTTGGTGTTTGTGTTTATACTTTGTTAAAGGTTATGCTGTGTTACACTGTCCTTGTGTTAATGGTCCTCATTGTTCTTGTGCGTGTGCAAGCTCAGTTGTATCTGACTCTGTGACCCCATGGACTGTAGCCCGCCAGACTCTGTCCATGGAATTTTCCAGGCAAGAATACTCGCGTGGGTTACCATTTCATACTCCAGGAGATCTTCCTGACCCAGGGATTGGATCCTCATCTCCTGGTCTCCTGCATTGGCAGGTAGATTCTTTACCACTAAGCCACCTGTGAAGCCTCCACTGTTCTTGTATTTCTATCATAAATTATGCCCAGTTCTTTCCAAAATTGCTCTTGATAAAGGTAAAGGTGCAGAAGAGAAAGAAAGACTATCAAACAATAGCATGAGAAGTATTGTAGTCAAAAACCAATTATAACATACCTGGAATTGTAAACCTTTTAAAAAAACTTATCCAGATTTACTTCAATTCCAGAAACACATATTAAGGGAGAGAGTTGGGAAACTTTCCCATAAAACCCCCAAGGGTATCTACAATATATTTTACAATCAGTACAAGATAACTTATTCCTGTGACTCTTCATAATGTCAAAATGCTTCCTAATAGGAGGGGGGAAAGCATCATCTTTGATTTTTCTAGACAGAGCTTTTAGTAGGATCCTTGAGATTCGNGCAAAGAGTCGGACACGACTGAGCGACTGAACTGAACTGAACTGAACTGAACAAGATAACTTATTCCTGTGACTATTCATAATGTCAAAATGCTTCCTAATAGGAGGGGGAAAAGCATCATCTTTGATTTTTCTAGACAGAGCTTTTAATAGGATCCTTGAGATTCGTTCACCATCTTTCAGCTATATCTCAAACTTCCCAAACAACACTTGTTTAGGATGATGTTCTATTTTTAATAAAGCTTACAAAATTGATACTAAGTGTGAATTGACTTTTTGCTAGTTTGGTGACAAAGATATAATTATATAAACTATTTTTTGCAGTGCTAAGTTTCTTCAAATAATTTTTTTAGATAGAATATATAAAAAATGACAGGTCACATTGATTAGATAAAAGATAAATCCTATATCATGACTAAAGTTTTCCTTTAAATCTTAAACTAAGATTTAAATGTTAGATTTTTTAAGGTTAACATTTATTAAAATATGCTAATTTAATAACTGAAACACAGCCAAGATATAGTCAAAATGACTGGGAATAATCACTTGCATTTGCAGGAAAAAATAGATCTTAAAATTTAAGTTTAAAATTAGAGGGAGGATAAGTTTCACAAGCCTTCATTCTTAAAGTCTAAAGATAGAGTGTGTAGGTAGATATTTCTTGAGAATATTGGCAGATTGGTGTTGTTAGTACTTGATCATTTGAATGAGATCCACTCCAAGAACTTAGAAATAAGCCTGTCTTCTGAAAGATAAATCAAGAAATCAACTTTTCTCTCTACTTCTGGTCTAAATATAGGAACCTAAGAATTAACCAGAAAAAGGGTGGGTAGAATGTGCTCCCATCAAACCTCAAGATTAATGTCTAGACAAAATCCAGATTGTAACATATTACTCAGAATGAGAAATAAAACATGTCTTAAAATAAGCCAACAAACAAACAAACAAAAATAGATAAGTAGAGAAAAAATAGGTAAGAGATTTGAACTTGATATTATTCCAGGTCCGCTCACAGTGGGACAGGGCATGTTTGGTCAACCAACTTGAAGCTTTCTAGTCCTACTGATAAGTCCTTCAAGCTATCATCTGAGATTTGTCACAAGGTCATACAAATCCCTCCAGTTTTTGGTCTATATTCTCTTGCTCATTCATTATTATGATTTGGCATTTTATGTTATGATAGTCTCTGACTATGTCTCCAAGGGAACATAAAAGGAAAATTTATAGATCCTAAAATATGGGTACAAGTCAGGAGAAGTTCCATGACATGCATGAGTATAGCATGCCGACACTTTCAGGAAAGGTCCTGGATTTTAGGGCAAGTGTCTGACGCCCACACCAATTGCTCGGCCACCTTTGGTGCATTCTGAGAGCATCCCCTGAGACACAGAAAGAGACTCTGCAAGGCCGCTGTGCAGCTGAGGTTATCATCATGTTTTTGACACTTGATAAATATTAACATATTGGTTTCTGTGAGGTTCATTTCTGCCATCTTCTTTCTCAGTCCCAGTTGTCTCTACCCAGACTTAAGATCATATAGTTTGAGTTTAGGGTGAAATTTCCCTGACATCTTGAGCATTTAATTAACATGCATGCTTATGCTCACCTCAACCTCATTTGTCTTTGTGTCAGTCTCAGTAGTATGAGTCCATTTCTTTTTTATTGAAGAATATATATGTTCTTCAATAAAAGGAATTTCCCTTTTATGTCCACTTAGAGGGATGGTCAGAGGCTATACACACACACACACACACACACACACACACACACACATATATATTCCTTTTCAGATTCTTTTCCCTTGTATATTATTACAAAATATTGCATATAGTTCCCTGTGCTGCACAGTATGTCTTTTGTTGGTTATCTATTTTATACACAGTAAAGCTTATAAAGTTGAAAAGTGTTAGCTGACAATTTTAACACAGTAGACAGATCACTAGCTAACTTAATCTAGAAATAAAAGGAAAAAGCAAAATTATGCAAAATTATACAAAATTTTAAATGGCAAAAAAGAAATAATCACCAAAACATAAGAACTTTTTAATAAAAGTTATGAGACCATTTGCAAAACTCTAACCAAACAGTTTTAAAATAAAGATGAAATATAGACCAGAGGAGAGTAAGACAGCATAATGAGTAAATTCAATGTGCTATTGCGGGTAAGATCCTGGATCAGGAAAAAAAAACCATTAAGGAAAAACTAGTGAAATCTGAATAAGCTTCAGAAGTTAGTTAATAGTAGTGTATCATTAATGTTAGACCCTTAGTTCCAACAGGTGTATACATGTTCCCTATATATCCTAATAAACAATCAGGGAAAACAGGTATTAACATTCTTTGTTCTATCTTTGCAACTCTTTTGTACATCTAAAAGTGTTTTTAAGTCAGTTTATTGTTAAACAGCAATTAAAGTTCCCTGTCTAATACTTCCAACATTTGGGTCATTTCTTTGTCTCTTGAAAATGATTTTGTTTTTCTTGTGTGCTTTGTAATTTTTTATTGAAGGCCAGACATCTTGTGTAGACTTGTAGAGGCTGAGGTACATAACATTTGTGTCTAGAGACAGCTGTGCCATTTGTACTGTCAGAGTATAAGAATGCTGGCTGGCATCTCTTCCTGCCTTGCTCTGCACAAGTGATCCATTCCACACATTCCTTCTCTCTTTGGAGGAAGTTGTCCCTCCATCAGTTTAGATTATTCAGTTTCCTTGTATCTGTAGNAGACAGCTGTGCCATTTGTACTGTCAGGGTATAAGAATGGTGGCTGGCATCTCTTCCTGCCTTGCTCTGCACAAGTGATCCATTCCACACATTCCTTCTCTCTTTGGAGGAAGTTGTCCCTCCATCAGTTTAGATTATTCAGTTTCCTTGTATCTGTAGTTCTCTGATAAGTTCAGAGAAGGTTATAACTTTGTCATTTATCCAGGTTTTCTCATTGATAGATGGGAGTATGGCTTTTTCTTTTTTTCCCTGCTTCCTACATTCTAGGATCAAGCAGAACATCAAGGTTTTCCCTTCTTAATTCTATGTATACTATAGTCAAACATGCATGTAGGAGGAATGAAATGCAGGAAAAGGATTAGAATACTATTTTAAAAAAAAACAAAAACAAGAGATTCTGAATGTTTGAAAAATCACATAACCTTACCATTGAAAGGAATTATTAGAAGCCATCTATCCTAGATTTAAAATCTTTTCAATCATATCTTCTTTTGTTAAAATTAAATTTTCACTCCTCATATTTCCTCTAGAAGGAGATTTCTAGCTAAAAATCACTTTATCTTCTGCATATCTCCACCAGTCAAAAATTATCTGTTGCACTTTCAGCTGATATGAAAAGCACAAAAATAATTTTTTATTTATAAAATAAATTTTAAAACTTTATTTTTTACAAATGAAAAATTATATTCTAGTATTGAGAATGCTTTCAAACTNAGATTTCTAGCTAAAAATCACTTTATCTTCTGCATATCTCCACCAGTCAAAAATTATCTGTTGCACTTTCAGCTGATATGAAAAGCACAAAAATAATTTTTTATTTATAAAATAAATTTTAAAACTTTATTTTTTACAAATGAAAAATTATATTCTAGTATTGAGAATGCTTTCAAACTGTGTACCCCTTTCCTGATTCGGTTACACCATCTGGAGCACTTCCCTGGTGGTCCAGTAGCTAGGAATCTGCCTGCCAATGCAGGGAAAACTATTCAGACCCTGCTCTGGGAAGATCCCACATGCCCAGGGACAACTAAGCCCGTGCACCACAGCTCCTGAGCCTGAGCTCTGAGCCCCGGAGTCGCAGCTCCTGAGCCTGAGTGCTGCAGCTACTGAAGGCTGCCTGCCCCAGAGTCTGCGCTCTGCAGCAAGAGAAGCCACGGCAGTGAGAAGCCTGCACACCGCAACTGGAGAGCAGGCCCTGCTCACCACAGCTAGAGAAAGCCTGTGCGCGGCAACAAAGACCCAGGGTAGCCAAAACTAAATAAAATAAAATTTCAAAAACTACCATATGGAATTCTCCCTCATCTCAGTTTGAAAATAATCTACTATACCAAGCACTCATTAAAAAATATTCGGTTACACCATCTGGAGCACTTCCCTGGTGGTCCAGTAGCTAGGAATCTGCCTGCCAATGCAGGGAAAACTATTCAGACCCTGCTCTGGGAAGATCCCACATGCCCAGGGACAACTAAGCCCGTGCACCACAGCTCCTGAGCCTGAGCTCTGAGCCCCGGAGTCGCAGCTCCTGAGCCTGAGTGCTGCAGCTACTGAAGGCTGCCTGCCCCAGAGTCTGCGCTCTGCAGCAAGAGAAGCCACGGCAGTGAGAAGCCTGCACACCGCAACTGGAGAGCAGGCCCTGCTCACCACAGCTAGAGAAAGCCTGTGCGCGGCAACAAAGACCCAGGGTAGCCAAAACTAAATAAAATAAAATTTCAAAAACTACCATATGGAATTCTCCCTCATCTCAGTTTGAAAATAATCTACTATACCAAGCACTCATTAAAAAATTTTTTTTATTCTGTATACATGCCTATAGGTTTCCCTTGTGGCTCAGACAGTAAAGATTCTGCCTGCAATGTGGGAGACCTGGGTTAGGAACAATGTGGGAGACCTGGGTTAGGAAGATCCCCTGGAGGAGGGCATGGCAACCCACTCCAGTATTCTTACCTGCAGAATCCCCAAGGACAGAGGAGCCTGACAGGCTACAGTCCATGGGGTCACAAAGAGTAGGATACGACCAAAGGGATGGAGCACAGCACATGTGTCTATAGAGAGAAGTGTATTATGCATCAAATTCTTTCTACTAACACATCAACTTAGTAATCACAAGGATGGGAACAAATAAAATGGGCAGAGTGGGGGAGGTCAGGGATATACTTTTGGCAAGGAGGTTAAAATATCGGCTGTATAAAACAGAACTGACCCATTTAAGGATTCAGTGTATCTAAGCTGAAAGTGGTTAAAGACCAGTCAAAGAACCAAGGTGATGGAACAGATTCAAATCAAGCATCTCTATTTTTTTACCAGAGGCAGGAATCTATGTGAAGAAGAAATCAGAAGCATCTACAATGTAAGGCCTGAAGAACACAGCCTCTCTTCCTTTTCTACAGTTCCTAAATGCTAAAGAACAAAAAGCCTATAATGATGACCACCGATCAGGAAGATCTAACCTTGTAGCAATGTCCTCTCACCTTACTTGACCTAAAGAAGGTCAAGTAGCTAGCTTCTTGATTAGAAGACGGTCGATGACCTAGCTTCTTCTTAAAAAGAAAGATTTCTGGGAACCATTCCAGACTAACAAATCAGAGTTTCCTGGAGAAGCTCCTAGAATGTGCACTTTTAACCAAATTTCATGAGATTTCTTGGATCAGAATTATTAGGGAAACAGTATTAGAATACATTCTCTTACAATTTCTCATCCTAATCAGCATTTTTGTATTACTAGCTAATCATTGCTGATGATCAAGGCATGATCAATGTGATGCTTAACAATAAAATATTAAATACCAGGAGCTGCCTGCGTGCTGGTTAAATTATAATTTCCTTTCTCAAAGTATAAAGAGGAGAAACTTAATATTGAATTCACCTTATAGTAAATTTTAGTGAAAAGCTGGTAGCAAACATGTATTTTCTTTATTTTTCGCCTGGATAATTTCCTTTAGAAAATTATTCAAGGATAAGAAATAATCTTTTTAAAGGAATTATTTCAAGGCAGGTAAAATTATATGGACAGGAACAAATCAAAATTTATTCATGAGCACATGACTGACAGAGGGTAGAATCATTGCTGAAACCTCTGGAGAGTATGTCTCAGACTGAATCTGCTTTGAGAGCTTCTTTGTGAAATATCCAGGGCTACATACTTCAGTGGAAATGTATTTGCTTTACAGGAAAGTGAGAGTTTCTAATGAGGAGAACTTTGTCCTTTGTGGGAAAGACAAAAAGCACCAAGGCTTGATCTTAATTTGGGGGAAAGGGCTGATAAGACTGTAGAGAGCTCTTTGAATTTTCCTGCAAACTACTTCTTGAGTTTTCATCGTTGACCCTCAGGCAGTGTTTCTTAATGTTTGGCTCAAGACTATCTGAATCAGCACTATTTGATAGAAGTGTCTAAAATGCTAATTCCTAGGCCTCTACAGATTCACTGAATTAATATTTCAAGAATGGAACCCAGGAAGCTACATTTTTTTTTAAGTATTCCAAATGATTTAGAAGAACATCGAAGTTGGAAAATGAGTGCCCTTAAGCAGAGATCAGCAAATCTTTTCCAGAAAAAAAGCACTTCTAAGTATTTTATTTTATTCTAAACCATTTTTTTGAGGTGTGATTGACATGTAAAAAGTGGTATGTATTTAAATATTTATATTTATTATACATAGCTTGATGAGCTTTAAGGTAAGTGTATACCCCTGATCGGAGAAGGCGATGGCAACCCATTCCAGTACTCTCGCCTGGAAAATCCCATGGACAGAGGAGCCTGGTAGGCTGCAGTCCATGGGGTCGCTAAGAGTCGGACATGACTGAACAACTTCACTTTCACTTTTCACTTTCCGGCATTGGAGAAGGAAATGGCAACCCACTCCGGTGTTCTTGCCTGGAGAATCCCAGGGGCGGGGGAGCCTGGTGGGCTGCCGTATATGGGGTCACACAGAGTCAGACACGACTGAAGGGACGTAGCAACAGCAGCTGCAGTATTCCATTCCACATATTCTTTATCCATTCATCAGCTGATGGATATATAGGTTTCTTCCGTATCTTGTCTATTGTAAACAGTGCTGCTATGAACATTGGGGTGCATGTATCTTTTAAAATTACAGTTTTCTCCAGATATATGCTTAACAGTGGGATTGCTAGGTCAGATGGTAGCTCTACTTTTAGTCTTTTAAGGAAACTCCATGCTGTTTTCCATAGTGGCTGCACCAATTTACATTTCCACCAACAGTGCAAGAGGGTTCCCTTTTCTCCAAAGCCTCTGCAGTATTTGTTATTTGTGGACTTTTTTTTTAAACAATGGCTATTCTGAGAAGTGAGAAATGACCTATGAGAAGTGATATCTCATCGTAATTTTGATTTGCATTTCTTTCATAATTAATGAGTTGAACAGCTTTTCATGTACCTATTAGTAGTCATCTGTATATCTTCTGGGCTTCCCCTGGTGGCTCAGAGGTTAAAGCATCTGCCTGGAATGTGGGAGACTGGAGTTCGATCCCTGGGCCAGGAAGATCCCCTGGAGAAGGCAATGGCAACCCACTCCAGTACTCTTGCCTGGAGAATCCCATGGAGGGAGGAGCCTGGTAGGCTATATATTTGGTATATCTTCTTCTCCATACCTTTTTGTCTCTACCCTATGCTTCACCCTAAGATGACTGTCTTAACACCCTAAGATGTTCTATGTATATTATCCTCCTTGCCCCCATCAGGAGCTAAAAACTTTGATCCTCAAGTCAATGATTTGATTCTCAAGTTAAACAGTAATACAACACATTTGGATTACAATCCATTTTCCTAGCCTGTTCTCCTCATAGTCTTGTCTGGTGTTGGCCAGAGGAGTAATAGCAGTTTCGTGGCCTTTGGTTCCATGCCCTGTGAGCTCTTTCCAAGGGGAGCTGTGAAGGTGAAAGTCTTCCGTTGCTCACCTTATCATAGCACAGCCCAGGATGGCTGCACTGTTGCCGGGGTTACAGGTTGATTTGCATGAGACACATAAAATCTCCAAGAAATGAAAGGTCCCGCGGAGCTGATCATTTCAGGAGATAAACCATGTAAGAAGGGTTTTTGCAAAGTGATTGTTCTTTCATTCTTCAAACAAACACTAATTTCAAAGATAAAACATCTTGGAGACAGGGAAGGCCAGGAGGAAAGTACAGATAAGAACTTGCCTTTCACTAAAACAGGATTATTTTACATGTGAAAACTGAGATTAACTTTTGCTCTGGTGCTTGGATTTTATTCTCCAGCTAGAATTTGCTTTTCTCAAAGTGTAGCAGGAAGATTGTATAACACAACAATATTTCCTAACATTGTCCCTCCTGTACTGCATTCAACTGTTACTGCTCACCTGTTTAGATTGTGCTTCAGACTGCACATAGCAGTCATTATTAAAACCTCAGATAGACGCTTTATAATTTATTGTCAATATTTACACTAGACTCTCCCTAGTCTTTCCCCACCTACATAGGGGAGGGATGGGACAGGAGAAAATGATTATAAACTAAAGGCAGGACTATGAGTAAAATATTTAGCCATCTAAAAATACACATTTCGGTCATTTTGAATAAACAGCTCTATGAGCATGTAAAGGTCCTTGTGTTTATATGGATTACAGCTTGTACTTACATACTGTTAGATCGCCGCGGGAAGAAAGAGCCACCTCTAAAGACCGTGGGTAGAGGCCTTTATTGGGCAATCGCTCTCGGGTAGAACTCCCCAGCGTGGGTGAGCGGGGGAAGGGAGTCTGCAAAGAGTTGGGGTAGGGCTGGGGTTTTATATTCAGAGTTCGCGCGTTAACCAGTTTTCTCTTCTATTGGGTAGTTTGTACGGGCTGTAACGGAGATTGGTGTTTGAGGGTCCCGTGTTGGTATCTGATTGGGCCAGGTCATGGCGCCAGTCTCCTTCGAAGGGTCGACCCGCCCCCGGTTCCTGATTGGGCCTTAGCTGGGCTCCAGGACTTTCCGTGGGACTTCTCGATTGGGAACATGCCCGACCTCTCATATGCAATGTGATACATTGGTATGTAAACACTTGAAGTTGCTGCAGCCTCTCCCTCAGGAAATAATACCTGTTTCCTCTGGGCTTCCCTGGTGGCTCAGAGGTTAAAGCGTCTGCCTCCAATGCAGGAGACCCGGGTTCGATCCCTGGGTCGGGAAGATCCCCTGGAGAAGGAAATGGCAATCCACTCCAGTATTCTTGCCTGGAGAATCCCATGGACGGAGAAGCCTAGTAGGTTACAGTCCACAGGGTCGCAAAGAGTCGGATACGACTGAGCGACTTCACCTCACCTCACCTCTAGGCCAAGGGACTAGGAAGCTCTCTACCATGTCAGGAAGAAATCATACAAGGGGAAGGAAGGAAGGATACAATAAAAATGAAACCCTACTTGTTTAAACTGGATTAACCAAGTTGAAGTCACAACCAACATTAAGAAAAACAGTTTTTGCTTACCATTAACAGAGGAGGAAAAAGCAAGCATAAGATGTCTTGTCAAACCAAAATGAGAATGTTAAATTCTGTCTTATGAAATTGTGAGCACTAACAATCTGTAATTAAGTCTTGTTTAAAGGTACTACAGATAATAAAAAGCCTAAAAAGAAAATTATTAATAAGTTTCTATTATATCTCCCTGATGCTGGGAAAGATTGAAGGCAGGAGGAAGAGGGGGCGACAGAGGATGAGATGATTGAATGGCATGAACCCAATGAACATGAGTTTGAGCAAACTCCAGGAGACAGTGAAGGACAGGGAAGCCTGGCATGCTGCAGTCCACGGGGTTGTAAAGTCAGACATGACTTAGCAACTGAACAGCAATCTCCTTGAATCTGTGGATGCAGCCTGCTGTACATGGTGTAGTAGGAGTAAATGGGCACCAGTCACTGCATACTTGAATTTAGAGAACTTTTGAAGGATGACAAACTGTTTTTATGTTTGTGATGTGTGTGTTTTCTTAGGGTTTTCTTGTGTGTTTTCTTACTTCCTTTTATAAAATAAAGAAAAAGAAGTCAGAGAGATAGAAATGAAAATACTAAAAATCTACAAAGATTTGAAATGGGAAGGAGGAGTTGATCACCAGCTTCCATTCCACCTCTGCCATATTTTATTAGAACAGTTGGATCTCCCTTTGAACACACACTTTACCTTTTCCTGTAGCCCCTTTCCAAATTTCGTTTCCCTTGCCTCCAACTTTCCGTATCTGTCCCTCCACTCTTCTTGATTCTCTACACTTCTTTTCCTCCTTGTCTTATCTTTCTTCTTCTGATTCTTACTTCTCTTCCCTTAATCATCAGAAATATGCAACGTGGAAGGATTGATAAACACAGTAGAAGGACTGACACATAGCGGCACATTTAGGGGATCTGCTCAATTCTGCTCCTCTTCTCCACAAATATAGAACAAAGAAGAAAGTGGGAAGGAGTTGAAGGAAGATGAGGAGGAAGAGGAAAGCAAGGAGGAGTGGAGAGGGAAGACTAGGAAGGGGGAGGGAGGAGGAGGAAAAGACAACGCCCACAAAAAAATAGCCAGTGACGTTTGGGGTTAAAGCATCTGCCTCTGATGCGGGAGACCCGGGTTCGATCCCTGGGTCGGGAAGATCCCCTGGAGAAGGAAATGGCAATCCACTCCAGTATTCTTGCCTGGAGAATCCCATGGGCGGAGAAGCCTAGTAGGTTACAGTCCATGGGGTCGCAAAGAGTCGGACACGACTGAGCGACTTCACCTCACCTTCCCCTTAGACCTAAGCTTGAAGTACTAAGAAGTGATGCAGTCAAAATGTGGGGGATCAAGGGAGAAAAATAAGAAAGGGTGTCCATGAAGAGGGCAGAGATTATGATTAGTCATGAATACAAGTAGGAAAATGTGTAAATTGGATTGTTAAAATTTATATTCCATGCTTTCAGTTATTAAAGCAAAATATGATAATTCATTCTAAAGGCTTTCATTCTAATAGTATCAAATGACATACCAATTAAGAACTGAAATTGCCGCTAAGTACCTTGTTTTAAAAATATATTAGCAACACTTAAATGTACAGCCTATATAAATTCTTAAATATTGCCCACTCAAAACTATGAATAATTCAGTTTAATATGTAGCTGCTAGTCCAGACAAATTGCTTCAGCATACTTATTTAAATAATGAAAAACTTCATTAATTATGAAGGTTAGTAGTGGGATAGAAAGGCATTCAAATTGGTTTCTTTCTATGATATGTTCTTACAGAGAATTTAAAAATCCTCTAAGTTTAAGCAAAGATGAGGTTTGCAGTCTGTTAAAGCATCAAAAACTAAGGACTGAAATACTGCCAATGTTCTACTTGTATTCAATATAATGCCATACTAGAGGATGTTATCTTTTTTTTTTTAATTTGAAGATTATACCCAACAGATTGTATGATTGTTATATATCCAATTATCTTGTGAAATGTCTAAAGAATAAATTTTCAGATAAGTGGGAATATAACCAGGTAAATTTTTTTCATTGAGTAAATCATACTTTAGGATACCTAGAGAGGCTATCAGTAAATTTAAATTTTATTAACAGGACAACTGTGTTAGAACTAATTCAATAATCTATAAAGGGACTTAAATGTGTTTTAAATATATATTATATAATTCAGTCAAAATTGCTAATCATCTACTCTTTATTTAACACCCTATATTAGGTACTGTGTGTGCCTGCTCAGAAGTGTTTGATTCTTTGTAACCCCATGGGCTGTAGACCACCAGGCTCCTCTATCCATGCAATTTTCCAGGCAAAAATACTGGAATGGGTTGCCATTTCCTACTCCAGGGGATTTTCCTGACTCAGGGATCAAACCCACATCTCCTGCACCTCCTGTATTGCAGACAGATTCTCATCAGTGAGCCACCTGGGAAGCCTGAACTAGGCACTAAGGTGGACAAAATATTTTATGTAAGAAAAAAAATACAAATAATTGCAAAACTACATTTGCTTTTATGTGCACTTAGATAGTTCAAAAGTAGAGTGGGGAGAATAGATGTAAGAGAGATTAAAATAATAATAGGAGGATCCGGAAAATCCCTATGGATTGACGAGAATAATGCAGTGCCTCCAACAGATATAACAGGATTAGGAAATTTCAAGAAGTGAAAAACAAGAGCTAAGACCCAGAGGTAGTCATGCTTTTATTTTTGAAGTTTCTGCACTGTATCAATTTGAAATCAGTTCCCTTGTGATTTCAACCCACTGATACTTCTCTGTCTCGGGGGTCACACACACTAAAACTATTCATTGCACTAAAAGAAAGCTTTTAATAATGACTGATTGTGTCTGAGTCTTCCATAAGTAAAGACCTTCTGTTCCTTTTTAAATGACATTTTTAAAGTGTTTCTTAGCTGTCAAAGTTTTGAATCACTTTATTATCTCCATTGTTTTCTTCTAAATCAGTTCCAGATTGATAATACTGTTTCAAAAGTGTTGTCAAAAGTCTTTTTAACGGTAACAAAGTAAGACTGGATTACAAGGTCTCCTGCTCCCAAATGCAAATTAAACAACAATAAAAAATTGCAAACCCATTACAATTAAAGAAAAAAACAGAAAATTCTAGGGGTTTTTTTATGTACCTCTGAACCCCAAGAAATATTACTAAATTTGTTTTGGAAAAAATAAATTTGATGAAATTGTAAGAATTCTCAGTAATATGATCAATATAGAGAGAAATGTACTATAAAGTTGGTGGAGCAGAGGAAAGCTTTGAGAGTAGAAGAAATTATGATTGACATCAGGCTTTTAAAAGCTCAGAAGAGGCAGAAAGTATTATTATGGATCACACTGTCCAGGGGTTAATTTCAAAGCAAGGGAACAATCTAAAGCTTGAAACCATTGTCTCTTGAAAATAAAACAAACCTTGAACTAGATAGTGTAGACTCTACAAAGACAGGAGTGGGTTGTGAACAAAACATTAAATGAGAAATCAGCTCTCAAGTCCTGTGAAGAAGGCTCCAACTCACACATATATTTCAAGTTTCACAAAGGAGATAAAATACATCCCCAGTCTTCAAGCAGAAGATAAACCAGTCTTAAGCAAAGTGCTAAGACTGCCAAAAAAGAACCCAACCACTTTATATCAAAACATTGAGAATCTGGATACAACTGCCCATATTAAATATCAGTAAGCTGAGGGAAAAGAGCAAAAAACAACCACAAAGAAAAAACAGGCAAAGATATTAGAAAGAGAATGAGAGGAAACGAGGGATGAGGACAAAGCATGTAAAGACAGATGAAGAAACTTATATGGGAGAAAACATTATCCAAGGTAAAGAAAAGCTCCCCAAAGTGTTTTGAACCATAGGAAAATAACATATGAACAGTAATTCAATAAAAAATAAGCTAAAAAGATGATAAGGCAGTTATATAAATGGCTTAAGAAAACATTACTTCAGAGCTAATCACTAACTTGAAATTAGCAAGGAACAAAATTGACATGGCTGAAAATCTATTAATCCTACAGAAGAAAGGCTTGAGATAATCCCAATAAATGCAAAAGATGAAAAAGGAATTAAAATAATTAGCTAAAACATAATACATATATTGCATTGCTAAAAGTAGAGGTCTGAAGAATAATTTCCCTGAAATGAAAATCCAAGTACATAGATCAAATGAGTACATTGTAATCCAAGAAAAAAAATGAATGTAGGATTATCTATATAAATATGCTCTAGTTAAATTGTGTACTTCAAAAATAGAATTCCTTTCTCCTTGGAAGGAAAGTTATGACTAACCTAGATATCATATTCAAAAGCAGAGACATTATTTTGCCAACAAAGGTCCATCTAGTCAAGGCTATGGTTTTTCCAGTAGTCATGTATGAATGTGAGAGTTGGACTGTGAAGAAAACTGAGTGCCAGAGAATTGATGCTTTTGAACTGTGGTGTTGCAGAAGACTCTTGAGAGTCCCTTGGACTGCAAGGAGATCCAACCAGTCCATTCTAAAGGAAATCAGTCCTGGGTGTTCTTTGGAAGGAATGATGCTAAAGCTGAAACTGCAGTACTTTGGCCACCTCATGTGAAGAGCTGATTCATTGGAAAAGACTCTGAAGCTAGGAGGGATTGGGGGCAGGAGGAGAAGGGGACGACCGAGGATGAGATGGCTGGATGGTATCACCGACTCGATGGACGTAAGTTTGAGTGAACTCTGGGAGTTGGTGGTTGACAGGGAGGCCTGGCGTTCTGCAATTCATGAGGTCACAAAGAGTCAGACACAACTGAGCTACTGAACTGAACTGAACTGATGCATGCATGGGGGCAGGAAGTATATGGGAGATCTCTCTACCTTATTTTTAATTTTGATACAAACCTAAAACTGCTCTAAAAAAATAAAGTCTTAAAAAGAGAGTTATTCTAAACACACACACACACATGTCACCATAAAGTAAGGTAAGGTAAAGTCGCTCAGTCATGTCTGACTCTTTGCGACCCCATGGGCTGTAGCCTACGAGGCTCCTCTGTCCATGGGATTTTCCAGAAAATAGTACTGGAGTGGATTGCCATTTCCTTCTCCAGTGGATCTTCCCAACCCAGGGATCGAACCCAGGTCTCCCACATTGTAGACAGACACTTAACCATCTGAGCCACAAGGGAAGAAGGGGAAGAAAATTGTTCAATAACAAAAGAAGTCAGTGAAGTTCTACAAAGTTCTGATATTAAAAAAAATACATAACCTCAAATTTTATCCTTAGCTTAATTACTTGCCTTCAGGTATATGAAATGTTTTCCATATAACTATCTATGAATCTACCCTTTCATAGATATTTTAACCCTTTAAATTACCTTTTTTTCCCCCTAGTCACCTGTGTATTGTTTGGAGTGATATTCAACTAAAGTTAAAATAGTGATTTCCAAGTCATGAAATAGTGATTTCCAAGTTGTTCACCTTTATTCACAAGAATATTTTCCCCTTGTACTTCTCTGTATTACTTGAATATTTTTTAAAAAGTATTCAAGAAAAAATCGCACCTGAGAGTGTTCCGAGAGAACCTAGTGAAACTTTAAGGATTTTTATATCTTAATCTTAGAAATTCCTTCTTCTACATTCTCTTGGTCAAACAACTTGAAAAGGCCAGCCCAATTCAAAGGGAGGAGATTTAGACTCTACATCTGAATAGAAGAGCAGCTAAAAATTCGAGACCATTCTTCGTCTACTTTTAATCTACAGATACTGACATGCCTAAAATCACAAACTAGTTCCTTGAACTTTATAGCTCGTAATTATCTTCATGCATTTCAGAATAGAACTGCTTTTAATGACCTATAAATATGAATTACCTTGATGACAAGTTAGGGGACCTAGTTTACAGTCCTCACTTAATAATTAAGTGAGGTGAAGTGAAAGTCACTCAGTCGTGTCTGACTCTTTGCAACCCCATGGGCTATACAGTCCATGGAATTCTCCAGGCCAGAATACTGGAATTGGTAGCTTTTCCCACTCTCCAGGGGATCTTCCCAACCAAGGGATCGAACCGAGGTCTCCCTCATTGCAGGTAGATTCTTCACCTGCTGAGCCACAAGGGAAGCCCAAGAATACTGGAGTAGATAGCCTATCGCTTCTCCAGTGGATCTTCGGACCCAGGAATTGAACCAGGGTCTCCTGCATTGCAGGCAGATTCTTTACCAACTGATGGGAAGCCCTAATGATTAAGTAATTTTGAGCAAATCATTTAAATATTCCAGTCTCAACTTTTTTCACCTATTAAAGAAGAATGTTGGGTTATGTTAACCAAGATTTTAGTCTGGAAATCTTGAGATGATGCCTGGAGATGCTGATACTGAAGTCCCAGAGCAGTGTTAGGAGAGGGCAGCGCTCTCCTTCCTGCCCACCTGGAGCAGCAGTGGGGCTGTGTGTTGGCAGGACCACAAGTGCATCTGTCAAGTAGGTGCCTGGCTTTCAATGGTCACTCTCTCCACTTCAGCTTTAGAATTATCATCTGTTATTGAAGAGGAAAAGTTAAAATTTTACATAACCTCCTGCTCATTCTGCCTCTGAAACTCAACTTGCTCCTTGCAAAGTCTGGATCATGTAGGTCACGTAGTCTCAGAAAGTGGGGACTTTTAATACTAGGAACTGGAGTTTATCTCACTCACCCTTGTCCTGATCTTTCCAATTGCCCAGCCCCTGAAAACCTGCTTAATCATGCCTGTCCATGTAAAGGTCAGGCAATCCCCTCCCCATCGTGACTGCTGTTCCCGTGCGCGCAAAACCCCTTAGTTTAAACCAGCCAATTAACAGCTAGTGTTGCCCACTATAGTCTGTCTATAAAAACTCTGTAACCCCTTTGTTCGGGGGCTCAGAGCTTAGAGTGTTACTTCCTCTGGGCCCACCAGCATAATAAATCTGAGTTCTCCAACTCTCCAAGTATAGTGACCTATACTCAATTACTGGTTTCTGCAAATTATCGGTAGTAGGTCAGACCAACCTGCCTTCATTTGTGGATAACCTCAGTGGGTTAACACAATAAAAGTGTATTTCTTACTCACAGGAAGTCCAAACAGCAAGGGCTGGGGATGGGAGCCGATTTGCTCCATGAAGTCGCTCAGGGACAAAGGCTTTATACATTCTGTAGTCCCACCATCTGTTAGAAACTCATAGGCTTCCACTGAATTCTCGAAAGCCATTTGGCTGACAGAAGGAGAGAGAAAACAGGGAAAATCACAGAGTTGCCCCTTCTGCACCAGTCTGAAAATGACATATAACCCTTCTGCCTTCCATTTGGCTGGAACTCGGTTGTATCTGCTACACTTAAGAATGGGAAAGAAGGTCTATCTGTGACACCGAAAGAAAAAGGAAATCGATTGTGGTGAAGATTCTGCTGTCTGACACACTGCCTGATCTTTGAAGCAGGGAAACACCATGGTGTTATTCAAATCCAGATGAATTCATCCAGTTGTCTTTTAGAATGAAAAGAGAGAAGAATTTTTTTCAAGATTCCTGCCTAAAGGATACCAAATATTGAGTGCTAAAAGGAGAACTGAACAAATGAATCTCCTACTTGTTCATTTTTGTGTAAATGCAAAGTTTCAGTTACAACTAGAAATGTTCATAAGATGTATTATGGATGTTGAAAATGCTTTGCTAAAGTTCCTGTTAATGGCAAATGAATGCCAGTAAAATTATCAACCCTTTCTTGATGACCTGGGGCATACGAGAATTACTGTCGGGAAGCTCCCATGACATCTGTCCACACTGTGCTTGCTTTCATAGGCAGCACTTTTAAGCTGTCACTTTGTTAGGCAGGACATTTACACATCATTTCATCAGAAATGATTCATTGTGTGCCTGCAGTTCCCAAACAAGAACCTCAAATGTTTGGAAAGATTGCTCTGTAATCAGAAACCATTCAAATTAAGCAAATCTGTATTTGCTTGTAAAATGACCCCCTCTCTTTTCTTCATGTTCTTTAATGAGGCTTATTATTTTCATGTCCAAGGTTAAATGTCCATTCAGGCTTAACCAGTTTGCTCCTGATGTTCATTTCAGACTTGTACCCCAAGGAGGTCATGATGTCAACTCTTGGGAGTTGGAGGAGTTACTGAAGTTATTTTTTTTTAAGTATTTAATGCCTAGCTCAAAAGCAAAAATATAAGGAGATACGACAGGTAGCAAAGACTTCAAGTCTTTAAGCGGTTGGCTATCTTCTTATCTATTTTCAAAGCAAGAAATTGACACAGAAACAGAACTATACTACAATCTAGAATACATCTGGTACCCCACCATTCAACATTTTTTTCTGATCATTACTATCTTTTATTTATTGGTAAGAAACACAATCAGAGTCTATAATTTTTTTTAGTATTTTAGTCCAGTTATTTTTATATTTGCCCTCTTCTTACTCCAAGTCATATTAATTTTCTATTTATATCCATTATAAGAAGTCAATTTAAACAAAGTGTTACATGTTAAATAAGTAATATTAAAAGTGGACATGGGTACGGCAAGTATTCTGAGGGTGGTACGAGAATGAAAAACTTTGGGAAACAGGGTATGGGGAAATTCTGCAACACACATTCAACTATATCTATAGTTGTCATTGCTGTGAGTAACAAGCAAAAAGAGGCAATAATATAAGAGGTCATTTTCTTTGTACTAAACTACAAACTATTATATTTACAGTTTGTATTGTTCTTCACAGGGGACATTCCATGCTAAGGAATAGTTATTTACACATATAAAAGCAGATGGAATTGGTTATTAGACAAGTGCTTCCCTAGTAGCTCAGTCTGTAAAGAATCTATGGGTAAGGTTTACTTTTCTCTCCTCTAAAAGTCATTACAAGTGATCCAGGAGATTCTCACGTTTCTTGTTCCTCTTCCATCCCTGGAGCAGCTACAGGTTCAAAGATGCCTCAGCCACCTGTCCACATCCCATATAGCAGGATGAAGGGAGAGACCAAAAGAACGAAACCTCCTTCTCTTTAAGTGCTACAGCGCTACATCTTTGTAAAGACTAACTCAGAATGGCCACATATACATATAAAGGAGGCTGATTGGTTGGCCATATGCTCCACTGAAAACTCCATTAGTATAGAAGAAGAGGACGTTGATGAACAAATAGCAGTCAAGATCTGAGTGATTTCTCAGAACAGAAAAGATGAAATTGTATTTAGTATTATTTTATCAATGCAGCACTTTATAGTATCTTACTGTTCTGTTCCATACCAAGTTACGTACAGACCCCTTGGCCTAAAGCTAAAGAACCTTCATAGTTGTCCACAGTTGTCCACAAATGTGGCACTAACCTGAAAAAACTTTGAAAAGGCAAAAAGTTAGAGCAGCTTCTTTTTCAAAAACTATACAGTGAGACTGACTTTATCGGGGTGAACCTGATAGTTAAGCAAGATGGGAATTTGAGCATTAAAGAGCATGCATACAGTGTTTATTTAGAAAAGATGTTAACTGACGCTAAAGCCTAGAATGGTATTTTTATATTGTTAGCTCTGCTAAACGACCAGCAGGTCACAGAAGGTAAACTTAAGACTCCTACAGAAGAGGCTGACACTGACAAATGAAAATGAGGTTAAACAGAATCATTATAAAAATCCCTCTGGTAGAATTTCAGAAAAATAGAAATTAAAGCCAGATGCTTCTCTTACCCAGCTCATCCAATTTAAGTCTACATAAGAATCCAAAAAGCTTGATTCGGAGTCTTCACAGAAAATGCTCAAGGTTTGGGGAGCGGCAGGAGGCTTGGTTAGCATTTGCCAACACTGGGACATTTTGTAGGAGGCCCCTAAATCACATAACTAAATTTATAGGAAGTCCCTGAAATCTGTTCTAGAGATAATAATTAAATAATATTCATCATCATGATACCACCATTGGGAAAATAACTCCCAAACTTTCAATCTCCCGGAAATAATTATGACATGTGATAAATAGAAAGTTTAGCCATATTCTCCAAAGAGTAACATACCTTTCAGTCCAGTATAAAAATGAAAATAGTGTGGAAACAATGATTAATAGAACAGAGTTACATTATTACTCATAGTTCAAATGACATCTGAATATAAGAACACACTTAAAATTGGTATAGTCACTATGAAAAACGGTAAGGAAGTTTCTCAAAAAAATAAAAATAGAACCACCATATGACCCAAGGGCTTCCCAGGTGGCACTAGTGATAAAAAAAAAAATCCACCTGCCAATGCAAGAGATATAAGAGACACAGGTTCGATCTCTTCATTGGGAATATCCCCAGGAGAAGGGCATGGCAACCCACTCTAGTATTCTTGCCTGGAGAATTCCATGGACAGAGGAGTCTGGCAGGCTGAAGTCCTTAGGGTTGCAAAGAGTTGGACATGACTGAAGCAACTTAGCACACACCATATGTCCTAGCAATTTCACTTGAGTATTTTTCCAAAGAAGACAAGAATACTAATTCAAAAAGATATATGCAACCCTATATTCATTGAGTATTATTTACAACAGCCAAGATATGGAAGCAACCCAACTGCACATCAATAAACCAATGGATAAAGAAGATGCAATATATATATTTCAATGGAAAATTGGTCAGCCATAAAAAGAATGATATCTTGCCATTTGTGACAACATGAATCGACCTAGAGGGTATTATGCTAAAAGTGAAATGAGTCAAACAGAGGAAGACAAATAATATTTCATTTAGGTGTAGAATCTACAAAAAAATGAACAAACATAACAAAACAGAAATAGGCTCATAAATACAAAGAACAAACTATTGATTGCCATAGAGGTGAAGGATGGAAGAACACTTGAAATAGGTGAGGGAGACTAAGAGGTACAAACTTCAAGTTATAGGTGAATATCACCTCCCAGTGACATTTGTAAAATACAAAATAGGAAATATAGTCAATAATATTGTAATAACTTTGCATAATGAGAGACAGTAACCAGACTTATCATAAGGATCATTTTTAAAAGTATAAAAATTTCAAATCACTGTGTTGTGTACCTGAAACTAAAATAATATTATAAGTAAATTATACTTTTTAAAAAAAGAGTAGGGATGCAATGTACAGCTTGATGATTTTACCTGTAGTCAACTTACATGCAGAATCTAAAATATGATACAAATAAACTTATTTACAAATGAAAACATACTCACAGATTTTATAAACAAATTTATGGTTACCAAAGGGCAAAACTGGGCTGCAGGAGGGAGATAAATTAGGAGTTTGGGATTAACATACACACACTAGTATATAAAATAGATAACCAACAGGACTTGCTATATGATACAGGAAGCTATACTCAATATTCTGTAATAACCTATATGGGAAAAGAATCTGAAAATGAATGAATATATGTAAATGTATAACTGAATCACTTTGAGGTACACCTGAAACTAACACAACATTATAAATCAACTGTGCTCCAATAAGATTTTTTAAAAGGTAATTATGAGAAAATTAGCTTAACTGGGTATTAGGTATGGCTTCACACATAATTGCAGAATAAGTACAGCCTCTGTCCTTTCTTAGAGCCTAGCTGTTCTGCTTAGAGCTTTAAGTTCCCAGCTTAAGATCAAAAGAATGAACCAGAATGTTTCCTTAGGTCGTATAGCAAAATGGTTGATATTTAGTGTCAGACTTTATTTTTTGGGGCTCCAAAATCACTGCAGATGGTGATTGCAGCCTTGAAATTAAAAGACACTTATTCCTTGAAAGGAAAGTTATGACTAACCTAAATAGCATATTCAAAGCAGAGACGTTATTTTGCTAACAAAGGTCTGTCTAGTCAAGGCTATGGTTTTTCCAGTGGTCATGTATGGATGTGAGAGTTGGACTGTGAAGAAAGCTGAACACCGAAGAATTGATGCTTTTGAACTGTGGTGTTGAAGACTCATGAGAGTCCCTTGGACTGCAAGGAGATCCAACCAGTCCATTCTAAAGGAGATCAATCCTGGGTGTTGTTTGGAAGGACTGATGCTAAAGCTGAAACTCCAGTACTTTGGCCACCTCATGCGAAGAGTTGACTCATTGGAAAAGACTCTGATGCTGGGAGGGATTGGGGGCAGGAGGAGAAGGGGACAACAGAGAATGAGGTGGCTGGATGGCATCACTGACTCGATGGACATGAGTTTGGGTAAACTCCAGGAGTTGGTGATGGACAGGGAGGCCTGGCGTGCTGTAATTCATGGGGTCACAAAGAGCTGGACACGACTGAGATACTGAACTGAACTTAATTGAACATTTCTAAAAACAAACCTAAAGTCCAATCCTACAGGCAGCTCAATGATAACGTGTGTGGAATTCACAGCCATATATCCTCTTATATTAAAGTTGAAGCATTGATTGGAAAAGAATGAGAACCATGAAAATGGGAATGAGAGCAACTGGGTTAATTCTAGAGAAACTGGGGAGCTTGAACTTCCAAATTCTGCTTTTCACCTTTGGCAGTGGAAGCAGCCCATTCTTCCTTTCTAAAGAGGCTAGACTCTTCTCACCGAAAGAACCAATAATGATCTTTCCAAGAGAGTTTTCTAGTAGGGAAATTTTAATCTTCCTCTTCTTGTTACTCCTGATGTATAATTTTATTAAGATCCAAGATGTTAGGCACAAAGGAAGAGGAAGTAGTATACACAATATTGTAAGACTTTGCCAATATTCATTAACTGAAGCCTGGGGAATATTCATCATAATGCATTCTAAGGGGGCTAGAATCATGTAGAAGGAAGGCAATATTGGATGAAGCCAAATTTATTGATATAAGAGGAATTACCAGAAAATTTGAATTTAAGGCATTAAACAAAGTAGCCTGGATTGGCCGGTTTGATTGCTTTAGAATCAAATATGGTTTGTGCTAACTGGGGCTGAAAAATCAGAACTAAGCTACTATTTTTTAGTGAAAGGTATCAAATATTTAAGGTAATTGGAATGCTTTGGTGACTTTTTAATCACCCATCTTCTAATTATGTCTCTAGGGAAGGTCTGGAGGGTTTCTCTTTCATAGAGGCTTTGAGAAGCACGGTAAGGGCAGGGAGCACAAGTATCCTTGAAGTCCTCTGGAGTCCAGGATTAGCAGAGTGGGAAATGCTGCTATTAAAATAGATTCTCTGCATTCAATGTGGTATACAGGTGTTGAATTGGTGATGTCTTTTCTCTATACTTCTTAGAAACCATCAAGAGTAGCTTGCTTTCACCATCCCCATTATATTTAGTTTTCAGGGACTTTGAAAACCTATCTATCCCATAGTATATAATGCTGACTTAAAGCAATACTATCACTTTGATTGGACCCTCCTGGTAAGCAGAAAGTAGAAATCTTGGTATGTCGCATGAGGATCAGAGAGTAGGGAATATCCCCCAGGAAAATTCAGGGGTGTGACAATTCAGTGAAATTTCTGGGAGTCCAATAGTCTGGGACACATTGCTATAGCCTTGTGAGAAGTCCTCTTTAGCTACTAAGAAAGAGGCTAATTAGATTTTCTGTATCTCTTGGTGGTATTGTATATTTTATTGGACTGTAATGTTCCAAATCATCTACTGAGTAACCAGAAGGGCTTCACATTTTTTGTTTGTTTTTGTTTTATTTAATTTTATTTATTTATTTATGGCTATGCTGGGTCTTTGCTACTGCGTGGACTTTTCTCTGGTTGCAACAAGTGGAGGCTACTCTAGCTGTGGTGCACAGGCTTCTCATCGCAGTGATTTCTTTTGCTGTGGAGTGTGGGCTCTAGGACATGCAAGCTTCAGTAGTCGTGGCTCCTGAGCTCTAGAGCAACAGGCTCAATAGTTGTGGTGCATGGGCTTGGTTGCTCTGCAGCATGTGGGATCGTCCCAGGTCAGGGACTGAATTCTCCTGCATTCAATGTTTCCTGCATTGGCAGATGGATTCTTAACCACTGAGCCACTAGGGAAGCCCCCGGTTGCAAGTTTAAGTGGGTCCAGAGCAAAAGACAGCTCAGCAATAGTTCCGGGCTGCTGTGCAAATTGTTCTGCCACTTGGTCATACAACCCAGCAGATCCATCTGTGTTTCAAGTGTTCGTAGCAGATAGGAATGCTATATGGAGTCTTTGGCCAGACCCTGTAAGTAAAATACATCACAGACATTTCAGATTTTAGGGCAACCAGTCAATCCTAAAGGAAATCAACCCTGAATGTTCTTTGGGAAGACTGTTGCTGAAGCTGAAACTCCAATACTTTGGCCACCTGATGCAGAGAGCTGACTCGTTGGAAAGGACCTTGACCCCGGGAAAGACTGAAAGCAACAGGAGAAGCGGGGGACAGAGGATGAGATGGTTAGATAACATCACCGACTCGATGAACATGAGTTTGAGCAAACTCTGGGAGAGAGTGGAAAACAAGGGAGCCTGGTGTGCTACAGTTCATGGGGTCACAAAGAGTCAGACACAACTTAGTGACTGAACAACAGCAAATGTTATCATCTGCAGATAACTATTTTCCTTAAAAAAAAAATAAATATTATGACTTGCTAGTGAGGGTAAATAGAAACTGAATGCTCAATCATTCGCCCTCAGGTTGTCATATTTTCTAAGCTGCCCGTGCTGAATGGGGAGGTGTCTGACCTTTGAGTCAGAAAGCTGAATATTCACGGAAACAATCCTCATCAGGAAAAAGTAGTATAAAGGAGATGAGAATTAGATAGGTCCCAAAATACAAATAACAGCAAATGACTCAGATTACTGTAACTCCTACTAGAGCCACATCTTCTTTATCTCAGCTTCATGGGAAGTTCACAACAACCAAATGATGAAAATATTCAGACAGTTTCACGCACTACACTGGATCCACCCAAACGGAAGAGTGGCAGCACAGCAGCTCCATTCCATGGGTAACCCTCAAGCACAGGAGTGAAACGAAATTCTCCCAGTTGGCAGGATTTAGAATAGTACTTTTCATTTTTCATTTTGCCTGGAAAGATTTATAGGCAATGGGATTGATTTATAGGCAATGGTAATGGTTTGGCTAGCTGTCAAAAATTTGAAAGAAACACAGTTAGAAAATTGATGGCAAGAAGGCCTGGGGATGAGATAGTGACCTCTCTGAATGAGTATGGAGTGTAAGGATATTTATGTTGATGTTTAGTCACTATGTCGTGTCTGCCTCTTTGTGACCCCATGGACTGTGGCCCGCTAGTCTCCTCTGTCTATGGGATTCTCCAGGCAAGAATACTGGAGTAGGGTTACCATTTCCTCCTTCAAGGGATCTTCCTGACCCTGGGATCAAACCCATGTCTCCTGTATTGGCAGGCGGGTTCTTTACCACTGAGCCACCAGGTAAGGCTAAAGGATATTTATATCATATGTAAAATCACGTGAATGAATAACTTCAGCAGAAGATAAATTTAATGATCAAATGGAGCAGATAAATCACTCTGTAGATGTCAGTCAGACTCTTGAAAACCACTTCAACCTTGCCAATAAAGGGGTCATGACAACAGGAATGGAGCTTATGTTTTCACTCAGCTTTATGAATCTTTAATCCCCAAAGCCAATATGTCTCTACTACTTTTGGGTTCCCAGCCTGCCAGTAGCAGCAACCAAGACTGATTTCATGAAATAGCATAATTCCCAAGGAAATATGGCACTTGTGGAAAAGGAAGCATTTTGTTCTCGTTTGGACAGACATCTATTCTGAAAATGTATTTTCCTTTCCTGCATACACCATTTTGACAGAAACACCATCCAAAGATTTACAAAAATCCTATTCATCACTGTGGTATTCCACACAGCACTGCTCCTGACCAGTTCAGTTCAGTTCCGTTCAGTTCAGTTCAGTCGCTCAGTCGTGTCCGACTCTTTGCGACCCCATGAATCGCAGCACGCCAGGCCTCCCTGTCCATCACCAACTCCTGGAGTTTACCCAAACTCAGGTCCATTGAGTTGGTGATGCCATCCAGCCATCTCATCCTCGGTCGTCCCCTTCTCCTCCTGCCCCCAATCCCTCCCAGCATCAGAGTCTTTTCCAAGGAGTCAACTCTTCGCATGAGGTGGCCAAAGTACTGGAGTTTCAGCTTCAGCATCATTCCTTCCAAAGAAATCCCAGGGCTGATCTCCTTCAGAATGGGCTGGTTGGATCTCCTTGCAGTCCAAGGGACTCTCAAGAGTCCTCTCCAACACCACATTTCAAAAGCATCAATTCTTCAGTGCTCAGCCTTCTTCACAGTCCAACTCTCACATCCATACATGACCACAGGAAAAACCATAGCCTTGACTAGACGGACCTTAGTCGGCAATCCGCTGCGAGAGCCGGGCCGGCGCACCGGGAGGAGCTGCCCCACGTCCGAAGTCGGGGGCAGCAGCCTAGAGTGCCAGGCTGCGACGGCGCAGGAACGGCCGAGAGGCGCTACCCTGTGCTGAGGTCAGTGGCG
>SJYT01025448.1:412613-521995 GCA_006410635.1 Cephalophus harveyi | reverse complement strand
CTGAAACTCCAGTACTTTGGCCACCTCATGTGAAGAGTTGACTCATTGGAAAAGACTTTGATGCTGGGAGGGATTGGGGGCAGGAGGAGAAGGGGACGACAGAGGATGAGATGGCTGGATGGCATCACTGACTCGATGGACGCGAGTCTGAGTGAACTGTGGGAGTTGGTGATGGACAGGGAGGCCTGGCGTGCTGCGATTCATGGGGTCGCAAAGAGTCGGACACGACTGAGAGACTGAACTGAACTGAACTGAAGATTATACGAATATTTTATATACTTCTAGTCATTTTATGGCTATATTATTTTACCCAAATTATTATTCAATCTTCTAATTCCATTTATTTAATAATGTGATTTCCCTGATGACTTGAAATTTCCCCTTATTACATTCAAATTTGAATTTATTCTTTGGCCATTTCTGCATTTTTGTTTCATTAGGCTTTCTGTAGAGGAAACCCACCTTAAAAACTCTTAGAGTTTTATGTTTCTCATATTTGAAGCTGAATAACTCCTAAATTCTAATTTTCAAAATTATCTCACCTTTTTAGTTTTTTTTCCCTTGATGCAGAAATTTAGATTCTTTTTTTTTTTAAACCAATATCTAGTAGTTAAACTTGCATTGAATTTGTTGATAAATCTGAGCAGAAATGACTTCTCTTGATGTCCATTTGGCTAATTGTCTAGTCCCTTTCTTAGAGCCATTATGAAATGTGTGTTGGTGGGCACAATTTCTGGCCTATCTCCAGTTTCTGCAAGATCTTCCACTTTACAGTTAAGCCTTGCTTTCTGAGTAACATCTTTCCTTATCCTTGCTGCCTGGTTCCCCAACACTAGGAGCGGCTGCCTCAGTTTAAAGCTATGACCCACCAGGGTGCTGAGCCCCTCCAGCCACCCCTGCCTCTATGCCTGAAACTCGTCTTTTTTCTTGCTGATGGGCTGGGAAGATACACCCACCACCCTATAGTGGATTAGTTACATTTCATTATTGTTGTTTAGTCACTAAGTCAAGTCTGACTCTTTGTAACCCTGTGGACTGTAGCCCACTAGGCTTCTCTGTCCATGGAATTTTCCTGGCAAGAATACTGGAGTGAATTGCCATTTCCTTCTTCAGAGGATCTTCCCAACCCAGGAAATGAACTCGTGTCTCCTGCATTGACAGGTGGCTCCTCTACTGCTGAGCCACCTTACCCAGCTAATAATTATGAGTGTGTCACAGAGCGGCTGCAGGGAGATGGCGATTAGTGTTTTATCAGTTCAAGAAATCTTACGAAAGACTCCCCTGATCGTCCAGTGGCTAAGACTCCGTGCTTCTAGAGCAGGGGGTACAGGTTTCACCTGGTCAGGGCCCTAGGATCCCACCTGCCCTGTGGCGTGGCCAAAAACAGAGAAAAAAGAAGCCATATAATAAGGGATAGCTGTTCAGCTGTGGTTACTTTTGCTAGTAGAAGTCTGNCTAGGACTCCGTGCTTCTAGAGCAGGGGGTACAGGTTTCACCTGGTCAGGGCCCTAGGATCCCACCTGCCCTGTGGCGTGGCCAAAAACAGAGAAAAAAGAAGCCATATAATAAGGGATAGCTGTTCAGCTGTGGTTACTTTTGCTAGTAGAAGTCTGAATCTAGGGAAAGGACAGTGAAATGTACACAGTATATTTTTATTTTTCTGTTTCATGGAGCTCTCTTTCATAAAACATGGCTGTGGGTAGGTTTATAAAAAAACAGTAACTTATTCTTAAATATAGCCTTACTCGAAGTCAGACCCCATTTTAAGTACTTTCTACCTATAAAGTCATTTAATCCTCCCTACTACCCCTTGAAGGCAGCTCTATTATTATTCCAGTTTTACAGCTTATCTCAGTTGAACTCCTTATGCCTTACAGCTAGTGGAAATTCACTTTAAGTTCTGGTATCAGGTGGTCCATCAAATTAATTTTTAGTGTGCATTTCATCTCTTTCATTCTTCATTAGTATTTTAGAATTATACTCAGGGAGGCACTTAGAGCTGCTAGTCAGGTACATTGAAAACTGAAATCCATCTTTCTTTAAACTTTTGTTAGAAAATAGAATACAGATACAAAGTTCTACCAAAGAAATAGATGTATCACTTAAAGAATTTTAAGGCAAACACTCTGTAACCATGACCCAGGTCTCCCAAAATAACCTGCTACCCTGACTTTCCCAGAATCATTTCTCAAGATTTTGTAAAATTTTATGACACAATGTGCCTCCCTAATTATCGTAGTTTAGTAGTGTTAGTCTCTCAGTCGTATCCAACTGCTTGTGACCCCAAGGTCTGTAGCCCACCAGGTTCCTCTGTCCATGGAATTCTCCAGGGAGGAATACTGGAGTGGGTTGCCATTCCCTTCTCTAGAATATCTTCTCATCCCAGGGATTGAATCCCGTCTCCTGCATTGTTGGCAGATTCTTTACCATCTGGGCTACAGGGAAGTCTCAACCATAGTTTAGACTTGCCTATAAAAAAGCCTGGGGGGCATTTGACCTACAGAATTCTCTAGAGTGTAGTTTTTCCTGAATGTGTATTTGTGCTTCCATCTAACACTTCCTTATATCCTTTCCGTGTGCTGCAAATTGGCAGATGGATCCAGAGTCTTGATAAGATTTGGGATCGATGCCTTTGGCAAGACTAAATGGTGTTGGGTTCTTTCATCCAAAGATACATGATATTTGATTGTCTCTCTTTCTGTGATGTTAGCAGCTGTTGGTGTTCAGTGCCTAGATCAATGAATCCATTGAAGTTTACAAAATTGTTTTATTCCATAATTTTTCATTGATTAATTGGAATTATTTAGAACAAGCACTTTTTCTCATTTACAGTTCTTTTAGAAAAGGCAGAAATGTTGCCTTATTTTGTTGTTTTACTTACCAATTTTTTTGACTCCCCGCAAAGGTGATCTGATAGACCTTTAAGAAATACTGTTATGAAATGCATGGATTTAACATATTTTGGTGAGTTTCAGTCAGTTACAATTACCATCTCTCTTGAAGTTCATCTTTTGTCAGTAGGAGCCTCTTCAAGTTTGCCCCTGAGTCGTTGGATCATGACTGTGGTTGTCTTTGATAGCATTCTTGTTATCTAGTATGGCAAGATAGCCCAGACTCATCTTGTACACTTCCTGGAATATCTTGTACATTTCCAGGAATCAGTTTTTTTTGTCCCCAAAAGACTGAATTTACTTTGATGGGAATGGTATCTTAAGATTGCTAGGTTTCCGAGCTCTAGGGGTGTTGTCTTGAGTTTGTGATTGTCTTTAGGTCTCTTCAATGGATAGAAACTAGAGAGATATGTCTTTATACAAGATCTCAGGAGCAAATACTGATTCTTCTAGTTCCGTCATGATTTCCGGGTTTGCTCTCCTGATTTCATGATTTCAGGCGTTACTCTCCTTTGTTCTTCTGTTTCCCTTTTCTCCACACTGAGCATCTTGACACAGGAAATGTCAAAGACATAGGAAATGAGAAAATTAAAGTATCTCATAATTGCTCATCTACTGCCTCCAATATTATACACACAACAGCTTGCAAATAGCAGTACCAATGCGTGTGTACTTAGTCGCTCAGTTGAGTCTGACTCTTTGTGACTCTGTGGACTGTAGCCTGCCAGGCTCCTCTGCCCATGGAATTATCCAGGCAAGAATACTGGAGTAGGTTGTCATTTCCTCCTCCAGGGGATCTTTCTGACCCAGGGATTGAACTTGCGTTTCTTTTATCTCCTGCTTTGCAGGTGGATTTTTTGTTTTGTTTTGTTTTAATCACCAAGCCACCTGGGAAGCCCAGCAATACTAATACTATACAACTCATGTGTTGACTGCTAAATCTTTTTTGCAGCACATAGTCTCACTAATTTAAATACTTATACTATAGCCATAGGATCTGAACATATAGCCACTCCATACTATACCCTCTTCCTATAACCATCTTTATCTTAATTTCATAAGTAATCATGTATGTTAGGCAACCACCCATTTTCTGTTGAGGCCTCCTAGTCATTTCAGTAGATACAGCAGGAGAGACATGAGAACAAAATCACCTGAGTTCACACCTGTTACTACTTTGAACTCTTTCTGTTGAAGTGTCAGGTTTGTTGGATATATATATTTTTGAGAATATAAAATATGTTACTCTAATTTGTATAAAGAAATACTCTGCCATTGAAAAGTCTGATGATGATTTAATATTGTTTTCCTTTAGGAAGAATTCAATTTTTAGAGGTGCAAATTTTTTTTTTAATTGTTAATCTTAAAGTTCAGCAATTTTCCTGGAATGTATTTTAGGAGTGGTTGCTCTAAATTGACATTCAGAGGATGTTCTTTCCATATATGCTTTAATTTCAATTTTAAGAAATGCTGGTGCATTTGCTTTATTTTATTTCTCTTCCGCTTTCAAGGTCTCTTATTATTCATATATTGGATCACCCTTGTCTTTTTTCAGTTCATCATTTGTTATTGAATCCCTTTTATCTCTACTTCTTTAGCATTTTAAATGTTTCCCTTAGTTTCACCTTCTATTTCTTCCTCTTGGAGAATTATCCATTGCGTTTATTCATCTTCTGTTTCTTCTAGTTTAGTTTTCATTTCTGAAGCAAGGATTTATTCTTTTTATTTCCACTTATTTTTGTGGTTCTTACACCTAATTTTTGAATTTTCTCATTTTGATCTTGTCCTTTCATGCCTTGTATCATTTTCTTAAAGTGTCTTACTTTGCTTTGAAATAGAAGGTTACTGTTTTGATCATTTAGAAAGCACTTATTTCTGATATGTTTTCATTTTATGTAAGCATGTTATTTTGCTCCTTTTGAAAATAACTTTTATGGCATATGATTTTTATGTTTTTCTCTTGCTTATTATCATGTATTTGTCTCTTGAACTTTGAGAAGGAAGTGTGTTTCAAGGTTTCCTAACTTAACAGAGCTCTTTTCTTTTTCCGTTATTGACATGAGTATGTGTCTGTGTATAGTATTTAAAAATACAAGGGCTTGTTTACTGAATATTTTTGGCTCTTTTTCACTTCTCCACATTTGTCTTAACCTCACTTTTCTTTGTCTCCATTGCCCATGTTCTTAAATAGTTTTTAAAATGTATTTTATATTGGAATAAACTTAATTTACAATGTGGTGTTAGCTTCTGGTATACAGAAAAGTGATTCAGTTATACATCTATTTATTTTCAGTTTTTTCCCATTTAGGTTATTATAGACGATTGAGCAGAGCTCCCTGCCCTATACAGGAGGTCCTTGTTGGTTACCTATTTTCAATATAGTGTGTATACACCAGCCCCAAGATTCTGATTCTGCCTTCAGCATTGTCCCGTCAGTATCGAGTCTGTCCTGGAGAGAATTCTAACGGATCGTATTGAAAGTTCCAAGGAGCTAGACTGTGCCTGCCTCTTCTGACCTTACATAGACCCTGGTGCCTTCCTGCCGTTGGGGTGAGGCAAGTCCTCCTCATTTCAACTGCTGTCCTCACGTGGATTTGCCGTGCTTTCTCACGAGGACTTGCTGGCCGCTGAGGGTCCTCCCGCTCTGAGATCCAACAATGCTCCATTGCATTACTCTTTTCCTGCACAGAGGCTAATACCTACAAGCCTTCTAGATCTTGTTGCTTATTTTTATCCCATTGTATTTTGAAGTTCATGGGAATACTTTGTCACCCAGTTTTGTTAGACTGTGAGTTTTTTCATTTGACTTTTGAGTTCTGCTTTTATTTGGGGATTTAGATAAATATTAAAACTGGTGCCACTGTTGTTAACATCTTCTCAGAATTCTCATTTTATTTTGTGTGTATATAGTTTTTCATTCATCAGCAGATGTTTATTGAATGGCCTATGGCAGTTCCTCTTATAGACACTACAGGTCAAGCTGTGAATAAAACAGAGTTCCTGGCCTCAAGAAGCATACATCACAATGGCAGAAGACAGACATGAAACATGTATACCAGTAAATAAGTGAGAAAATGTCAGGAATAAGTAAATTCATTGAAAAAGATAAATAAGGCAATATGCATCCATTCCCCAGTCTATTTGAATATATATGTATGTATGAACAATCTATTAAATTATAATAATGTAATTATTTGTTATACATGTAGATGCATAAATATGTGTATGTGTGTATGTGTGTGTCTGCTCAGTTGCTTAGTAGTGCCTTGTTCTTTGTGACCCCAAAGACCATAGCCCATCACCCTCCTCCTTGCCTTGGGATTCTCCAGGCAAGAATACTGGAGTGGGTTGCCATTTTCTCCTCAGGGGATCTTCCTGACCCAGAAATCAAACTTGTGTCTCTTACGTCTCCTGCATTGGCAGGCGGGTTCTTTGCCCCTGTGCCATCTGGGAGTCATATATATATATAATTTGAGAAGTATGTTCCAAATTGCAAAGTATGTCTCCATATGGTTTAGTCTCTAGGTTGTGTCGGACTCTTGGGGTCCCATGGACTGTAGCCCGCCAGGCTCCTCTCTCCATGGATTCTCCAGGCAACAATACTGGAGTGGATTGCCAGTTCATTCTGCAGGGGATCTTCCCAACCCAGGAATCGAGCCCGGGTCACCTGCATTGCAGGCAGATTCTTTACCTACTGAACTATGAGGGAAGCTATGTCTCCATGTATTATATTCCTTTATCCTGACTTTTATCTCATGAACAGACAAACAGGGTGGATTTTATTTCATAGATAACTGGGGAGAAATTTCAGACTCAATAATTATAAGTGACATCTAGTATATTTAAAGCCAGGACTTGAACTAGTATCTTTTGAATCCAGATGTGCTCCTCTTTAATTCAGTATTTTGTGTTTTTTCTTAGGACATCACACAAAACACCATGATAATACATTTTCAGAATTTTCTTAAAGTGTCTTACTTTGCTTTGAAATAGAAGGTTACTGTTTTGATCATTTAGAAAGCACTTATTTCTGATATGTTTTCATTTTATGTAAGCATGTTATTTTGCTCCTTTTGAAAATAACTTTTATGGCATATGATTTTTATGTTTTTCTCTTGCTTATTATCATGTATTTGTCTCTTGAACTTTGAGAAGGAAGTGTGTTTCAAGGTTTCCTAACTTAACAGAGCTCTTTTCTTTTTCCGTTATTGACATGAGTATGTGTCTGTGTATAGTATTTAAAAATACAAGGGCTTGTTTATTTTGTTCCTTTTGAAAATAACTTTTATGGCATATGATTTTTATGTTTTTCTCTTGCTTATTATCATGTATTTTCTCTTGAACTTTTAGAAGGAAGTGTGTTTCAAGGTTTCCTAGCTTAACAGAGCTCTTTTCTTTTTCCATTATTGACATGAGTGTGTGTGTGTGTATAGTATTTCTAAATACAAGGGCTTGTTTACTGAATATTTTTGGCTCTTTTTCACTTCTCCACATTTGTCTTAACCTCACTTTTCTTTGTCTCCATTGCCCATGTTCTTAAATAGTTTTTAAAATGTATTTTATATTGGAATAAACTTAATTTACAATGTGGTGTTAGCTTCTGGTATACAGAAAAGTGATTCAGTTATACATCTATTTATTTTCAGTTTTTTCCCATTTAGGTTATTATAGACGATTGAGCAGAGCTCCCTGCCCTATACAGGAGGTCCTTGTTGGTTACCTATTTTCAATATAGTGTGTATACACCAGCCCCAAGATTCTGATTCTGCCTTCAGCATTGTCCCGTCAGTATCGAGTCTGTCCTGGAGAGAATTCTAATGGATCGTATTGAAAGTTCCAAGGAGCTAGACTGTGCCTGCCTCTTCTGACCTTACATAGACCCTGGTACCTTCCTGCCGTTGGGGTGAGGGAAGTCCTCCTCATTTCAACTGCTGTCCTCACATGGATTTGCCGTGCTTTCTCACGGGGACTTGCTGGCCGCTGAGGGTCCTCCTGCTCTGAGATCCAACAATGCTCCATTGCATTACTCTTTTCCTGCACAGAGGCTAATACCTACAAGCCTTCTAGATCTTGTTGCTTATTTTTATCCCATTGTATTTTGAAGTTCATGGGAATACTTTGTCACCCAGTTTTGTTAGACTGTGAGTTTTTTCATTTGACTTTTGAGTTCTGCTTTTATTTGGGGATTTAGATAAATATTAAAACTGGTGCCACTGTTGTTAACATCTTCTCAGAATTCTCATTTTATTTTGTGTGTATATAGTTTTTCATTCATCAGCAGATGTTTATTGAA
Organism: Cephalophus harveyi; assembly: GCA_006410635.1. NCBI lineage: Eukaryota > Metazoa > Chordata > Mammalia > Artiodactyla > Bovidae > Cephalophus > Cephalophus harveyi. The sequence goes on along the minus strand of SJYT01025448.1, from coordinate 513,811 downwards.
TGGCCTATGGCAGTTCCTCTTATAGACACTACAGGTCAAGCTGTGAATAAAACAGAGTTCCTGGCCTCAAGAAGCATACATCACAATGGCAGAAGACAGACATGAAACATGTATACCAGTAAATAAGTGAGAAAATGTCAGGAATAAGTAAATTCATTGAAAAAGATAAATAAGGCAATATGCATCCATTCCCCAGTCTATTTGAATATATATGTATGTATGAACAATCTATTAAATTATAATAATGTAATTATTTGTTATACATGTAGATGCATAAATATGTGTATGTGTGTATGTGTGTGTCTGCTCAGTTGCTTAGTAGTGCCTTGTTCTTTGTGACCCCAAAGACCATAGCCCATCACCCTCCTCCTTGCCTTGGGATTCTCCAGGCAAGAATACTGGAGTGGGTTGCCATTTTCTCCTCAGGGGATCTTCCTGACCCAGAAATCAAACTTGTGTCTCTTACGTCTCCTGCATTGGCAGGCGGGTTCTTTGCCCCTGTGCCATCTGGGAGTCATATATATATATATAATTTGAGACGTATGTTCCAAATTGCAAAGTATGTCTCCATATGGTTTAGTCTCTAGGTTGTGTCGGACTCTTGGGGTCCCATGGACTGTAGCCCGCCAGGCTCCTCTGTCCATGGATTCTCCAGGCAACAATACTGGAGTGGATTGCCAGTTCATTCTGCAGGGGATCTTCCCAACCCAGGAATCGAGCCCGGGTCACCTGCATTGCAGGCAGATTCTTTACCTACTGAACTATGAGGGAAGCTATGTCTCCATGTATTATATTCCTTTATCCTGACTTTTATCTCATGAACAGACAAACAGGGTGGATTTTATTTCATAGATAACTGGGGAGAAATTTCAGACTCAATAATTATAAGTGACATCTAGTATATTTAAAGCCAGGACTTGAACTAGTATCTTTTGAATCCAGATGTGCTCCTCTTTAATTCAGTATTTTGTGTTTTTTCTTAGGACATCACACAAAACACCATGATAATACATTTTCAGACCAAAGAATGAGCGTTCTAGTATGAATAGTGAGATATTTGCTATGTGGTGTTAAGTGTGTGGGCAGACACCTGAGTGCAGTTGTGAGGGGGAAAGAGATCTGTTGGCGGTGGGTTGGCTTGGGGAAGCCCCGGTGAGGGAGATGGCATCTGAGTGACCCTTGCATGTGCAGAGACTGGGGATGAGGGGGGTGCATTAATTCAACCATGTAAGCCCCCAGGTGCCAGGCACTGTGCTGGGGCAGAGACAGAAAGATCGACAGGACTTTCCTCTCCTGGGGAACCTACTGCTCTCCAACCTGAGACAGAGATGGGATCGGGAGCCCTGAATCTTTGCTCACCTACAGCATCCGACCAGGGCAGGCAGGCAGCCTACAAAGGGCAGAGATACTGGCAGCTGGGACTTAAGACCATCTCTTAGCAGGTCCCTTAGTGTTCCTGACCTTGAAAAAAATCAGTTCGGTTGGGGCATATTATGTATGAAAAGTAGTAGAAAAGTGTGTTGAGCATTAGCTCCTAGCAGACTTTAAATGTCACCACGAGGAATTTATTTTTAGGTAGTAGTAAAGAGCCCTTTTCTGACGAGACTTGACCTAGGATGCCAGTGCCTTATCATGGAAATAGCACGGCCTTGACTTCTGTGAGTCAAGGATTCAAAAATCAGCGCCCCATCCCCCCACCTGCTAAACATCTGACATGTTGGAGGATTTATGTAAACATTCTAGCCTCACTTTCCTGACCTGTGAAAACAGGAATCTATTCATTTAGTTATTCACTGACTCCTCCGTCTTCCTTCCTTCATTCTTTAGTTCAACTAGTATTTCATAATTATTCACTTTGATCTCAAGTTATGCCATCCATCCCTGTACCCACTGGCCTGTGGAGCCCCTGAACACTGGAAACACAGGTAACCTGAGCTGAGTTGTGCTGTGAATGTAAACTCCAGACTCCAAAGTCTTAGCTAGGAGTATAAGACTATAAAATGCCTCCTTAATAATTTCTATGTTGAATACATGTGGAAAGGAAAATAGTTTGAATATATCAGAGTAAATAAAATATATTTAAAAATTAATTTCATAGGTTCTTTTAATATTTTAATATGTCTGTTAAAATTTTAAATGTGGCTGTATTTGTGGCTTGTACTGTAGACTCCAGGCCAGTGCTTCTGCTCTAGATATGGCCACACGGTCCTGAATAACTTAGTGGTAGGAGACAGATAGGAAATAAGTCGATTTAAATCCCTAAATTATGTAATCTGTAGAATGTGAACGAAGTGCTATAAAGTGTCTAAAGGAGAGGCATGTGATGGAAAAGGACTCGGGCTGTGACGGGAGTGATGTGAGAAAAGATAAATGTGCAGTGAGAGGTGGAGAGAAATAGACTGTTTGGGGGCAGAGGTTGAGGGAAAAGGGAAGAGGAGTAAGTGTTAAGCCTGTTTGAGAGTCCCGGAGACTAACTGCTGGGAAACATACAAGGCCCCGTGTGTGACTTGGAAGGCACGTGTGTGGAGACCCTGGAGCCTGAGAGTGTGGCTGGTAGAGGTGACTAGGACTGCTCCAGAGGTGGACCTCTTTGCCATGGATGGCATTCCAATTTTATTTATTTTTTCAGATAACCAAGCTTTAATAAAGGTGGTACTTGTGACTTGACATGCAATTTCCATATTTCTTTATTCTAGTCACTCCATTTGACATACTTTTTAAAACATGAGACACTCAAAATGTGGAGACAGATCAGATATAATCCATAACAGTGAAAGGAAATCTCAACCATAAACAGGTAAACCCATCAGTTATGATAGAAACAGATTCGAGCTACAATGAAACAAACACATACATGGCATTCTAGTTTTAAAGCCACCTCAACTCTGTCTGATCTTCAGACAGCTTTTCCTTCGGAAGTTTCTAGATTTTCAGAACTCTCAGACCTTTCTTTGCCCTTCCTGCGTCTCCCACCACCTTTGTGCTCAGTGGCACACCTATGCAGTGGCAACGCTTTTGTCTGCCGCTTCTGTTAGTTAGTGGGGCTTATCTGAGTTATGCGTTTGCCCTCTCTCGGGAGGTCTGGTTCATTTCTCCCTTTTGGGGTCTTGTAAGTCCTGTTACCATCTGTTTAAACACTTCTTCAGTGGCTGGAAAACCACCCAGTGCCTTCCAACGCCAAAGGCCCACAGAGAATTCTATACCGTCCAGGGGAGACACCTCCCGTCTCTCTTTCCCTTATTGTCAAGAGGACCACTTTCCCCAATCCTATGGCCGTAGAGGGATGGTTTCCATTCAAGGTTCAGGGTGTGTACCTCTAGTCAACGCTGGGACACAAGGCTCTGGCCAGCTTTCTTGCAGACACTGTCCCTTCCTCTTAGGATATCAGGTCACCCTCCAGTTTCCTAGCCAGCAGACGTTGTTCTTGTGTGGGCAAACTCTCAGGATAGCATACCATTGCCACTATGTCCATTTCAGTATTGAGTCTGAACTCTACGCCGATTGACCTTTTCCTGAGACAGAGCAAATAATGTTGGCAAGATAGCAGGGGAGAGGTAATTTTATGCAGAAAATAGATGTACACGAAGAAGTTAGAACTGGTTCGTGGATGGCCACTTCATTCATTCAGCAGCTGTTTGGTTCCTGTTTGTTGAGTTTTTCCCGTGTAACTAGACCCATGGCAGACTTGGAGATGGGGAAGAAGTATCATGCCTCAAGTTCTTGCCTTCAAGATGTTCTTGGAGTGACAATCCTAATTTTTTAAAAATGCAAATGAAATAATTAAAGAAATATATCTAATCAAAACTTAAGGCACAGATGTTCAAGACTGGGAGAGGTCAGCCACGAAGCTGTGGATGAGTTAACCAGGGTCCTGGATAAAACGGGCCGGCATCTGAGTGTAATTTGAATAGGCTGGGACGACAGAGAATAGCACGACCTAAATGGAATGGGACAGGATGCCTGAGAGAGAACAGTGGGAGAAAGATTGCTCAGGACCCTGCAGTCAATCAGGAAGAATTTTTCTAGGTCTTTTGGTCCAAGTAAAGTAGGAGAGAAGGAGAAGGAACAGTGTTTCCCGCTTACTGCCTCTTTTCAGAGTTAGATACTAGACAATAAGCGATGACATACATAACTCTGGAAATAGTTGCATTTGTTGGCCATTTCATCTTACTGCACGGTATGTGCTGGGAGCTACAGTTATTTCTGGCTCTAGCAGAGAATGTCAGGTGGCTCTCGCCTTTAAGTGTAGCTTAGTAGCAGCTGCAGATAGAGTTCTATTATAGCCGAGAAATGCCTTTAGCTAAAATGGACACTGGTGATCAGAATTCCAAGGACGTCAGCTAGTCCTGAGATATATACTACTACAAGGAAGCCCATGCAAAGAAAATGCCTTTTATTTATTTTTCCCTTTCTCAGTAGATTTGCCTCCAAGCAAAAGAAGCCCAGAAAAGAAAAGTTATACTTCAAATGTTAGTATTTCTTTGAGATTTTAGAACATTTAAGTGTATCACTTTTTTTTCCGCTAACAGTTTTATTGAGATATAATTCATATCCCCTACAACTCACTGCAGGCGTAGAGGATGGACGTGTAGACGGGGTTGGGGGGATGAACTGGAAGATTGGGACATGTAGGCTACCGTGTGTGCCTATGTCACATGTAGCCAGTAGGCACCTGCTGTTTAGCACAGGGAGCTCAGTGTTCTGTGATGACCTAGAGGGAGGGGATGGGGTGAGGGAGGGAGGCTCGAGAGGGAAGGATATATGCAAACTCCTAGCTGATTAACTTTGCAGTCCTGCAGAGACTAACACCACCATTGTAAGGCAACAATGCAAGTGAGCAAGCAAAGTTGTTTCATTCGTGTCCAACTCTTTACGACCCCACGGACTGTAGCCCACCAGGGTCCTCTGTTCATGGGATTTCCCAGGCAAGAAAATTGGAGTGGGCCGCCATTTCCTTCTCCAGGGGATCTTCCCGACCCAGGAATCCATGCTGCGTCTCTTGAATCTCCCACATTGGATAGAAGGTTCTTTACCATTAGCACCACCTGGGAATATACCAATTAGAAATATAAAATGTACAATGCACTGATCTTTGGTGCAGTCACCGAGTTGTGAAACTTTATCACAATAAACTGTAGAATATCATCCTTACCAAAAAGAGACCCTGTACCTGTTGAGCTGCGTCTGTTTTCCCTCACTCTTTCTCCTCTTTTCCTATTCTTCAGCAATCACGATGCTACTTCTCTGTTTTTGTAGATTTTCCTACTCTGAAAATTTCATATAAATGGAATCATACAGTATACAGTCTTTTGTAGCTGCTTTTTTCACTTATCATAATGTTTTTGAGGTTCACCTGGGTTACAGCACCTATCAGTACCTTGTTCTTTCTCTTGCTGATAATGGGCCATTGTATGGGTTATGGCACATTTTATTTACCTGCTCTTCAGGTGATAGGCCTATGGGTTATTTCCACATCTGGGCTGTTACAAAGTATGCTGTTATGAATTTTTATGTACACATAAAAATTTTCATAAAATTTTCATGTGGACATGTATTTTTCTCTTGAATGAAATATACATTCAATTCCCACTTTTCATGTGTTGATAGTTACTTTCTGTAAAGTCACCAGCTCTGAGTTAGCAAATACTGGGCTATAGCTTCTAGGGGAAGTCCAGGGTTAAGTTCCTGCAAGCCACTGGTCCCAAGATTTTGATCAATCATCCATCAATAGGTAACCTCATTTTATGCATTTCTCCTTATATATGCCTTATTTAATATACATTTCTTACAAATAATTGATTATATGTAATTCTTTTTATAATAAAATGAGCTGAGAAATGTTTAAATATTTTCCTGACTCTAGATAAGATGGTACATTTCATTGACTTTTAGCCTTACAATAATGCAGTCCATTGTATTTTTTCCATTGGTGGTTATCTTATGAATCCACACATTTAGTCAATTTTCCAGCTTTTCCACAGCTTCATCATGTACTACAGATATTAATTTACCACTTTCTGGAGTGATCTCACATATGGATCAGTGAATTTTTTCTTCCTTATTCTGGATGTACAATATTGTTGATGGATTAACCCCAAACTCATACAGCAAACATCACTGTAACTCATGCATGAATGAAGCTGGTCTAACACTTGTATTTTCTCTATAAGGCGCTCCCAGCCTTCCTGTGTTTGAGAACACTATCCAGCCCTTCAACATTACCCTTGGGGGTCATTTGAAGCAACGAAATCACCAACAAAAAGCACACACACACACAACAAAAAGAATGTGAAACTGAATGGGCCATGAAAAGAACACTTGTTTACAGCGTTAGAGGCAACAGTGTAGTGTTGCCTTGTTAAATCTCAGCTGAGAACATGCGTGGCAGGTGACAAATTTTTTGACACTCTGTATGTGCCCATGAATTACCACCAAAGCACCACAAGTTTGAATTTGGGGCTCACAAATAAATATTTGCAGGTAGGTAAGTTTGCAAATACAGGTTCTCCTGACCCTCTGAAAGAAGAGTGTCCCTATGAAACCTTTCGTATGCTGGAATGGCATAAAGCAAAGAAACGATTAACTTAGGACACATCTTGCTATTAGAGGCACAAAATAGATTGAGTTAAAACACAGAAGCTCAGAGGCAGTTCCGAGCTATGGCGGCTTGATGCCGAGATGCTGCGTAATTCCTGGCGAAGGGGCTGCTGCGGGGTGCACGCTGGCTTTATAACAGGTCAATGCAAAACGAAAGCCAAGTGCTATTTTCATTTTCCAGATATTCCCCTTAAAAGCCAAAATCTCCTTGGGATTTCTTTCAGTTAGTGAAGCAGGTGCTAATGGAGGTCTTTCGTAAAACCAGACTTCTAAAACGTTGGGGATACCGGTATAGCCCTGTGAACAAGGAAGATCGCGTTCAGCACTGGAATTGCTGGATCATTTGGGAACTCCATGTTTCACCTTTTAAGGAGCTGTCAGGCGGTTTTCCAGTGTTGCTGATGCCATTTTGCATTCTCACCAGAAGTGGATGGGGGTTCCTGGTTCTCCACGTCTTTGCTAATGCCTTTTATCACCCATCCTTTTTATACTAACCATTCTGCAGCCCGTGGGGTCACAGAGTCGGACGCGACTGAGTGACTGAACTGAACTGATTCTAGTGGTTATGAAGTGGTATCTCATTGTGGTTTATTTGCATTTTCCTGATAGTAATGTCAAGCACTTTTTAATATTTTTATTCACCATTTCTTCATAGAAATGTCTATTCAGACCCTTTACTTAACTCTACTTATTTTAATATCATGTAACTGAGATACAGCATTGTATTAGTTTAAGGTATACGGCATAATGATTTAAGTTACATACTTACATACATCCTGAATTACCACAATAATTTAGCTGTACATCCATTGTCTCATACAGATACAAAATTAAACTAGAAAAAGTACTTTTGCTATGATAAAACTCTTAGGATTTTCTCTTTTGAGGGCTTTCATATATATTATATACCAGTGCTAATAAATCTTGTTATGATACGTTATATCCATAGAACGTATTTATCTTATCACTGGAAGTTTGTACCTTTTGATCTCCTTCGTCACCATGCAATATCACATAATTGTTAAGTTTCCTCACCATACATTTCATCCTGTGACCCACTTATTTTGTAACTGGAAGCGCGCACCTCTTAATTTCCTTCACCTAATTCACCCATCCCCCTACCTGCCTTCTCTCTGGCAACCACCTCTTTGCACTTTTGACTGTTTCTTTTTTGTTGTGTTTGTTCATTTGTCTTGTTTTTTAGCTTCCACCTGTAAGTGAAATCATACAGTATTTGTTTTTCCCTGACTAATTTCATGTAGCATACCTTCTAGGTCTATCCATGTTGCCACAGGTGGCAAAATTTCATTCTTTTTTGTGACTTCCCTCCGTTCATTTGTTAATGCACACCTTGGTTGCTTCCATATCTTGGCTATTGTAAATAATCCTGCATTGAACATAGGGCTGCAAATATCATTTCAAATTACTGTTTTTGTTTTCTTTGGAAGCCCAGAAATGGAATTGCTGGATCGTATAGTAGGTTTGTTTTAAATTTTTAGGAACCTCGGTACACTTGTTCACAGGCTTTACAGTCCCCTCCACTGCTTTACACTCCCACAGTGGGGCACCAGGTCCCCTTTGCTCTCCGTCCTAGCTGACGTTATTTATTGTCTTTTTGAAAGTAGCCATTCCGACAGGTGTGGGGTTTGGCTCCTTGTGGTTTGGATTTGGATTTCCCTGATGACTAGCGATGTTCAGCAGCTTTTCACATGTTTGTTGTCCATCTGTTTGTCTTCTTTGGGGAAAAAAATGTCTCTTCAACTCCTGTGCTCATTATTTAATCAAATTTTTATTGTGAGTTGTATGACTTCTTCATATATTTTGCATATTAGCCTCTTTGATTTGCAAATATCTTCTCTTGTTTGGTAGGTTGTCTTTTTGTTTTGTTGATGGTTTCCTTTTCTGTGCAGAAGTATTTTGTGGGATAATAGTCCCACGTGTGTCTTTTTGTCTTCCTTACGTGAGAATGCATATCTAAAAAGATATTTCTCAGACTGATGTCAAAGAGTGTACTGCCCATGTCTTTTTCTAAGGGTCACTGCAGCTTCCTTGAGGGTGCTGTATGCCAGATATATCTTTTCATCCTTTCAGTTTCATTCATATGTATCACTGAATCCAAAGTGTGTGTCCTGCAGACAACATATTGATCTGTCAAATTTTCTCTTTATCCAGTCTTATCCTCTCTATTTTGATTAGACAAAACTTTCATGTTGTTCCCTAGGTGGCACAGTGGTGAAGAATCTTCTTGCCAAGGCGGGAGACGTGGGTTCGATCTCTGGGTCAGGAAGATGCCCTGGAGTAGAAACTGGTATCCCTCTCTAGTGTTCTTGCCTGGAAAATTCCATGGACAGAGGCGCTTGGTGGGCTACAGTCCATTGAGTCACAAAGTCAGACTCGGCTGAATGCCTGGGTGGCAGCAATGCTTTCACATTGTTGCTAAATAGTTGGAGTTATGTCTACTATTTTGGTTTTAATTTCTGTATGAATTATGTTCTTGTCTTCTTTTGTTTCTCTTATATCACCTTCTTTTGCATTAGCAGAATATTTTGTACTGGGCTTCCCTGGTGGCTCAGATAGTAAAGAATCTGCCTGCGGTACAGGAGGCCCTTTGCATTAAGAGAGTATTTTGTATTACACCACTCTAATTCCTTAAGTGATTTTTCACCATATTATTTTGAATTATTTATTTAGTGATTGTTCTAGGGTTTACATATACATCCTAACTTCTTTGAATTTACTTGATTTATACTGACTTAATTTTAACCAGATGTAGAAATATTACTCCTGTGTAGCTGTCTTCTCCCTGTTTTTCATGCTACTATTATTATATGTATTCTGCCTAGGCTTGTCATAAATCCAATGACACACTGTTATAATTGCTGTTTTATGCAATTTTATAAGGAAGCTAGAAATGAAAGGAAGACAGTATGTATTTTAGTGTTTGCTGTAATAACCTTTTTATTTATTCTCTATGGTTCTTAACATTAACTCCTATGGATTTGAGTTGCAACCGTATGATATAGATTTGGTCCCACCTACCTCCTTTGTGCTATTATTATCCTCTACATTATATTTCTATGTATTATTGACCCGACTATACAAATATATGCATGTGACTATATATTTTTTAAATCTGCTAAGAGAAAAAAGGAGACGCATATGCACGTATGTTGTCTTTTATAATTATATGATTACCTTCACTGGTGCTCTTTGTTTATTGTTGCTTTTTGTGAAATTCAAATTATTGTCTCATGTGTTTTGCTTTCGGGTAGAACTTTCTTTAGTATTCCCTGTAGTGTGAATCTGCTAGCAACAAATTCAGTTTTAAAAATACAGAGTGAAGTAAGCCAGAAAGAAAAACACCAATACAGTATACTAGCGCTGGAATTTAGAAAGATGGTAATGATAACCCTGTATGCGAGACAGCAAAAGAGACTCAGAAGTATAGAACAGTCTTTTGGACTCTGTGGGAGAGGGTGAGGGTGGAATGATTTGGGAGAATGGCATTGAAACATGTATAATATCATATAAACGAATTGCCAGCCCAGGTTCTATGCATGATACTGGATGCTCAGGGCTGGTGCACTGGGATGACCCAGAGGGATGGTACGGGGACGGAGGAGGGAGGGGGGTTCAGGATGGGGAACACGTGTATACCTGTGGCGGATTCATGTTGATGTATGGCAAAACCAATACAATATTGTAAAGTAATTAACCTTCAATTAAAATAAATAAATTTATATTAAAAAAATAAAAAAATCTCTGGATGCCTTTATTTCACCTTAAATTTTAAAAGGATGTTTCGCTGTACTTAAGATTCTTGGTCGATAGATTTTTTTTTTTCTTTCAGCTTTTTGAGTATGTCATCACATTGTCTTCTGACCTTCATTGTTTCTGATGAGAAATCAACTGTTTATCTTATTGTGGTTGCCTTGTACGTGGTGAGCTGTGTTTCTTTGTTGCTTCAAAACTTTCTGTCTGTTTTTGGTTTTCAGTGTTTTTGTACTATGATGTGTTGTGATGCAGAGATCATTTTCAGCTTATCCTACTTGAGTTTTGTTAAACTTCTTGGAAGTGTATGAGAATATTTTTCTTCAAATTTGGGAAGTTTTCAGTCAATATTTTTTTGGTATGCTTTTCTGCTCCATTCTCTTTCTATTCTCCTTCTGGTATTATAATTTAATGCATGTGTTGGTGTGATTAATGGTGTTCTACATTTCTCTGAGACAGTCTTCAATTTTTTTTCATTCTTGTTTTCCTTTCTTTTCTGAATTGCATAATCTCTATTTTTTTTCTGTCTTCAAGACCAGTGATTTTTTCTTATGTAAGTTCAAAGCTACTGATGAGTCTCTCTAATGAAGTTTTAATTTCAGTCACTGTACTTTATAACTCCAGAATATCCATTTTTCCCATTATTTCTATTTCTTTAGTGATATTCTCTATTTTACTGCATATTGGCATCATACATTCCATTATTTAAACATGATTCCCTTTGATTCTCTGAACACATCAGTAATTGAAATCTTTGATGTTGCTTTGAAGTCTTTGCCAGATAAACTTAATTTCTGGACCATCTTTTTGTTGTCTTTTTTTCCCTTGTATATGTATTACAGTTTTGTGGGGTTTTTTTTTGCCTACTTTATAATTTTTATTGTTGTTGGAAACTGGATATTTTAAGTAATGTAGCAATGTTGGAAACTAATTCTCCCACTCTCTTGAACTTGTTTTTGTTGTACATTGCTTATTTATTTGTCCAGTGTCTTTACTAGATTATTTTAATTATATCCCTTTCCCCAACTATATGTAGTTGCAGATTCCTCAGAGGAACATCCTTAGGAGAGTGCACAGTCATTGTGGGCTGATGGTGGGTTTTGCAGGACTCCAGTGCACTGTCTCTTTTCCTGATCTCCTCTTTAAGCTGTCTCCCTCGGCTGGAATCATACCTAGCTCTTAGGCTCTGCTCGTTGCTGGATGATTGCTCTGTTGTTTCTACCAATACTCTAAGATATAAATGCCGATCTGATTAAATTTAGTCCCTTTTGTATCATTAGTTTTCAAGGCAAATCTTTGCAGTTTGTTCTGATGATGAGAAGGCATGCCTTAGCTGTCTCTTTCTCTGGTTCTCTCTGGTAAACTAGCTTGTTGCTCTGATGGAGCCATCGGCTTTTTCTTAATTGCTTACCACCAAAACCGCCATTGCCCTTGGGAGCATCCTTATGCTTAAACCTTCCCCCACTCTATTTCAAACATGGTCTGTTCCTCTGAGCTTAGCAGCTCTCTGTTCTTATTTCCCCTCTGTTCTCATGGAAAAATCTCTGAGCCACTGCTTTTCTCAGAGTGACTGCTCTGCTTCATTATCTGGGCAGAGGTGACAGCCTCTGGTCTTCTTAGCTTGTTTCCCAGGCACAGAACCTTTGTCTTGCAAGCAAACCGGGGCACATCCAGTCACGGTTCCAATATTCTGGGCCAGCTGTGAGGGGGGTGGAGCTTCTGTCCTATGAATGAGACTGAAGGGAGAGAGTACCTGATTTCTGGGTTGCTTTGCTGGGAATTTAGTTTCTGCATCTTGGAGCTGAAGGGGGTGTGGTTCAGGTTAGTGGCCTGCTCTTCCTGATATCTCCTAACTGGGAGCTGATGGGAAGGGGAGCCCAAATTTCTTGACCACAGACAGTGGAGTGGAGCTGCCATCATGCTGAGCTGGGGGTCTGGAGGGAGAGCAAGGGTTGTCTCTGTAGTGCCATGGAACTCTCACTGTTCTTACTGAGAGCTAGTATGTTTTCCTGAAAAAATATTTTAATGTGGTATTCACTTTTAGGATGATTTTCAAAGACTTTGAATAATTTTTTAAACAAATAACTTGCACCATTTATAGATGTTTTGCTGGGGAACAACGTTGCAGGATTCCTCACTCTGACATTCTGAAATAAAAGTCTTTCTCTTAGGCTTTCTATATTTACCTGAAGAAGAATGAAGACAGTTATTTGAATGGAGTGGGAAAAAAAAGCTTATGATAAAATAAAATGGAATTTCAAAACTAGATTTTTGGCTGAGTCAGTCAGGGTTTTTCACGAGGTTGGAGTTCTTCAGAAAACTTCTTAACTTTGCGAAATGTTTTGAATAAGCAGTCTTAGGATGCTCCACAAGCTTTTTTTTTTTCTTTCAGTGATGTGGACACTGCATTCATTGAAAAAGTCCTACCAAATATTTGCCTTCTGATTGAAACCCATATTTTATAAAGACAGTCTTGGATTCCCCTTCATTTACTTGGTAGCTTAAGGCCATTCACAATTTGTTAAGTCAGAAACTTTAAATGTGATCTCTGACATCAGTTCATCAACCTTTATGGAATTTCCCCCCTGAGCGATAGAACAGCAGGGCTTTTGGGATAGTGAGAGACTCCAGTAACAGTGATGTGATCTGTAGTTGCAAGCAGCCTTTGATCTGGGATTTAGATAGCCAGGAATACACAACTAAATTCTGGCACATTCTAGGACCTTGGTTAATATTGAGATTCTCTCTGGGTAGTTGCATCTTCACTGGGGTCATTTGAGGAATCAGAGTTGGTGACATTATGTAAGTTACACTGACCCACCTTAGTAAAATATCCCATAAAAGATGCCTTATGGGCCTCAAAAATCTGCCTGACTTCTCAAGGCATAACAGCTCTTGTATGGTCAGACACCTAACCTTTCTTGGTCCCTCTTCTGTAAGGATGGCATAACTGCCTTCCATGATATCTTCTTGCATAACAGTTGGTTCTCTGCTTGTCTTATTCTTTGATTCTTGTCTATGATGGTGTGAATGAGATTGAGCAGAAATCTAAGAATCTCATGAGATTGATACAGCAGAGCAGAAATCTAAGAATGCATATTAAAACCATGATGAAATGACCATACCTTTTGGGGAAATGTTCCCTAGGTGAACCCTCAAGTTAGTTTACAAATGATTGAGAACTCTGGTTCTCTTCCTGGCCAGCTCCCTGGCTGACCATAGGCCCCCTTGTGTAACCTGTCTTCCTGGTGTCTTTTTAGGGCATGCAATTTACTGATCCCACAAACCAGCCCTCAACTCCTGTGGTCATTCAATGAACACCTGCAGGTCCTACTGTGTGGCAAGCATTGTACTAGGAGCTGAGGCCCCAGGATTAATGAAAAAATTTTCCTTAACTTTAACTATTTCCTTGTTCCTCTTGAGGGGAACAAATATGAAAAAAGTACCTGTCAGAATTCAGCGTTCTCTTATAAAAGAGGCATATACAGGACACATGGGAGACCCCAAGGCTACTGTCAGCCACTCAGGATGGGAGACAGAAGAAGCTTCATCTCAAGAAAGTGATGGTTAAACTGAGCCACGAAAAAGGTTTTGGATAGACCAGATTAGATAAGCAATGATGAAGAAGGATGTACCAGGCAAGAGAAGGCTGGAAGATGAAAATCCACACAAATAGGCTCATTTGCATGACTGGTCTTTTAACCGTACCTAATTGGGAGAGCATGGTTCCAACAGGAGACTCTATTTCTTTGATTATAATGTTTTCCTTTCATTTTGTGCTTGCTTTCTCCAGTTCCCCTGGTCTCAACCTCTTTAATAACAGAGAGTGGAGTTTTATTCTTCTAGCTCAGCATCGCACATATTTAGGGGGTCCTTAAAAATGTGTTGAATGAATGAATACCATAAACCCACTAGTCATTATCCAGTCTAAAGGCTGTTCTTTGCCTTGGAAACTCGATCTGAATACACTTCATACAATGATGGCAGCCCCTTTCTGTAGAGATGTCTCCACCTTAGAGCTCCAGGGAGACAGGGACTAGTTCCTGAGCCCAGGTTCAGCTGGTGATTTTGCTAGAAGTGGCATAAGGGATGCACAGATTCTAAATAGGTGTGGATTGTGAGTTAAACTTGAGCTTATGATCTTGTGCTTCATTTTAAGAAAAATGAGATGCTTGAGCCCATATTATGCATAAGTAGGTGAAAATGGGCAACCCAAGCAACCACTCTCACCTTGACAACTTTCCCCTTTTGTCCCTTTAAACATCAGGCCAATATTCTCTGACACAGAGCGGGAAAGTGTCAGTTAGGGCTCTCGGTCCTCCCGAGCTGTCCACTGCTCCACTGGGCTCGACCCCTTCAGCACCTCCCTGACCTGTGCTTCCTGGTCTTCTTGGCTCTGCCCCTTCGTGGGTCTGGGGCATGTCCTGGGCCTGGTTAGAGACACAGATGCCAGGAAACCAAGTCTCCCCTTTCTTGCCTGGTTCAGTCAGCTCCACAGCAGACCACACAAAGGGGTTCAAGTGTCTATGACTTCTTTTTGTTTTTAAAAGCTTTTTAAAAATTTTTTTAAATTAAACAATTTTTTGGGCCACACCTTATGACATGCAGAATCTTAGTTCCCCGACCAGGGAATTGAACCCATGCTCCCTACATAGGAGTCGTAACCACTGGACCTCTAGGGAAGACTCTCTTTGAATTTTTACTGATGAGGAAACTCAAAGCACCTCAGCTTGAAGCGCTCAGCAGGGATACACTTGGTGGGTCCAGCCTCAGTACCTACCCAGGTGTCCTGAGGTTTGTGCCTCGCTAGGCAAGACCCCTTTTAGGAGGCCCATCCTCTTTCCATAGAATCCATCTCCTTTCATGGACTCCCCACCCTAACCTCTAGCAGTACCTTTCCTTAAATCTCACTTTTAAGATGGGATAAGGGTCTTGGGTAGATGCTAAGATTTAATATCTGCCCCCATTCCCAGGTGGCTCAGTGGTAAAGAATCTGCCTGCCAATGCAGGAGATGCGGATTCAGTCTCTGGGTCGAGAAGATCCCCTGGAGAAGGAAATGGCAACCCACTCCAGTATTCTTGCCTGGGAAATCTCATGGACAGAGGAGCCTGGCGAGCTACAGTCCATGGAGTCTCAAAGAGTCAGACGTGACTGAGCACGCTCGCAAGGTCAAGCTAATAAATGGCTATAAGGTAGGATTCCAAACCTCAGAAACTTTTATGGAGTCTCTCCCTTCCCCCACCCCTGAACGGCACGCCAGCCTCCTAGAACACACACACACACACACACACACACACACACACACACACACACTCTTCCCAAGACTGAGTGCAAATGATCAGTGCTATTACCAATAGATGCCTTAAGAAGGAAAGTGTTCGTTTTCTAACTGCCACAAAATATGCAAGGCAATGCTCTCTATCACTCTGGACCCTTATTGTTGTGCAGAAAAATACAGAATTCCCTTTCTCTGTCCCACCCCCGCCTTCATCCTTGTCCCCATGCCATTTTAAACTGCATTCTTTGGGGTCTGCCAGGAATAGGAGAAGGGGCTTTTGTGAGGCCAGATACTCACCCATGGCTGCTCTTTTAACAAAGAGATGCTTTGCTCCTACCATTCCATTAAGGAATAGATTAACTCCTTATCTGAGAGTCCTCTTTACCCTCAATTTCTAACTAGGCAGGAGGGGAGCCCGTGAATTAATCTTCCCCTCGCAGAATATAGGTAATTGATGACCTGTGGGCATAATCGCCAGGTCACATGGTCTGACAAAGGATTTATTTTTTCCCAAATCATTACTCATTTTCATGAAGTCTAACAGAGGAATAAAAATCAAGCTGGATTTAAGTATTTTGTGCAGCAGTTAATGAATCACCTGTCTTGAAGAAAAGGAAAATGATGCAAACTCTCCTGGAAAATTCAGCCAGCATGGTCACCATAGCTTTATGATAGACTCAAGTTCTTTATGATAAATATTGGATTCCTTAAAGAAATCTTAAAAAAAAAAAAAAAAAAAACTTGAACATGGGACCACGTATCCTGGTGAGGCTAAAGTGTGTCAAAGCAGAGCTGAATGCCAAATGATAATTTCCGCTAAATAATTCAGGCCCTGTGAACTCTGGTGTTTTACTTACTTTGATGCATAATATAGATGCAACGAGAGAACCTTTTGCTCCTGGTACCAGATCCATTGGGTTCTCACGCGTTGTGGGCCTTATTTTTCTGCAGGTAGCTCATATCCTCCCATTTGTGCAGTGTTCCTAGTGCCTGGCAGTAGTGCTTCCTATTAAATAGAGGTTGAAGTTGGTCACTGAGAAAGTTTTGGTGATGTTTATCATGTAGGAAATAATAGATTGCAGAGTAAGGACAAAATAGACATTTCAAGAAAAAGGAAGAGGCTACTTCTTTCCAAGGCTGAGAATTTACTTATGGAAAAAAAAAAAAAAAAAAAAAAACCCAAGAAACAAAGAGTAGACTAATAATTCTGGCTTAACTGAACAACTATTGCATCAGGCTTAAGATGCCTTTTGAAAAATGATCAACAGTGAAGTGACAGTGCAGAGATACTATTTGTAAGGAAAAATTCTTGAGCTCATCTGATTGATGACCACAACATTTTCAATGATATAGAACATAAAACCATTGACTAAAATTGTGTTCAATGAGGAGATAGTTTGATAGACATGGAGAAAGTATAGATAAACACTGTGTTCAGTTCAGTTCAGTTCAGTAGCTCAGTCGTGTCCAACTCTGTGACCCCATGAATCACAGCACACCAGGCCTCCCTGTCCATCACCAACTCCCGGAGTCCACTCAGATTCACGTCCATCACGTCAGTGATGCCATCTAGCCATCTCATCCTCTGTCGTCCCCTTCTCCTCCTGCCCCTAATCCCCCCCAGCATCAGAGTCTTTTCCAATGAGTCAACTCTTCGCATGAGGTGGCCAAAGTACTGGAGTTTCAGCTTTAGCATCATTCCTTCCAAAGAAATCCCAGGGCTGGTCTCCTTCAGAATGGACTGGTTGGATCTCCTTGCAGTCCAAGGGACCCTCAAGAGTCTTCTCCAACACCACAGTTCAAAAGCATCAATTCTTCGGCGCTCAGCCTTCTTCACAGTCCAACTCTCACATCCATACATGACCACAGGAAAAACCATAGCCTTGATTAGACGGACCGTAGAATGGATCAAAAACTAGCCAATAATTAACTAAGAATATAATCGGTTCTCAGAGAAGGAAATGGCACCCCACTCCAGTACTCTTGCCTGGAAAATTCCATGGGTGGAGGAACCTGGTAGGCTACAGTCCATGGGGTCGCAAAGAGTCAGACAGGACTGAGTGACTTCACATTCTTTCTTTCTGTAGTTCCTTTTGGAGAAGGAAATGGCAACCCACTTCGATGTTCTTTCCTGGAGAATCACATGGACGGAGGGGCCTGGTGGGCTACAGCCTATGGGGTTGCAAAGAGTCGGACAACTAAGCAACTAACACACACACACACACACACATAATCGGTTCTAGTCGGATAACATTAATGATCAGGCCAAAATTAAAATGATAATAGTAGAACCTAATATGTGTTGATGATTACTATTTCCAGGCATTGGGTTAACTCCTGTTGTATGGCTTGACTATTTCAATCTTTTCAACAATATTAACTAACTTGCTCAATGAATATTAACTAATTTTGTTGATAGTTAATATTAACACTACTAACTAAGTATAAAACCCTCATTTTATAATGAAGTTACATGACATAATGTGGGTAAAATAAGTTTTCATCTGCAAATCCCAGATGGAATAATACTCAATGCAATGCTTTAAAAAGAAAGAAAAAAGAAAAAGACTAATGGTGAATTTCATGTGCAACAGAATGGAGTGGAGCAAAGACATTGGAAGCCTTGGGGTGCTCTAATATCCTTTCTATCTCTCTCTCTCACACACAGGGAAATGATGCTGATATGGTGGATAAAAACAAATGCTGTACCCTCTGTAACATGTCCTTCACCTCTGCGGTGGTGGCTGACTCACATTATCAAGGCAAAATCCACGCCAAAAGGTTAAAACTGTTGCTAGGAGAGAAAACACCGTTAAAGACCACAGGTAGGTGTCTGAGTGGTGGTGGAGGGGAGATCCTGACCTCCAGTGCCCGGCCCGTGCGTCTGGCTGCCTCTTCAGGGGTGGCTGCCAGATCAGAGTGGATGCCCTTCAAACCTAAAGGGATGGGCAGGTCGCCCAGTGGAACTCTCAGTTGTAAGGCCATTAAATCCAGGTGCTGGTCCTCTCAACCTGGCCCCTTCAGATACATGATTCAGCAGTTTGCATCTTTTGTTTCTATCCTGCAAGATGTTGCCTATCATATTTATTATATGTTATGTTATGTAAGGTTATCTATTATGTAAGGAATGCTGTCTTTTCTGACTTTGGTCTGTAATCAGCAGAGGTGATGGATAGTGTACTGTATATTATTGATTCCCTACTGCAGACTGGCTCATCTGTACCATTTTTTTGTCTTTAGAAACACTTGTATTTGCTGACAACCATGAGATGTAGGTTGAAACTCCTGATTTTTGCTCTCTAAAAGGTTGGATACTCACCTTGTAACCTACTCCCCCTCAAATCTCTTAAAATAGACACTTCAAAGAAACAGCCACTGGAAAATTTTTACCTGTTCTCCATGAATGAGTAACTAGCCCATTTGTTCTCCCTGCCTAAGCAGAGTATTGCTGTTAAATTTAATTTTGGAGGTAGTGATGGAAGAGAAGAGGCTCTGTCTTCGTTTATCACATCAATTAGCAAGTGGGAGTTATTATTTCTGTAAAGAAGAATCACCACCTGGCAAAAAATAGTTCTTTGTGAATTTCAACACATCCTTAAGATAGCCAAGCACCATTTTGTTTCTCTGAGTTACCCTCAAAGCTGGTAAATATAACTTGGGGGTAATTTGATAGTTGCCTTCTATATATTCCAAGGGAAAGCAATCTAAAGTATGGAAACTGCAGTGTTTACTTAATGACTTAGTTCTGGTGTTCAGAGAGCTATCCCAGTCCTCACTGTGACAGATATCGAGTTGCTGGGTGGGTGAGGAGGGAATAGGGGTGGGTTGGGGGCTAGGGTGTACTCACAGCACTTGGCTCGGGCTAGGGAAAGAGATGCCGTTTTCTTTTCCCAGCATCTCCATTTCTCATCTAGCTTAGGGTCCCGAAGCTGCACATCCCCTTTCTGCAGCTTCACCTCTCATCCATTCTCCTCCAAAGCTGCTTTGAGCAGAAAGGATCTTGGAATGTGTTAACACCAGACAGAATTGAAGAGCCTGGGGAGCTACAGTGGTTCCCCAGGCTGACATTGATGTCGACCCAACTGCCATCAGGGAGCAAATGAAACAAGGCATCCTCCCAGAGGGAGGTGAGTCATTAGGTACACGTGTAAGCAGAGGGCAGGCATTGTCTCCTGGGGCACAGGAGAAGGATGGAGGGCCTGGGAGGAGGGTGGACTCCAGTGATGGGGATTCGGGGTACTGAGATCATCCTGAGACTAAGCAGGGTACCAGCATCAGGAGAGTCAGGCAAATGGTCGCAGAGCCCTGGCTGCAGTCCTGAGGTTCTGGGGAAAGGAAAGACTGTTAAGAGCGTGGCAGAAAGAAGGTTAGCCACTCAGTCGTGTCCAGCTCTTTGCAATTCCATGGGCGGTAGCCTGCCAGGCTCCTCTGTCCATGGGACTCTCCAGGCAAGAATACTGGAGCGGGTTGCCATTTCCTCCTCCAGGGGATCTTTCCGACCCAGGGATTGGACCTGGGTCTCCCAAATTACAGGCAGATTCTTTACCATCTGAGACACCAGGGGAGTCCAAGAGCATGGCAAGGCACCATCATTTTCAACCAGAGCACTGGGCTGGAAACCATACAGGAACATAGCAAGAACCTGGCTCCCAGATCTAGGTTAGAGGTTGAGGCTTGGTCTCTAGCACAAATTTGGTTACTACAAATAGAGGATAAGGACCAAGAGGCAGCAGAAAAGAACACTCAGGACACGGACTTCCTGAGCCCCCGAGTGAAGCTCCTTTAGATCCGTGAATGGCGTCAGGACAGCCTACCATCCACCTTTACTGTCTGAGGCTGCGGCTGGCGCTGCCCTCCGCCCATCTAGGAGCTGCTCTGTCCAATGGTGGTGGGACATCACTTCTACAGTGAAAACAGAAGGAAAACACAGAACATAAAAAACCCAGCCAACTGAATTCCGAAGCAGTCTCCCTCCTCATCGGGTGGGTTCCTGGAGTTTCCCCTCCATAAGTAACAGGCTCCTGAATGGTGGTGACCTGAGTGGGAGTAATTGAATAAAGCATGATTCATTACCTCTCAGAGCTATTCTATGTGATGAAGGCGAGCAGTTGGTGTCTGGGAACCATCACCTTTCCTCCTACTCAGGATGCACTTTGATCAGACATCAGCTGAGGATCCTGCAGAATTAGTTGGCATTTGAGTTGCTTTTTTCAAATGGGTGTGTGTTAAATGGGTGTGTGTTTACTAGGATGTCTGAAATGCTTGGAGGCGCCGCTAAGGACAAAAGCCAGTGTGTTTTGGAATCTCTGCTCTAGTTCATGCTTTTCTTTCTGTAAGATGAGAGCATGAGGGAACTACAAACTCACCATGTCGTCTAAGGGTTGACAGACCTTAGTATAGAGGTCTTGCCCAGATCGGAGGCTAGGTAGAGGCTGCCCTGGTCGTGTCACTGCCACACTGTGGGACGCTTCTGGAGGTGACCCAGAAAATAGAGGCCAGAACAGTGAAGAGCATGGGGATCCTCTCACTGGAGGGGGAGGAAAGGAAGTGATGCTGCTGAGCATGGAAGAGAGATTACTGGGAAGGCTGTCATGGGGAAGAGAGAATCCTGCTGTGTTTGCATGTCAATGTGCATCATGCATCAGCGTGCTTGGGTTTAAAAGATATAACCAATGAGTAGGTAGCAATTAGGGGCCTAGATCTGAGCTTTGAATGAGTATCTCATATTCAGAGATATTTGTTTTTATTTTTTGGCCATGACATGCAGCTTGTGGGGGTCTTAGTTCCCTGACCAGGGATCAAACCTGGGTCCTTTGCATTGGAAGTGAAGAGTCTTAACCTGGACACCAGGGAAATCCGAATATTCAGATACACTTAAAGGTAGACTGTGTGTCCAGGGATGAGGGGCTGCTGAAGCAGAGCCTGGACCACGTGGCAGGGCATTTCCTGAGGGGGGTTCTACCATCATAACACTAGCCCAGAGGACATTTTAAGTTGCTAGGTTACATGGTCAGCCTAGACGGCATTTTCAGTGCTCCCCAGGACCCCCAGCTCCTGCCCTCCTCCCCTCTCCTGGGCCAGTAGCCCACCTCTGTTCAGAGAACTCACCCCAGAAATGTCCATCTCCAAGGAGACCCAAACCGTGTTCCCTTGAAGCATAAAACAAAAGCTTTCAACTATAGGTATTTCCCACTGTCTGCCATTAATCAAAGTGAGATTTGAGATCACCCATACTCTATCAGTATCAGTTCAGTGGCTCAGTCATGTCTCACTCTTTGCAACCCCATGGACTGCAGCACACCAGGCCTCCTTGTCCCTCACCAACTCCTGGAGTTTACTTAGACTCATGTCCATCGAGTTGGTGATGCCATCCAACCATCTCATCCTCTGTTGCCCCTTCTCCTCTCACCTTCAATCTTTCCCAGCATCAGGGTCTTTTCAAATGAGTCAGTTCTTCGCATCAGGTGGCCAAAGTATTGGAGTTTCAGCCTTAGCATCAGTCCTGCCAATGCATATTCAGGACTGATTTCCTTTAGGAAATTAGAATTCCCTAATTCCTGATTTCCTGCCAGTCAACAAGGACTGGTTGGATCTCCTTGCAGTCCAACAGACTCTCAAGAGTCTTCTCCAACACCACAGTTCAAAGGTATCAATTCTTTGGTGCTCAGGTTTCTTTATGGTCCGAATTTCATATCCAAACATGACTACTGGAAAAACCATAGCTTTGACTAGATGGACCTTAGTTGGCAAAGTAATGTCTCTGTTTTTTAATAAGCTTTCTAGGTTGGTCATTGGAGAAGGCAATGGCACCCCACTCCAGTGCTCTTGCCTGGAAAATCCCATGGACAGAGGAGCCTGGTGGGCTGCAGTCCATGGGGTCGCTAAGAGTTGGACATGACTGAGTGACTTCACTTTCACTTTTCACTTTCATACATTGGAGAAGGAAATGGCAACCCACTCCACTGTTTTTGCCTGGAGAATCCCAGGGATGGGGAAACCTGGTGGGCTGCCGTCTATGGGGTCACACAGAGTCAGACATGACTGAAGCAACTTAGCAGCAGCAGCAGCAGCAGGTTATCATAACTTTTCTTCCAAGGAGCAAGCATCTTTTAATTTCATGGCTACAGTCACCATCTGCAGTGATTTTGGAGCTCCCCAAAATAAAATCTGTCACGGTTTCCACATCTATTTGCCATGAAATGATGGGACTGGATGCCATGATATTACCTTTCTGAATGTTGAGTTTTAAGTCAACTTTTTCATTCTCCTCTTTCACTTTCATCAAAAGGCTTTTTAGTTCCTCTTCACTTTCTGCCATAAGGGTGGTGTCATCTGCATATCTGAGCTTTTTTATATTTCTCCTGGCAATCTTGATTCCAGCTTGTGCTTCATCCAGTCTGGCATTTCTCATGATGTCTCTGCATATAAGTTAAATAAGCAGGGTGAAAATATACATCCTTGACGTACTCCTTTCCTGATTTAGAACCAGTCTGTTGCTCCATGTCCAGTTCTAACTGTTGCTTCTTGACCTGGATATAGATTTCTCAGGAGGCAGATCGGGTGGTCTGGTATTCTCATCTCTTTCAGAATTTTCCACAGTTTGTTGTGATCCACACAGTCAAAGGCTTTGTCATAGTCAATAAAGCAGAAGTAGATGTTTTTCTGGAATTCTCTTGCTTTTTGGATGATCAGCAGATGTTGGCAGTTTGATCTCTGGTTCCTCTGCCTTTTCTAAATCCAACTGGAACATCTGGAAGTTCATAGTACTGTTGAAGCCTGGTTTGGATAATTTTTAGCATTACTTTACTAGTGTGTGAGGTGAGTGCAATTGTGTGGTAGTTTGAGCATTCTTTGGCATTGCCTTTCTTTGGGATTGAAATGAAAACTGACCTTTTCTGGTCCTGTGGCCACTGCTGAGTTTTTCAAATTTGCTGGCATACTGAGTGCAACACTTTGACAGCATCACCTTTTAGGATTTGAAATAGCTCAACTGGAATTCCATCACCTCCACTTGCTTTGTTCATAGTGATGTTTCCTAAGGCCCACTTTACTTTGCATTCCAGGATGTCTGTCTCTAAGTGAGTGATCACACCATCGTGATTATCTGGGTCATGAAGATCTTTTTTTTATAGTTCTGTGAATTCTTACCACCTCTTAATATCTTCTGCTTCTGTTAGGTCCATACCATTTCTGTCCTTTATTGAGCCCATCTTTGCATGAAATGTTCCCTTGGTATCTCCAATTTTCTTGAAGAGATCTCTAGTTTTTCCCATTCTGTTGTTTTCCGCTGTTTCTTTGCATTGATCACTGAGGAAGCCTTTCTTATCTCTCCTTGCTATTCTTTGGAACTCTGCATTCAAATGGAGAGTATTTCCTTTTCTCCTTTGCCTTTCTCTTCTCTTCTTTTCACAGCTATTTGTAAGGTCTCTTCAGACAACCATTTTCCCTTTTTGCATTTCTTTTTCTTGGGGATGGTCTAGATCCCTGCCTCCTCTACAGTGTCAAGAACCTCCGTCCATACTTCATCAGGCACTCTGTCTATCAGATCTAATCCCTTGAATCTATTTCTCACTTCCACTGTATAACAATAAGGGGTTTGATTTAGGTCATACCTGAATGGTCTAGTGGTTTTCCCTACTTTCTTCAATTTAAGTCTGAATT
Source organism: Cephalophus harveyi (assembly GCA_006410635.1). Classification (NCBI taxonomy): domain Eukaryota; kingdom Metazoa; phylum Chordata; class Mammalia; order Artiodactyla; family Bovidae; genus Cephalophus; species Cephalophus harveyi. The sequence continues at coordinate 489,503 of SJYT01025448.1, read as the reverse complement.
TGGCAATAAGGAGTTCATGACCTGAGCCACAGTCAGCTCCCAGTCTTGTTTTTGCTGACTGTATAGAGCTTCTCCATCTTTGGCTGCAAAGAATATAATCAATCTGATTTCGGTATTGACCATCTGGTGATGTCCATGTGTAGAGTCTTCTCTTGTGTTTTTGGAAGAGGGTGTTTGCTATGACCAGTGCATTCTCTTGGCAAAACTCTGTTAGCCTTTGTCCTGCTTTATTCTGTATTCCAAAGCTAAACTTGCCTGTTACTCCAGGTATTTCTTGACTTCCTACTTTTGCATTCCAGTCCCCTATAATGAAAAGGACATCTTTTTTGGATGTTAGTTCTAGAAGGTCTTTTAGGTCTTCATAGAACCATTCAACTTCAGCTTCTTCAGCACTATTGGTCAGGCCATAGACTTGGATTACCATGATACTGAATGGTTTGCCTTGGAAATGAGCAGAGATTATTCTGTCATTTTTGAGACTGCATCCAAGTACTGCATTTCAGACTCTGGTTGACTATGATGGGTACTCCATTTCTTCTAAGGGATTTTTGCCCACAGTAGTAGATATAATGGTCATCTGAGTTAAATTCACCCATTCCAACCCATTTTAGTTCACTGATTCCTAAAATGTCAACGTTCACTCTTGCCATCTCCTGTTTGACCACTTCCAATTTGCCTTAGTTCAGGGACCTAACATTCCAGATTCCTTTGCAACATTGCTCTTTACAGCATCGGACTTTACTTCCATCACCAGCCACATCCACAACTGGGTGTTGTTTTTGCTTTGGCTCCGTCTCTTCATTCTTCCTGGAGGTAGTTCTCCATTGATCTCCGGTATCATATTGGGTGTCTACCGACCTGGGGAGTTCCTCTTTCAGTATCCTATCATTTTGCCTTTTCATACTGTTCATGGGATTCTCAAGGCAAGAACACTGAAGTGGTTTGCCATTCCCTTCTCCAGTGGATCACATTCTGTCTGACCTCTCCACCATGACCCGTCCGTCTTGGGTGGCCCTACATGGCATGGCTCATTGTTTCATTGAGTTAGACAAGGCTGTGGTCCATGTGATCAGATTGGTTAGTTGTCTGTCACTGTGGTTTTCATTCTATCTGCCCTCTGATGGAGAAGGATAAGAGGCTTATGGGAGCTTCCTGATGGGAGAGACTGAGTTAGGGGGAAACTGGGTCTTTTTCTGATGGGCAAGGGGTTAGGTATTATCTTCAGAATTATCAGGAATAGTTATTTGTATTTGTGGCAGAGACCTTGCTCATCCAAACACTCTTTGCTTCTGCCTTCCCCAGACTTTCCGATGATTGAGAGGAGCTGTACTTTTTTAAAACTTTATTCATCTTATCTTTGTCTGCAGTTTTTCTTGGTTGCTCTGTGCAGCTTTTGTCTAGTTGTGGCGGGCGAGGCTACTCTTTAGGTGAGGTGCACAGGTTTCTCATTGCAGTCGCTTCTCTTGCTGCTGAGCATCGGCTCTAGGGTGCGTGGGCTGCAGTAATTGTGTCTTGTTTGCCTGGGTCATGTGGGACACCAAAGATCAAGCCCGTTTCCCCTACATTGGCAGGCAGGTTCTTTACCACTGGTGCTCCGGGGAAGTTCATGGAGTAGATGTCTTAAGACCAGCTACAAGATGGAAGAGGGCCATTCAACCGACATTAGACTTTGCAAGAGCGAAAAAGAAGGCTTGTTTTTGCAATCCTTTGGGGCTGTTTGTTATTTCAGGAGAGTCTAATCCATCCTGCTTGATACATTGTCCCTGAACGTTACTGTTTCACACATAAGCTTTTATGAATACATCCATCATTCTTAGCCAAAATGGATAGAGTGCTTTTTTTTATATAATTCCCCCAAATCACTGGCTTGACAGGTAATGGCATCACATTTAGCTTTAACCTTTCTTTCATTTTTTGACCAGTAAGAGTTTGAAGTTGCTGTAGTGGTGTGTGTATCTTAACCTTAGGAGATGGATGGAGAACAGTCTGATGTGCTCCAGAGGCCTCCTGTCATCCCCTCTCTGTTGATGACTGCACGTTCAATACTTATTGGCACTTATTAGGCATTTAATGAATATTTGTTAGAATACTGAAAATTGGAAGGATGCATTAGAATAATGAGAGGCGTTTAAATATCTGTAGCTTGCTTTTCAAATTAAGTTACCTTGCTTATTTAAATTTGACGTCAATGTGATGATCAAAGGCAGTGGTTTTCCAATTTGATAAGAAGTGGCATGCCTGGCCACTTATCTGATTTTAAAAAACAAATTTGGTGAAACACAGAATAAAGAATAAGACAAATATAGGCCCTGGAATCAGACTCAGCTTTACATTCTGGTTATACCTGTGTGAACTTTTGCAATTAAAGTCCTCAGCCCTCAATTGCATGTTGGTAAGATTATGGAGATACTGAGTTTATGTAACTATTGTAATAAAGGAGAAGGTATATGTAAAATACTTACTGTAGTCCCTACAACATAAGTATTGAAAGAATATATATATATATATATATATATATATATATATATATAGTTATACACAAACACACAACCCTCAGTATTTGCAAGATTTTGTGTCTGTGAATGCACCTGCTCACTAAAGTTTCTTTGTAACCGCAAAATCAACACTCATGGTGTTTCATGGGCCATGTGTGCAATTGTGTACAAAGTGGTAACACATTTGAGTTGTCCTGTGAGTATGTTCTCAGCTGAAGGCCACACTCTGTCTTCTGAATTTCAACTCTCGTATGGCAAACAAATGCCTTTTTTACAATCTAGTTCCTGCCAAGTATTTTGCACTTTTGTGCTTTTTGTTGGAAATGTTGCCATTGAAAATGGCTCCCCAGGAGAGTGCTGGAATGCTCTCTAGGGCTTCTAAGTGCGAGAAGGCTTTGATATGCCTTATGGGAAAATGTGTATGTTTAGATAAGCTTTGTTCAGGCATGCATTGTAATATGGTGGATTTGAGTTAAAAACTAGTGAATCAAAAATGTATGTGAAAGAAGGTGTCTTTAAACAGAAGCACATGTACAACAAGATTCGATGTTGACTGGTTGATCAGAATGTGACCACAGCCTCACAGGAACCTAACTCTGTTCCTCCAAGGAACACTTGATCAATATTTGCTAATTCAGTGTACTTGGAGAGTTTATAGAATATAACTACCAGGAATAGCAAGAATCAAACATCTATGTGATAAAATTCCTTTATATTCATTTCATTTATAAAATGAAGCTTTCAAAAAAATCTGTTCATCTCTCAACCACGAAATAAAATGTAATATGTTTTAGAGATCCTGCAGTGTGGTAAACTCTAGTTGACCAGGCTGAATCTAACCTCATGAGAAAAACCAATGATCATAATTGATAGTTGTTAAGATATTATATCAGAAATATCACCTTCATCGTTTCACTGATTCTTCAAAATAAATATAAAGTAGTATTAGCTCCATTTTGTGGATGGAAGTTGAAACTCTACAGGGTACGGTGATTGCCTGGCGTCACATAATGAAATACGCAATAGGAATTTGAACTCAGGATTTCTTCTTTTCTTTTTTTTTAAATTATTTCTTTCTTTAGCTTCATCGGGTCTTAATTGTGGTGCAGGCTTAGTAGTCGCAGCACTCGAACTTAGTTGCCCCGAGACATGTGTGATCCTAGTTGCTGGACCAAGCATCGAACCTCTGTCCCTTGCATTGGAAGGCGGCTCCTTAGCCACCGGACCACCAAGGAAGTGAGAACCCGGGACTTCTGACTGCATTTTCTGAAGCTTTCCCCTTGACCTCTAGGTGACGATAAATAATGCTTCGTAAAATGATCTACAGACTGTTGCTCACCTAATGAAGAGCACAGTTCAAACCTCGAAGCTGTCACTAAGAGGACTGAGAGCAATAAAGATGCAAAGACTGATATTTATATTAAAATGTCACTCAATTAAAAAGATGAAGCTCAAGGAAAAAAAAGAGAATTTCTCATTTGTAGGAGCAGTGAACCACCTTGTGAGGAAAGACAGACAACCGACGACCGCAGGGGCTCTGCTTACCCCGTGTGTGGGTCTGCGTATCGTATATTCCTCTTCTCAAACCATGTTGCTTGTCTCTATTTTTTCCTTATTTCCTGTTGAAAATGAGAGAGACAGAGTTTCAGAACTTTTCCATAAATTTCTATGGCAGACACCGAATTGCTTCTTTGAGGTGTCTGTTGAATGAATAAAGATCAGGGTATTCTGGATCTCTTTGAAACTTTTATAAATTCACGTTTTGAATAATATATGCATTTCAGGTCCAGTTGGTGCCTCATATCCGCATAGAAGAGTTTCTTTACCACAGCAGTTCTATCATCTGAATCTCCAATAAACCCAACGGACCGTCTTGGACAGACCTATGAACAAAATTATCTACGTTTGTTATCAAACAGTTGGTGCGTCTAGGAGTGTCGTCACGTAAAAGAAAATTTAATCCTTTCGACGGTACAAGATTCCGTAACAGAAGTCTAGTTACGTAAACAAGACTACTACGGAAACCGAATAGATTACAAATGTTTATGTCGTTCATTATCTAAATGTCTTAATGTCTCGACCTCCCGTGCATCGTTAATAATAAAGTTGGTGGAGTAGAAGGACTACTCCTGTACCTCCGGATCTCTCTCCTTTAATAAACAGGTTCCACTATTTTGACCCCCTACCGTTTCTCCGAAGAGAAGAGAACACCACTACTAAGGGACCAGTCCTCTTACAAGTCCCTCTTTAGCTTGGTCCTCTTTAACGTGGTCAGTCCAGCAACCGAAGAGCTACCCCTTAATCCAAACTTACTCAATCGTTACCCTCCACTCGGTTTAAGAAAACCGGTACGCAAACATGTCACCTAGTATACTCCAGACCTTGTCACTAAGCTAGCTCCGATGACAGAAAAATAAAATATAAACTACTGGTTATTTTGTTGTCCAACTACTAATCTATCTTAGTTTCAAAAGCTGTTACTCCGATGACGGATCGGCTAAAAGTGTTTAGAAAAATTTATAGGGTTTGAGTAAAAAGAGGAGATCCATTAGATTGTCGTCATCTTCTACCAACTACTATAGTCGTCGAAAATACTACACCAAGCCTCTTCCGTTACCGTGAGGTGACGTCATAAGAACGGACCTTTTAGGGTTGGATGGAGAAGCCTGGTGGGCTGCAGTCCATGGGGTCGCTAAGAGTCGGGCACGACTGAGCGACTTCACTTTCACTTTTTACTTTCATGCATTGGAGAAGGAAATGGCAACCCACTCCAGTATTCTTGCCTGGGGAATCCCAGGGATGGGGGAGCCTGGTGGGCTGCCGTCTATGGGGTCGCATAGAGTCGGACACGACTGACGCGACTTAGCAGCAGCAGCAGCAGCATGATGTGGTTACACCCTTATTCCAGAGAGTGTTCTTTGACACATTTTTAGGAAAGAATATAGTAGAACAATAAAATAACCAATTTCCTGCGCTTTCTCTGAAACTGTCAGTAGAAGACATGTTCAGGTTTTGGCATCCGTACACGGAATGCATCATGATTCAGGAAGCTATGAGTGAGAGACGTTCGGGCGGCAACTCTTCAATCGTCGACTAAAGATCAGAACCCTGAAACTGTCTATTTGGTGAGATTGAGAAGGTACTTGTAAAGTAAACATTTACCTGAAATAATTGGTTGTAAATGTCCCAAACTGTACTCTTATCTTCTCAAATATCTATATAGTTTAAACATCAGCCTTAAAAGTCTTGATTAACACTCAGCTTGGTTTCTACAATAAACAGATGCAGTGGGTATGAATTACTGGATAGCACTTGAGTGCAATAAATTTTATATTTCTTTATATTTAGAAAATCAATTTATCAGACATGTGTCCTCTACCCTTGAAGCTTGGTGAGAAGGCCAGTCTTGGTCATTCTTTGGGGTACCCTCTCTTTAGGGCCATACAGGGCCCCAGAGACATGTGGGGGACCCTCAAAGAGATCCCTCAGCCTGGAGCTTTCTGATCACCAGGAGATAGCTGGATTCTCGCTTCCACGGGTTCAAGATGAAGCCCTGGGGCTTTCCCAGATGGGGGTCTCACTTGTCTCTCCTCTTATAGCCTGGTGTCTTCCTCCGGGGCAACGCGTCTCCTTGGTGGTTTCAGTCCCTCTGTGCCACACTAGGCTTTTGCAGCAAAGACCGTAGTCCCATTGTGGACATTCCCAGGGGAGGTCCAGCCACGCTGGACACCCCAGTCTCTATCCATATGTACAGCCCTCTTTTTTCCTAATCCCTAAGTAGCAGTTCCTGTGCTGACAAGGGACCCACCCATCTGACATTCAGATCCTTTTACCTCTCAGACAGCCCAGGATAAATGCAGTGTTCCTTCTCTCATCGGGGTGGGAAAAATCATACTTCCAGGCTTATATCTCTTGTTGGAATGTGCTAGAAAAGCACCTTTCCTTATTAGGAGGTGGTCTAACGGAAAACACAATTTCTCTACAGGTTATCCTGTGCTATAAATCATCATCATGTGATCATCATCGTGTGATCTAGACACCAAGTTTCCCCATCTGAAAACAGAGAGATAACATTTCATGCTTTCTCACTGTATGACCAGCCTTCAGAGAAGCGGCTTCTTTTGTCTAGGGTTTACTGCTAAGCGACCTTCTTCTGTGGTCTGTTGGGCACACAGTTTGTGGTTTTAATTGTAAATCCATCTAGTTTTTCAAGAGAATGTTGGTTATGTTGAAGGAGCAGGAATTACAGCCACTGTTAGTGATACTGGCTAAAGACATGACCTCAGAGTCCCAAGTGCTAGCCTCGAACCTGAGATATACAAAGGTCTTTGGAAGCCAACAGCCCTGGGTCACTGGAAGGTGTGATGGCAATTTGTCCCACCTGTTGGAGTCACTTACTTGGAAGCAAGAGTCCAAGGGTCAAGGCCTCCTTGTGAATTCTTACTGTAATTACATCTCGATTAGTGCAGAGTGCAAATCGTTACATCTTCATTTTGCTTTTCCATCAATAGAATGGATGAAATATTAATACTTGGACTTTCATTTTCAGACAGTAAAACTAATAGACCAAGAATACTAATGGGCCAGGGAAGCAAAAACTAACTTTGGCAAAGGTTTTCTTGATCTTTCTTATCACCCAAGGCAGGTGATTTTTAGTCAAAATAAGTCATAAAGAAAGATGTATATATATATAACTCTGATGATTTAATATTCAAGAATTTTGGTTTTTTCAGGGAGCTCAGCTCAATGCTCTGTAATGACTTCGAGGGGTGGGATGGGGAGTGGGAGGGAGACTCAAGAGGGAGGGGATATATGCATATTTATGGTTGATTCATGTTTTGTACATCATAAACTAGCACAACATTGTAAACCAATTATCCTCCAATTAAAAAAAAAAAAAAAAGAAAGATGTACCCAACCCGACTATATGCTGCTGCTGCTAAGTCACTTCAATCGTGTCCGACTCTGTGTGACCCCATAGACGGCAGCCCACCAGGCTCCCCCATCCCCGGGATTCTCCAGGCAGGAACACTGGACTATATAAACAAACCTAAAATGTATTGATTCACAGAGAGTGGCTTGCTGGAGAATGTCAAGTGAGCTATGTGTAGTAATTAGAATATAGAATGGGAATGCAGAAAAAGGAAGAATTTTGATTATTGAAAAAAAGTCTTATGTTTCATTCAGAGGCTAGTTATACCTAGAAAGTCACAGAATCTGGATTTAGTGCTTTATCCATCTCTCTGTTTCCAGTAAGATCCATTTCATTCTAAGTCCCATTGTTTGGCACGATTGTCCCATTGTTGGCATCCCCCAACACTGGGTATTGATGATGTTCACATTCTGGAAATCTCCTTCAGGTACTCATCCTAGAGCGGGAAGTGTGCTTCACATCAGGCATCAGACATGAGCTCCTTTAAGCTGCCTCTCTTCCAAAAGCCCACTGTCCCAGACTCAGTCCATTTCCCTTCTTGAGCAGATTTGGAAAATAGCTGGCCATCACTCATCCTTGATGAGTCTCAAGAGGTATTCAGTCTTTAGCCTCCTTTCTTCTGGTTTAGCCATTCCAAATCCTTTATCTATTTACTTACAGCAATGGTGTATGTAACCCCTCATACACTGTTCTTCTTTAAGCCAGCTCTCTAGCTCTTATGTATAATTCTACAACATGCATCACTTACTGTAATATCGGAAACTTATGACAAGCTATGTGAACATTTCATTACCACTAAATGAGCTTATTCTCACCTGACTCTGCCCTTCCTCAAGCTCACCGTGTTCCTGGTCCTTGCTGGGCCAGGCTGTGGACCAGCTTGGCAGAACTAGAGGTAGTGCAGGGCAGTGGGGAACCACAGAGCCAGGGTTAGGAGAACTGGGTTCCAGTCTTAGTTTTCCTTATGGCCGGGATGCTGGGAACTGATGTTTATTAAGCAGGGTTGTGTTGTTTTTTTTTTTTAACATAAATATTTTTCTTTTAAAATGTTTATTTGACTGTACTGGGTCTTACTTAGTTGCAGCATGTGGGATCTAGTTCCCTGACCCGGAATCCAACCTGAGACTCCTTCACTGGGAGCATGGAGTCTTAGCCACTGGACCACCATGGAAGTATTTTTTCCCCCAAGCAGGTACTTTGAATCCTCACAATAATAATATGAGGTTGAACCATTAGCATCATTTTTTTGTATAATTAAAAACTCCATCCTGAGTTGTTGTTGGATTTCATTTAAAAGCCATATTATTTTTTTTCCATTTCCATTATCTCTTTAATTTGTTTAAAAAGATACATGGACTTTTGTAGAATTAATACAGCAAAATATAATAGTTCTTAAACTTTTTTATTTTTCACTTTTTTTTAAAGCCTACAGCACTCAGTATTCCCAGGGGGTCTCCCATCCAAGTACTCACCAGACCTGACCCTGCTTAGCTTCCAAGATCAGCGGCAATCAGGTACACGCAGGGTGGTATGGCTATAGACTTAAAATAATTTTAGAATTTATTAAATCAAATCTGTTCATCTGAAAAGGAGGGGCAAAGGACGTTTCTTTTAAAAATAACATCTGTGGTGCTTGCTTGTGCAGCTTGGTTGCGTCCGACTCTTTGTGACCCCATGGACTGTAGCCCGCCAGGCTCTTCTGTCCATGGGATTCTCCAGGCAAGAATACTGGAGTGGGTGGCCATTTCCTTTTCCAGGGGATCTTCCCAACCCAGAGATCAAACCCATGTTTCCTGTGTCTCCTGCAATGCAGGCAGATTCTTTACCACTGAGCCACCTGGGAAGCCCTAACATCTGCAGTAAAACTGCCCAAGGAGCATCTAGGCCATGGCCCACCTCTCCTCGGACAGGAGGGGGTTGGAAAGATGTCCTGGGAGGCCTTGTGCTAAGCCAGGAAGACTCTATCTTGGCTCCAAGCTCCTGAATTCCACACGTCGTTGGACAAGATGCCACTTAAAAATAATTAAAGATGGGCCAGCATGGTGCTGTAGATCTCAAGGGAAAGATGGTGCTCAGTTCAGTTCAGTCGCTCAGTCGTGTCCGACTCCTTGCGACCCCATGAATCGCAGCACGCCAGGCCTCCCTATCTATCACCAACTCCTGGAGTTCACTCAGACTCATGTCCATCGAGTCCGTGATGCCATCCAGCCATCTCATCCTCAGTCGTCCCCTTCTCCTCCTGCCCCCAATCCCTCCCAGCATCAGAGTCTTTTCCAATGAGTCAACTCTTCTCATGAGGTGGCCAAAATACTGGGGTTTCAGCTTTAGCATCATTCTTTCCAAAGAAATCCCAGGGCTAATCTCCTTCAGAATGGACTGGTTGGATCTCCTTGCTAGTTATAGTCAAATGGGTGAGACAAAGGGTCACAGGGGCTTGGTGAGGTCAAGGTGAACACAGGCTCCAAGCCAGATGGCGTCCTTCCAGTCCCGTGGTTCCCAGCCCTGACCCCCTACTGGAAGCAGTTTGTAAAGCTTTGAAACCTACTGATGCTCAGCCCTGAGCCAAAGGATTCTGATTTAACTGGCCTACAGTGTGACCTAGAGTGCATAAGTGTTCAACCAGGTGATTCTAACCCTCAGACAGGGATGAAAACCTCTGAATCCTAATTCAGTGCTTTCAGAGTTTAATTTTCATACGAGTCACCTGAAGCTCTTATACATTATGAACATTCTCATCCAGTAGTCCAGGATTGTACCTGAGATTTCCATCTCCAATAAACTACCAGGTGATGTTGTTTTTGATCCATGGAGCACACTCAGAGTAGCAAGTTTTAAGAGGCTTCACCCTCCTTGGCTGTTAATGGTAGAAAGTCTTCAGTTGAGATCATTCTGTTCTCTCTCATGCATTCCCTTTAGGCTGTGTCTGTCTGGATATGAAGTGTGCAATTTGTGGTCAAAACCATGGTTAAAGGAATGACTATGGATGAGCAGTTCAGTTCAGCTTAGTCACTCAGTCGTGTTTGACTCTTTATGACCCCATGGACTGCAGCACGCCAGGCTTCTCTGTCCATCACTAACACCCAGAGCTTGTTCAAACTCATGTCCATCGAGTCGGTGATGCCATCCAACCATCTCATCCTCCCTTCTCCTCCCACCTTCAATCTTTCCCAGCATCAGGGTCTTTTCCAATGAGTCAGTTCTTCACATCAGGTGGCCAAAGTATTGGAGCTTCAGCTTCAGCATCAGTCCTTCCAATGAATATTCAGGACTGATTTCCTTTAGGATGGACTAGTTTGATCTTCTCACAGTCCAAGGAACTCTCAAGAGTCTTCTCCAACACTACAGTTCAAAAGCATCAATTCTTTGGTGCTCAGCTTTCTTTATGGTCCAGCTCTCACATCCATACATGACTACTGGAAAAACCATATAGCTTTGACTAGATGGACCTTTGTTGGTAAAGTAATGTCTCTGCTTTTTGATGTGTTGTCTAGGTTGGTCGTAATTTTTCTTCGAAAGAGCAAGCATCTTTTAATTTCATGGCTTCAGTCACATCTTCAGAGATTTTGGAACCCCCCAAAAATAAAGTCTGTTACTGTTTCCCTTGTTTCCCCATATACTTGCCATGAAGTGCTGGGACCAGATGCCATGATCTTCATTTTTTGAATGTTGAGTTTTAAGCCAGCTTTTTCACTCTCCTCTTTCATCAAGAGGCTTTTTAGTTCCTCTTTGCTTTCTACCGTAAGGGTGGTGTCATCTACATGTAATCAATTCAGGTTCTGAGTAGGCTTCTGTTTCCTCAGGAAAACTAGATTGCCTGATGATTTTCTAACATTTCCCTTCAAAGTCTCACCCAGGCTAAAACCTCATTTTCTGTCCACCAGCCTTTGTCCAAGATGAGAAGCAGTGCTATAAATCTGTGGTCCTTAAACTCACTGGGGCTAGAAAACCTTCTTGCTTTAGCTTTTGATATTCTGGATTCTCTTGATCCAGGTATTGGAGGGCAAGTCGTGTGATGGAGCCAAAGAGCCCTGTCTGTGTCACAGTCTGACCTCTGGAAGTTCTTGGGTTACTTTGAGGTTTATAGAGCTGACTCCCAAGGGCACAGACCAACCAGTTTCTGAGTGGTCGTTAATACAAAGTACTATTATTTCTATTGTTTGGATTAGCCAAATAGATACATGCAAAATATATGCAAAGCTAATATCCAAAGTTTTAAATACACAGACGTAGAGAACAGACTTGTAGACACAGCAGGGGAAGGAGAAGGTGGGAGGAACTGAGAGCAGCATTGAAACATATACATTAGAGGTCTAAAACAGCTAGTGGGAAATTGCTGTATAGCGCAGGGAGTCCAGCCCGGGGCTCTGTGATGACCTAGAGGGCTGAGATGGGAGGGAGGGAATCTGTGTATACTTACACCTTTTGTGAAGAGCCAACTCATTGGGAAGGACCCTGAGGCTGAGAAAGACGGAGCGCAGGAGAAGGGGCCGACAGGAGGTGAGATGGTTGGATGGTGTCATCGACTCAATGGCCCTGAGTTGGAGCAAACTCCGGGAGAGATTGAAGCACAAGGAAGCCTGGGGTCTCTCACCGAGTCGGACATGACTGAGCAACTGAACAACAACAACCTATTCACATCGTTGTCCGGCAGAAACCAATGCAACATTGCAAAGCAATTATCCTCCAAGTAAAAACGAATGAAAAATAGATAGAAAGCAGTGGCAATTTTCATAACTTGCAAACTCTGAGTTGTTGCGATCAGTGTTCCTTTTAGGAATGTGGGCTTAAGAAAGGTCATAGCTGAGGTTGGATGGAGAAGCCAGGAGGTCCCTTTAGGGGCATGGGGGATGCTGGCTAAGGGTGAAGGAGGGAAGCGTACATGCACATGTTCTCCTCAGGGGACAGTATCAGCGACAGCTTCTCCAAAATGACTTCTAAAGTCTCAGCCTCCCTCCAGCCCAGGCCAAAAGGCCACCCTCTTTCTCCATCTTCCTCTAAACTTAGCTGGCGCTTTATCTCCTCTGTGCTTCTGGCACGGATCACTTTTCTCATCTTTTAATCCTCTATAAATATTCATAGGCTATAAGAAACGATCCCAGGAAGCTGGCTCCCTGGTTGCATAGCTGATGCTTCTGGATGAGTAAATCATGCCCACCCCTTGAGCATGGAGCATGGATTAGGTGACGCCGGGGACGACAGCAGCGTGGAAAGAGCAGGGGTTGGTATCTGTTCCCAGGCTCAGTGACCTGCCCACCCTCTCTCACTGTACCCACGATGGTCTGGGTGATGCTCTCTTGCTCACCACTCTAAGAATGGCACCTGCTGGGGGTGGGCAGGGGGTGGCAGTGAGTCAAGAGTTCCTCGTGGGGAAGCTGACTCTGCCTTTTGTCTGAGATTTGTGAGGAGAGGCACTTCAAGCAGCGTCCAATTAGCCGGTCATTAATTCTTGCTCAAGCAATAAGCAAAGAATACAGCCGGATGATGTCATAACTCTTCGGGTCCAAACAACTTAATGAGTATTTATGTCCTAATGACTTCTCAGCCATGTGCAAAAGTAATGCGCATACATCGAGAGAAGTCTTAACTTTGCACTTTATCCTCAAATAACCTCCCTGACTAATGGGTGCCTTTGCATGTCAGGCGCCATGTGACTTCTCAGATCTTAGAATTAGACTGGATGCTGTCACCTGTATTCCCTGTTCCTCATTGGCTGGTTGGATGGATTGGAGGTACACGGCAGCCTCCAGAAGTCCAGCTTCCTGGGAATGTGGAGCGCATGGAAAGGATGGGAGCATCTCATGCTGAAAAATGTGAATTTTACCTGGAGGTAGAGGTTCCCATGGGGTCTGATGGATTCACTATGCCTCCTAGGATTGTAAAAGATCTTATGGGCTCTCCTGTTTGTTCACTGCCTTGTCCAGGGCACCTCTGCACAGAGTTTGAGGATGGGGGCCATAACTAAAGATTCTGAGACTGAACTCAGAGGGAATAAAGCTTCTTAACTGAATAGTGTTTGAAGACTGAATGCCTTGAGTGTACTGTACCCACAGTGCAGCAGGGCGTTTTAAGATCAGTCTGGAACAAAGGGGATGCTACCATGTCATCCTAGCAGAAAGTCCTAAAGTGTGTGTGTGCGCTAAGCCACTTCTGTCGTGTCCGACTCTTGACCCTATTGATCATAACCCGCCAGACTCCTCTGTCCATGGGATTCTCCAGGCAAGAATGCTGGAGTGGGTTGCCATGCCCTCCTCCAGAGGATCTTCCCCACCCAGGGATCGAACCCACATCTCTTACTGTCTTCTACATTGGCAGGTGGGTTCTTTTACCACTGGCGCCACATGGGAAGCCCCATTTTGGGCACCAAGGACTGATTTAACAGAAGAGGGTTTTTCCATGGACACAGGTTAGGGCTTGGTTTTGGGATGATTCAAGCACATTACATTTATTTGCACTTTATTTCTATTATTATTACATCAAATCTACCTCAAGCCATCAGGCATTAGATCCTGGACGTGAGGGACCCCTCTCCTAAAGTAAAATGTGATTCCTTCTCTTAAATAAATAGCTCAGTGGAGAAGACATTTTCTCCCCCATTCTGCACGCACTGGTTCTGAGCACCTGGGATATGTCAGCAGACAAAATAGATAAAGATTCTGTCCTCATGAAACTTACCTTCTGTCCTCCTTATCTCAATGCCTAGAAGAATGTGGAGTATCACAGCCCTGGGAGTCTTTTGTCAAGCAACATGAGAAAGTTATAAAAGGGCTTTTATCTCCTCTGAAGTTCTATTTAATGACTTAGTTTCAAAGATTAGGATTCTGCAGAAAACAGGAATACTCAAGATATTTAGAACCTAATCATTGACTGAACTAGAGGGAATTATCCTATATTAATGAAAATCAATGATCTATGAATAGGATATTAATGAAGACTGATGATCTATGAATGCAGTGTGGGTAAGGAAGCAGTTCTCGCTAATAGGCTGATTATACTCAGACTGTTGATACAAAACTGAATCGGAATGATGGTTCTGGTAAGTCACCCTCATCTTTGTTTATTCTCAGGAAGTGTTTAATGGCACATGCTTTGGAATATGGGATATTTGATAGTGTTCTTTAATTTTCTTCGTGGCATCTAAGAAATAGCACATGGATTTTTCTATTCTGTCTTGCAGCCTCAGATAGCAGTATTCACTTCCTAACATATCAGAGGAGAAGCAAGAGAGATGCTTCATTTTGTCTAAATCATGAGAGCCTTTTTGGGACTGGCTGTAGCGGGAAAGGAGTCACCCATTACCTTTGTGGGAGAAGCTGGAGCTTTTACATCATATTCTGACTGAGTCAGCTTTTGCCCAGCCCATCTCCCCCAATCAAAAATAAATTAATGAATAAATCACTGCAATAAACATCTTGTGATTTTTAATTTAAGACCTGACTGTGGCACAAAAAGTCCCCTAAGCACCATTTTCTGGACTTTGCACTAAAACAAGTTAGCATGAAATGTGGCCTCTATATAAGATGAAAAATAAAAATGATTTTCCCCGCATCAAGGGTTATATATCCATGAGCATAAACCACATCATCCATAATCCACAACTTAAAAATAACCATTGCCTAAGATTTTTATTTATAGCCTGCTAGTCTTCATCGTTTTATATGTCTATGTGCATAATTTAATAAGTAATTTGGTTTACATCCCCCATGTAATCTCTGTCTTTTCATTTATATTATATCTTGCACATTTCTCCAGGTCACTAAATATTTTTTCTAAAACATAGTTTTAGAAACTATGGCATTGAAACATGTATACTATCATGTAAGAACGAAGCACCAGCCTATGTTCGATACAGGATACAGGATGCTTGGGGCTGGTGCACGGGGATGATCCAGAGAGGGGATATAGGGTGGGATGTGGGAGGGGGATTCAGGATTGGGAGCTCATATACACCCATGATGGATTCATGTCAATGTATTGCAAAACCAATACGGTATTGTAAAGTAAAATAAAGAAAAAAAAAAAAAAAAAAAAGGAAAAAAAAAAAGAAACTATATTTCAGAGTGTAAGTAAATATTAGTCACTTAGTCATGCCCGACTCTTTGTGACCCCATGGACTGCAGCCCACCAGGCTCCTCTGTCCATGAGATTTTCCAGGCGAGGATACTAGAGTAGGTTGCCATTTCCCTCTCTAGGGGATCTTCCTGATCCAGGAATCGAACCTGGGTCATTTCAGAGTGTAGAGAGCCACAGTGTATTTAATTCATTCCACTTATGAATATCTAACTTGTTTTTAATCCTATAAAGTAAGTTTAATGAAATTATCAAAAATTTTAAATTTAGCTATCATAAGGCATTTATTAAAACACGAACGTTGATATTAACTGAAATTTACTCGTTCTTTTCTTCACTTATTCATCACATGTTTATTGAACATTTACTGTCTACACAAGGGGATGCTGTCCTCTGTGAGAGGCACAAAGGGAATCTACATTTTGAGCCCCGACTTTGCACAGTTTGCATGGAGTTGAGGCATTTACCTGCAGAAGGGGCTGGGGACTCTTTGGGCTAAGCTGTGTAGGGATAGCTGCTTTTCAGCCAGGCACTAAGTGACCTGGTCACATTGAACTGTCAACAGCATGTACAAAAAACAGTGATACTTGAAGAATTCCTCCTGTCATGAATTTGGTTTAGGGTAGAAGTCAATGGCACCCCACTCCAGTACTCTTGCCTGGAAAATCTCATGGGTGGAGGAGCCTGGTAGGCTGCAGTCCATGGGGTCGCTAAGAGTTGGACTCGACTGAGTGACTTCACTTTCACTTTTCACTTTCATGCACTGGAGAAGGCAATGGCAACCCACTCCAGTGTTCTTGCCTGGAGAATCCCAGGGATGGGGGAACCTGGTGGGCTGCTGTCTATGGGGTCGCACAGAGTCGGACATGACTGAAGTGTAGCAGTAGCAGGAAAATAAAGAGAGAGAGAGAAATGAAAGGCAGTTTATCATAGGGCCTGGAAATTAGGAAAATTATTTTAAGAGAACATGCGTATTTTCAAATAATCCCTATTGAGAACAGATGCTGAATCCTGGAAAATGTGTTCTGACTCTGTAGTTTGTCTGTTAGTATTTGGCCTGTAGCACCCTTGACATCACTGGAAACGAGTTGACATTGAAATATGGTGCTGGGTCTCAAGTCAGGAGAGCTGATTGTTGCCATTTCCTTTTCTGCTTATTAATTAGGAGTCCTACACTGGCTGATTTATCTCCCGAGCTTCAAGCTGCCCCGTTGGTCAAGCTGGATTTGGGGACAGCTCAAATTTTTAAAAACAATACAATGGCAGGCAGAATAAACTGCATAATATCACAAAACTTGGAAGACTCAGTATCGTGGAGAAAAACTCCTACGTAAGAAAAGCACATACTTTTTTGGGGACTGTATTATGGACTTATTATTATTTAAATTTTTATACAAGTTTTAAAGGTTACTTTCCATTTAGTTATTTCAGAATATTAGCTATTTTCCCCATATTGTACAATATATCCTTGAGCCTGTCTTATACCAAATAATTTGTGCCTCTCACACCCTGCCCTGTATCACACCTTCCTCTTCACCACTGGTAACCACTGGTTCCTTCTCTGTATCCATGAATCTGCTTCTTTTTTTGTTATCAGCAGTAGTTTAGTGTATTTTTTAGATTCTACATATAAGGGATATCATGCGGTATTTGTCTTTCTCTGTCTAACTTATTTCATAATGCCCTTGAAGTCCATCCATGTTGCTGCAAATGACAAAATTCCATTCCTCTTAATGGCTGAGTAATATTCCATTGTATATATATACATGTACCACATCTTCTTTATCTGTCCATCTGTCGATGAACACTGAGGTTGCTTCCATATATTTGCAGTTGCAAATAATGCTCTTGTGAACATTGAAGTGCATGTGTCTTTTTCAATTAGTAGAAAACCGCCTGTTTTTAAATGCATCCATTTACAGGATTATTTCAAAAGCCCCCAAATTCTTTGTGGGAATGAATGAAAGAGGGAGAGAGAAAAGGAGGAAAGAAGGAAAAAAGAAGAAAGAGAGGAAGAGAGAGACAAAGTGTCGGAACTAAGAGATGTTAGTGAAGCCTCACTTGGATGGGTGTGGGGGTTGAAGGTCTTCGTGTGACTCTGGACTGGAAGGCAGACAGGTCAGTGAGAACACCATTACACCATTTCCTGGAGACTGTGTTACTGCCTTCTCTGGCAAAGGACACCCACTTAATGATCTAGCAAGTAAGCCTTTGAGAACTATCAATGGATCTTCTCTGCTTGGTTGAAAGAAAACCTGCTCTAGTCTCCTGAGAAGTTATTTCTGAACTTTTTTCTTTTACTTCTTTTCTCCAGTGGGATGTTAAATCCATTCTGACCCCAGAGGCTAGGGTGATCAACTCATCCTTGTTTGCTCAGAACGTTTCCCATTATGGGCTTCCCTTGTGGCTCAGCTGGTAAAGAATCCTCCTGCAATCTGGGAGACCTGGGTTCGACCCCTGGGTTGGAAAGATCCCCTGGAGAAGGGAAAGGCTACCCACTCCAGTATTCTTGCCTGGAGAATTCCATGGACTGTATAGTCCATGGGGTCACAAAGGGTCGGACAGGACTGAGTGACTTTCACTTCACTTCACTTTCCCATTTTAGCTCTGAAAGCCCCATGTCTTGGGAACCCTCTCGGTCACAGATACACTGGTACCCTGTCAAAAGCCTCATTGAGGGTTTGGATACTGTGGTCAACGAATAGGAGGAAAATGGCTTCCTTTTTGAATGCGAAATTTCCAGAATGAGATGCCTTATTTGTACTCTCTGAAATATGCAGAGATAACCTTGTGGAGACCAGAGGCATCAGAGATTGGCTGAAGGTCATGCAGTTCAGGAGTGGTGAAGTCCAACTCCGCTTTGATTTCCAGTTTTGAGTCAAAGCTGTTTCATTCCCAGCTTCTACCTTTGTTTGCCTATATGGGATATGGGCTTCCCTGGTGGCTCAGACGGTAAAGAATCTGCCTGCAATGTGAGAGACCCAGGTTCAGTCCCTGGGTTGGGAAGATCCCCTGGAGTAGGAAATGGCAATTCACTCCAATATTCTTGTCTGGAGAATCCCATGGACAGAGGAGCCTGGCGAGATAACAGTTCTGACTCTGCAAAGAGTCGGAGACAATTGAGCAACTAACACACACATAGGGAATATAAACTGAGCTTCAATTGATGAAGACAGTTAGACATAGAGACATGAGAAAAATTAAACTCTGGGTCTGTACCAGGATGGTAGGATTATTAAAGAGAAGAAGCTCCCATGCAAATGCAACAGTAAACTACTTTCTTATGCACAAGATAAGATTATCTTATTTGATGAAAATTCTATGGTGTATCGCTCCTGCCAGAATGTGGTATATAAGGTATCAATTGACAAAATCAATTCTGAAATGTTTTTTAGGGTCCAGTTTAAAGAAAAGTAAATTATGCTTCACGAGTCAGCATTCATTCAGACTGCAAACATTTGATATGTTTTTCATTTCTATCCACAACCATAGATGGCCATAAATCCTCAGAAATTGATAAAGATGCTGGAAACTTTGGATGAAAGATCCAATTTCCTTCAGAAAAGTGGATAGAAGTCCTTTCACATTACAGGTCAACTGCATATTTGTAGCTTTTATTAGCATTTCTAAGTCAGAGCAGAGTGATTCTGCGTGGCTGCAGGAATGGTACAGCCCCAGTTGGAGTTTTATCATCACCAGGTGATGTATTACTAAATCTGGCAATGAGGCTTTCAAGAGACTTCTTATTTCTCTTCAGTCCCTGTAGAAATAATACCACTCGGTTTCATCCAGAGTAGCTAAAAACTTCCCTAATGGTGAAATCTCTGGGTAGGTCCAAAAAGGCTCTCTAGGTATTGTGACATGCAGACATTTTCTGAATTAAAATGTCCTTTAGCAAGTATTTATTTGTATATAAATTATTTATCTTTTATTGAGACTCAGTTGACTTACAAATTTGTGTCAGTTTCAGTTGTACAACATAATGATTCAGTATTTTTGCAGATTATACTCCATTTTGGATGATTAGAAGATATTGGGTATAATTTCCCATGCTGTACAGTAGATCCCTGAGGCTTATCTGTTTCACGTGTAGTAATTTGTGTGTATGAACCCCATACTTTTAATTTGTCCCTCCAGACCCCCTTTAGTAGCCACAAGTTTGTTTCTGTGTCTGTGAATTCATCTCTGTTTTGCATAAATGTTCGTTTGCATTATTTTTACATTCTGCATGGAGGTGCAGGGGCATGGGTTTGATCCCTGGTTGGGGAGCTAGATCCTACATGCCACAGCTAAGGCCTGGTCCAGGCAAATAAATAACTATTTTTAAAAAGAAAAAAAAAAAACTTTGACATCTTTGAAGTCCATCATCTGAGAAGGACAATAATCCAACTCATAGTTATTGAAAAGATGCAAGCAACTGAATGTTGTAATGCATTAAAAAAGTTAATTATGTTTTCTGTTAGGAAACCCTTCCAAGTTAGATTCTTTTTTTTTTTTCTCCCCTGAACCCAAAATAACTGTAAGCTCACAATGGAATGTGCTAATAGCCGAGGCTGTGTATCTCAAAATAGTGAAAGTCCCATCTTTTCAGTTTAGATAAGCAACATGTGCTCTATAGTGTTTGTCTTTTGGTCTAAAAAAATATTGTACTTTCAACATCAATTTTAGCAGGTTTGGGTTGAAAATAACTCTCACAGTAAACATAAGTAACTGATGATAAAATTAGCATGACTTTGTCAATCGGTACCATCTTTGCAACTGATGGATCTGCTTCTATCACTTTGGCAAATCCCTTATTTATTAGTTATACCCATTTATAGCACACAGATGTCTAATTCATTCATTCAGAATCTTTCAAGTCCTGATTGTTCAATGTTTACTTGAAGTTTTGGCTTTGGTTAATAAATCATTTCTTGACCTCCAAGAGTTTATTTATTTATTTTTTTAATTTTATTTTACTTTATTTTACTTTACAATACCGTATTGGTTTTGCCATACATTGACATGAATCCACCATGGGTGTATATTAGCTCCCAATCCTGAATCCCCCTCCCACCTCCCACCCTATATCCCCTCTCTGGATCATCCCCGTGCATCAGCCCCAAGCATCCTGTATCCTGTATCGAACATAGGCTTGTGCTTTGTTCTTACATGATAGTATACACGTTTCAATGCCATTCTCCCAAATCATCCCACCCTCTCCCTCTCCCACAGAGTCCAAAAGTCCTTTCTATACATCTGTGTCTCTTTTGCTGTCTCGCATACAGGGTCATCATTGCCATCTTTCTAAATTCCATATATATGTGTCAGTATACTGTATTGGTGTTTTTCTTTCTGGCTTACTTCACTCTGTATAATAGGTTCCAGTTTCATCCATCTCATTAGAACAGATTCAAATGAATTCTTTTTAATGGCTGAGTAATACTCCATTGTGTATATGTACCACAGCTTTCTTATCCATTCATCTGCTGATGGACATCTAGGTTGTTTCCATGTCCTGGCTATTATAAACAGTGCTGCAATGAACATTGGGGTACATGTGTCTCTTTCAATTCTGGTTTCCTCGGTGTGTATGCCCAGCAGTGGGATTGCTGGGTCATAAGGCAGTTCTATTTGCAGTTTTTTAAGGAATCTCCACACTGTTCTCCATAGTGGCTGTACTAGTTTGCATTCCCACCAACAGTGTAAGAGGGTTCCCTTTTCTCCACACCCTCTCCAGCATTTATTGCTTGTAGACTTTTGGATCGCAGCCATTCTGACTGGTGTGAAATGGTACCTCATTGTGGTCTTGATTTGCATTTCTCTGATAATGAGTGATGTTGAGCATCTTTTCATGTGTTTGTTAGCCATCCGTATGTCTTCTTTGGAGAAATGTCTGTTTAGTTCTTTGGCCCATTTTTTGATTGGGTCGTTTATTTTTCTGGAATTGAGCTGCATGAGTTGCTTGTATATTTTTGAGATTAGTTGTTTGTCAGTTGCTTCATTTGCTATTGTTTTCTCCCATTCAGAAGGCTGTCTTTTTACCTTGCTTATAGTTTCCTTTGTTGTGCAGAAGCTTTTAATTTTAATTAGATCCCATTTGTTTATTTTTGCTTTTATTTCCAGTATTCTGGGAGGTGGATCATAGAGGATCCTGCTGTGATTTATGTCGGAAAGTGTTTTGCCTATGTTCTCCTCTAGGAGTTTTATAGTTTCTGGTCTTACGTTTAGATCTTTAATCCATTTTGAGTTTATTTTTGTGTGTGGTGTTAGAGAGTGATCTAGTTTCATTCTTCTACAAGTGGTTGACCAATTTTCCCAGCACCACTTGTTAAAGAGATTGTCTTTACTCCATTGTATATTCTTGCCTCCTTTGTCGAAGATAAGGTGTCCATATGTGTGTGGATTTATCTCTGGGCTTTCTATTTTGTTCCATTGATCTATATTTCTGTCTTTGTGCCAGTACCATACTGTCTTGATGACTGTGGCTTTGTAGTAGAGCCTGAAGTCAGGCAAGTTGATTCCTCCAGTTCCATTCTTCTTTCTCAAGGTTGCTTTGGCTATTCCATGGGGTACATGTGTCTCTTTATTAAACAAAAACAAAAGCAAAACCTTTCTTTCCTCCTAAAGAATGGTCTCCCAAACTAGCAGATGAAACCATAACAGACTGCAATCTCTGGCTGCAATAAATTAGGAATTTTTAATTGCAGCCCAGGTTCAAAAGCAAAATGTTCAACCCCTCCCAGGTGATTCTAACGCTGCGTCAAGGATGAGGACCACTGAATCCTAATTCAGTGCTTTCCAAATTTAATTTGCAGGAGTCACCTGAAGCTCTCATAAATGTACGCTCTCATCCAGTGGTCCAGGACTGAACCTGAAATTTGCATCTTCAGTAAACTACAGGTGATGTTGGTGCTTTCAGTCCATGAAGCACCTGGTGAAGTAACTGGTTTTAAGTGGCTTCAGCCTTCTTGGCTGTTAAAGATACCCTGGTCCTCAAGATTCTTCAGTCAAGATCTTTTCTGTTCTCTTTCATGCACCTTCCCAAATTCTTGGATTTTTGAGCTCTAGAATGACTGTGAGACTCTTCCATCTTCAGCTACCGAGAAGGCGCGCACTCAGGAAGGGACTCACCTGGCTTGTGGTTCTCTCCGTTTTTTTCTCCCCAGCCACGCCTCTGAGCTCACTTAAACCTCCGAGGGTGGACACTGCTGCGGTGGCTCCATCTCCCTACCAGAGAAGAGACTCCGACAGATACTGTGGACTCTGTGCAGCCTGGTTCAACAATCCTCTGATGGCCCAGCAGCATTACGACGGCAAGAAGCACAAAAAGAATGCGGCAAGAGTTGCCTTGTTAGAGCAGCTGGGGACAACTCTGGATATGGGCGAACTTAGAGGTAAGAGAAACTTCTCATTTCTGCCGCGGAACTGGGCTTTCTGAGAAAGGGTGTCGTTTTCACAAATTAGGATGATTCTTCTTATTGCTTTGCTAACTAAGGACAAATTCTAGGCTTCTCCAAAAGGAATGAAGGAAATGGAAATGGACATAAACATTTTGCCATCTCCTTTCTTTCAAAGTATTTAGGGTTGTCAGATTTTGATTGACTGAGTTTCAGATCAGAGCCGCCCATCCATGAACCAGAGTTTTTCCTTCTGCCTTATCTTTAAGCACCTTATCAAATGAATGCTTTTGTACATGAGTTGTAAGGGAGGAGATGTAACAAAGGCCAAATGCCATTATCTTTGTTTTAAATTTGTGTGCTTTTATGAAGTCAGCTGAAACAAAGCAAACCGGTGACTCTATTTCATGGCTTGAAGTAATAAGCCCAAGACCTTTGCATGCATGTTAGGAAGCTGAGGTAAGACAGTGCTGTGGACCAGTGTGGAATCAATACTTGGTTCCTTCTATTCCCTCACCTGACACATATTTTCTGTTGCTGGGAAACCACGGAGCATTAGAAGTCCATGTGAGATTTCATAGAAGCTGTAAAGTGGAGACTCGTAAGTCACAGGATGAGGATCAGTCGTATGGATTCCTAAGGAAGCCAGAAACCAATCTGTGGGACCTAGCAGAGTAATTGATCCTCAGCGACCAATCAAGCAGTTTTGGATCACCTACACAGTTTTGATCAGCTGATGTTGGCATTGTAGAAGTAGAAATGCATTTTCTCAGAAGCATAATTCTACAAAGGGTGTTCTACTGTATCTCAGATATTTTATGGGTTAGATACTCGTTTAGGGACTGACCCGAGGATCATCCATCCTAATAACTGTAATAACAGAATTTGCAAATCACTTTTGAGAATGCAACCTGGGTTTAAACTGGGTTTGGTTCATGGAGCCTACAATTCTTATCACTCTGATTGGGCTATGAGCCTCTAAGAAGATGAACCCAGAACATGTCTAGATCAAATAAGTGGGATAGAAGATCATGCTGAGTGAGCTGAGAGGAGGAACAGGTCACTTCTAACTGTGTTGGCTGGGGAAGACTTCACTTAAGAAAGGGAACTGTGTTGGAACTAGAAATGTGGGTGGCATTTTAGCAGGTGAGAAGACATTCCCTGTGAGCAGAATCATGCGTGTTCTGGTAAAAGAGAGGAAAGCGTAAGAGGTAACTGACAAATAAACACATTATCATGGAGGAATCCTGTGATATGGCATAGATTTAAGATTGGAGGTCCATTAGGACATCTATGGAGCCTGATGAGAGACTGAGTTTTCCAAGATACATGATTAAAAACAAGAAATAAGAGCAAAGAGCAAAACCAGTTTATTTTTGTGCCGGTCTTGTAGCTAAAGAGAAACAGCGTGGAGCTTAATATTGTGGTGTGTTGGATAATCACGTCGCAGATGCGTTTGAATTGTTGGTCCTATTGCTGTCTGTTGGGGAATTACTTGTGTTCTCAGTCTCTGCCTTGTAAAAAAACACAGGAGGAGTATTTTTTAGCTGAAGGCCTCTCCACAACTCGCTGTTCCTGGCAGATAACAAGTCTGCTCAGTGACTCCTTCACGGCAGGCACGGAAGGAGGAAAAGAGGGCTTTATTTATGTTTTGTGCCAGATATTATGATCTGGAGAATGATTCCTAGAGCACATTCTTCTTGTCTGTTTTGAATTATCAGGGATGCCTCTTTTATGTACCACCACATCTTAATGACTTGGGTGTCTGAATTCTGTAACATTTGAGTGGTTGGTCTTTTTATACAGAAGACAAAAAGCTGCTCTAGGAATTGGTAACTCAGTGTGATTCTGACTCAGTAGCACACGAAGTGGGATTTGCATTGAGCACAGTGTCCTTGAAACCAACCTTTCCACTCACCCCGTGTGACATCTTGATATATATGCTTTCAGGCATTAAATATTGCAAAAGCTTGGAGAATAAAGCAATGATGATAACCCAGCAAGTTTTCACACACACACACACACACATGCACCCTGTCTGCTATTTCTGGAAATCTTCTAGAGCGTGATCCATCAATTAACAAAGGCAAAAATGCTAATCAGTAAATATAGGCATATCTATAACTTTTTAAAAAATGCTGTCAAGCAGCTGGAGGATGGCATGACAATGTCACAGGCTTCCTCTCTTTCTTAGCACTTCTCAGATTTTAGACACCACATTTACCCATTTAATTTGGTTTTCCTGATTTCTCCCTACTCCTATAGACTGTTAGCAACTTAAAAGCTGGGATCCACGTCTGTTTTGCCCACTGATATGTTCAGAAACACCTAGAACAGTGACAGATACAGAGTAGGTACTCAAGATTGCTGGATGAATGAATAAATAGAGAAAGCAGGATTTAAATAAATCATCAAAAATTCTGCATTTTAAACACAGCAAACACTTTCATTTCTAAAAGGATCCCAATTGAATATTTTTACAAGAAGTTACTTATGATTTTTTTCGTCTAATTTTAAAAAATGACATATATTTTATATATGGTGAAATGCAGAGATACTGTGTTATATAGT
The DNA here is from genome assembly GCA_006410635.1 of Cephalophus harveyi. NCBI lineage: Eukaryota > Metazoa > Chordata > Mammalia > Artiodactyla > Bovidae > Cephalophus > Cephalophus harveyi. Next base: position 464,058 of record SJYT01025448.1, on the reverse strand, counting down.
TCATTGAGTTTTAACCATGCAAATGCCTGTGTAACCCACACTCCTGTTAACATCCATAACTTTTCCATCATGACGTCGTTGCCATGTACCCCTTTGCCCAGCAATTTTTCTTCCTTGGTTCACCATAGCTTAGTTCTGCTTGTTCTAAAACTTTGTATAAATGACCACGGAAAGTATGCATGTTTCTGGATCTAGTTTCTGATATTGCTTTGAAATAGATCCACTGGTTGCATAGAAAGCAAGTAGCTTCTTGCTCTTTATCACTGAGTGGATTTCTTCTAGACAGAAATCCTGCGTTTGGCTTACGTATTCTTCTCTCTTTTTTTTTGGGTGGGGGGCAGGTGGTATGTTGAATAAAGCTTCCCTGAATATTATTTTTGTTGTTGTTGACATGTTTTTTCTTCTGTTGTTAAATATCTCAGAGTACAATTGTTGGGCCATAAGTTGGGTGCATTTTTAACTGTATAAGAAACTGCCAAAATGTTTTCCAAGTAGCTGCATTATTTTGCACACCCTAAAGCAATGTACATGAATTCTACATCCTCACCAACATTTGTCTTTCAAATAATAGTCATTCAAGTGGGTGTAGGAGAGCATGTCACTATGAATTTAATTTGTGTTTCCTTGTAGGCTAATGGTGTCCAACATTTTAAAATGTTGGTCATTTGTATATTTACATTTGTGAATTGTCTGTTCATGTCTTTTGCCAATTAAAAAAAATTGGTTGCCTGCCTTTTTATTATTGAGTAGTAAGTGGAAGGTGTCCATATATTATCAATACAAATATGCCCATTATGAATATTTTGTCTTAGCCTATGTTTTGGCTCTTCATTTTCTTAAATAATGTCTGGTAAGCAGACATTACTGAATTAGGAAAGTCTAGGTGGCTCAGACGGTAAAGCGTCTGCCTGCAATGTGGGAGACCCGGGTCTGATCCCTGGGTTGGGAAAGTCCCCTGGAGAAGGAAATGGCAACCCACTCCAGTACTCTTCCCTGGAAAATTCCATGGACTGAGAAGCCTGGTACGCTACAGTCCATGGGGTCGCAAAGAGTCGGACACGACTGAGTATCTGAACAACAAAACAAGATGAGCTTGGTCATATCACTCAGTGACCTTCCTCCACCTTCAGGTCACCTAGGGCACCTGGGCAGGGGCCTTGGGCTTCGGAGCTTCTCTAAGGAGGAAAAGCACTCTAGGTTAAAAAGCTGAAGAGTTTCCAAAGGCAAACAGTGCAGCTATTGCTGTGTGACAGTTACCTCAAAACTTAGGGGCTTAAAAAATTGTAGACCTTTATTATCTCTGAAAGTTTCTAGGGGGCGATTTGGGAGTGGCTTGACTGGGTGATCCTGACTTGAGATTTCTCATCCCTGTGTAGCTGAGATTTCAGCCTGGGCTTCGGTTCTGCTTTGAAAGGTGGTTCATTCCATTACAGAAAGCAGAGTGGTGCTTGCTGGTCCCCGGGGGTGAGGGGAACGAGTCGACTGCAGTGGGACCACAAGAGGGCATTTATGGGGTCGTGGAACTTACCTGGATCTTAATACGGCTATGTAGCTGTATGTGTCTGTCTGTCAAAACTCATGTAACTGTATCCAAGGACACAGTGACATGTCAGTTTCAAAAGTCAAATTTAAAAAGAAATAAAAGGTGACTCACTCGTGTGATGCAGGAGACCTCGGTTTTTCTCTTCATGGGCTTCTCCTAGCCATTTTGAAGGTGCCCATGCTGTGGTTACTGGCTTCCCATGGAGCCTCAGGTGGAGGCCATTCTTTTTAGGATGCTCCAAGGTCACATGGTCTTGCTTCCATTGCTTTGTATAGGCTAGAAGTCAATGGTGGTGATGGTGGTTTAGTCGCTAAGTCATGTCCGACTCTTGTAATCCCATGGATTGTATAGCCCGCCAGGCTCCTCTGTCCATGGGATTTCCCGGGCAAGAATACTGGAATGAGCTGCCATCTCCTTCTCCAGGGGAATCTTCCAAACCTCAGGGGTCAAACTCATGTCTTTTGGGTCTCCTGCATTGGCAAGCAGTTTCTTTACCCCTGAGCCACCAGGCAAGCCTTAGAAGTCAATGCCAGTGACTGATTGGTCATATCACTCAGTGACCTTCCTCCACCTTCAGGTCACCTAGGGCACCTGGGCAGGGGCCTTGGGCTTCGGAGCTTCTCTAAGGAGGAAAAGCACTCTAGGTTAAAAAGCTGAAGAGTTTCCAAAGGCAAACAGTGCAGCTATTGCTGTGTGACAGTTACCTCAAAACTTAGGGGCTTAAAAAATTGTAGACCTTTATTATCTCTGAAAGTTTCTAGGGGGCGATTTGGGAGTGGCTTGACTGGGTGATCCTGACTTGAGATTTCTCATCCCTGTGTAGCTGAGATTTCAGCCTGGGCTTCGGTTCTGCTTTGAAAGGTGGTTCATTCCATTACAGAAAGCAGAGTGGTGCTTGCTGGTCCCCGGGGGTGAGGGGAACGAGTCGACTGCAGTGGGACCACAAGAGGGCATTTATGGGGTCGTGGAACTTACCTGGATCTTAATACGGCTATGTAGCTGTATGTGTCTGTCTGTCAAAACTCATGTAACTGTATCCAAGGACACAGTGACATGTCAGTTTCAAAAGTCAAATTTAAAAAGAAATAAAAGGTGACTCACTCGTGTGATGCAGGAGACCTCGGTTTTTCTCTTCATGGGCTTCTCCTAGCCATTTTGAAGGTGCCCATGCTGTGGTTACTGGCTTCCCATGGAGCCTCAGGTGGAGGCCATTCTTTTTAGGATGCTCCAAGGTCACATGGTCTTGCTTCCATTGCTTTGTATAGGCTAGAAGTCAATGGTGGTGATGGTGGTTTAGTCGCTAAGTCATGTCCGACTCTTGTAATCCCATGGATTGTATAGCCCGCCAGGCTCCTCTGTCCATGGGATTTCCCGGGCAAGAATACTGGAATGAGCTGCCATCTCCTTCTCCAGGGGAATCTTCCAAACCTCAGGGGTCAAACTCATGTCTTTTGGGTCTCCTGCATTGGCAAGCAGTTTCTTTACCCCTGAGCCACCAGGCAAGCCTTAGAAGTCAATGCCAGTGACTGTTCAAGTGGCGGTAGGGAATTCACCGCTATCCCTGAGGACAGGGCTGTGAGAGAACACATGGACACTATTAAACCACCACAGTCACAATGCAGGCAAACGACGGACCCGTGTGGCAAACTGCACCCTTGTAGACTTTGGCGGAGCCTGGTGGGCTGCCATCTGTGGGGTCACACAGAGTCGGACACGACTGAAGTGACTTAGCAGCGGCGGCAGCAGCAGCAGCAGCAGCAGCAGACTTTGGAGTGAAAAATGTCTCATCCACAGGTGGAATTAATAAGTACAAAAAACACGTCAAGTCATGGATTTTGTTTTAAACAAATCTAACAAAGATTTGTGCCTGTTCTCACGAGAACCAGATCAACAGAAAATAGTCTCTCTGAGGTCCTCTGCCTAGGGCTTGATGGATGTCATGGGTGGAATTGACAGAGACAGGGCAGGTTGCTTAAGCATCTCCATGTGAGTTTTCAACAATCCTTTCTTCATCTGACAGCCATTCTCCCTTAGGGCGTGGCCAATCCAATACCCTTGGTGACTCCAGCGATTTGGGGGCCAAATTATTAATAATGGGAGTTTCCAGCTTGTTGAGGGGTACCCAGTCTCCCTGTGAGATGATAGACCCGGAACTCCTGACCACTGACTCGAGGTCCAGATTTTAGAAACAGACAGCTGGCTATTTGTCACTTCTGCCTTTCCTCTCTGACTCCTTCTTTTACTTTTTCATTTATTTCTTTCCCACTTCATTCCACTAATGCTGAATGCCTACTAGGTACCAGGTATGAAGTACTGGAAATACTTCAGTGGATGAGAAGAGAAGGTTCCTGTCTTGAAAAGATGCAGGAAACAAATATGTTTAGCTGATGACAAGCACGAATGGGAGGGAGGTGGTTTCCTTTAGATGGGAAGGTTAGTGACAGCCACTCAGAGAAGCTGATGCGTTGAACTGTGACCTGTGAAGGAGGCGGAGGATCCCAACATGAAGCATCTGCTCCTTCAGGCAGAGGTGCTGGCAGGTGCAAAGGTCCTGTGGTAGGCAGAGGGCCTGAAGCTAATGACAGGAGAGGGGGAAAAAGTGAGACTGGATTTAGGTGAGGTCACACTGCATAGATCCTAGTAGGTTGTTGGAAGAAGTTGTGATTTATTCTAAGTGCACAGAGGTGTCTGCAGCTCATCTTCCTTGTGAGTTTCAATGTTCTGCCTTTCCTCAGGGTCACCTCCCACAGTGCTGGTGGGAATGTAAATTGTGCAACCACTATGGAGAACAGTATGGAGGCTCCTTAACAAACTAAAAATAGAGGTAACATAAGATGCAGCCATCCCACTTCTGGGCATATACCCTGAGAAAAGTGTAATTAAAAAAAAAGCATGCACCCCAAATATTTATTGCAGCATTATTTACAATAGCTAGGACATGGAAGCAACCTAGATGTCTATCAACAGATGAATGGATAAAGAAGATGTGGTGTGTATATATATATATGTGTGTGTGTGTGTGTGGTGGAACATTACTCAGTGATAAAAAAAGGAACGGAGTTGTGCCATTTGCAGAGATGTGGATGGATATAGAAATTGTCATACAAAATGAAGTAACCATATATTAATTATATATATATATTAATGCATTAATAGATCTGGAAAAATGGTATAGGTGAACTTATTTGCAAAGCAGAAATGGGCAACATAGAGAACAAACATGGACATCAAGTGGGGAAGGAGTGGTGGGGTGAATAGGGAGATGGTGATTGACATATGGACACTACTGATACTGTGTATAAAACAGATAAGTCCTCTTGCCTGGAAAATCCCATGCACGGAGGAGCCTGGTAGGCTGCAGTCCATGGGGTCGCGAAGAGTTGGACACGACTGAGCGACTTCACTTTCACTTTTCACTTTCATGCATTGAAGAAGGAAATGGCAACCCACTCCAGTGTTCTTGCCTGGAGAATCCCAGGGACGGGGGAGCCTGGTGGGCTGCCGTCCCTGGGGTTGCACGGAGTCGGAAACGACTGAAGCGACTCAGCAGCAGCAGCAGCAGCAGTGAGAACCCTGTGTCTCACCTTTCGATACTTTAGGGCTTGACTCATTTCCACTGTGGGCACAGGCTCTTCCCTCTGTTGAAGAACAGGTCCTGCTCCTGTCATTCCTGGGAATGTACCCTGGGATCAAGTGAGCCTTGAAGGGTATGGAAAGATGTACAGATCAGGCCACCAAGTGATACCACGCTCCAGGCAGAAGATGGGAGCCCCGCAGAGGCATGGGAACCAGGGACAGCAGCGCCCCCTGGGGGACATGTGTGGGGTGGTTGCAGCTTGCCTGCTGCGTGCTAAGTTGCTTCGGTCGTGTCCAACCCTTTGCAACCTCATGGACTGTAAGCGCAACTGTCCGTGGGATTCTCTAGGCAACAATACTGAAGTGGGATCCTCCTCCAGGGGATCTTCCCAACCCAGGGATCGAACTTTGATCTCTTACATCTCCTGTATTTTAAGCAGGTCCTTTACCGCTAGTGCCACCTGGTAAGCCCCAAATAAATTATGGTGGGGGAAAAAAAATTCAGAATAGTGGTTGTCTCAGGGCTGGTGAGGAGCACCAAATGAGAGGATGTTTAGGGTTAATGGGAGAAGTGGCCAGAGAAGGTTAGATCACGGTGACAATTGAATACGGAACCCTGAAGGCTATAGGGAGTAACTCAGACCTTTATCATGAAAATGACATGTTTGTATTTGTGGTTTTGAAAGAGACGTCTATAGACAGCAACAAGGCAGCTGGATTAGAAGGGAGCTGGTTGGCAGGCAAGGACTTTTTTATTGGGAAGCTTCTAATTTAATCCAATGAGAAATTGCATCAATTTGAACAAAAGGAGGCAGTGGCAGGAAGGATTATCAGTAAAAGCAAAAAATGAGAAAGGAATTGGATATGAATTCAACAAAGTTTGGTGGCCAGCTGGTCCTCCAGAGCTGTGGACAGCTGTCCCTTCCATGTAGAGGCAAGTCCTGCCCACGACTGACTCTTAACTGGCCAGGCTGGGTACCCAGATACCGTCAGAAACTTCTGCTGCAGTGTGAACTGTGGGCTGGGCATTTGGTGTTACCTGCCATGATGCTTATGATCTCGGGGAGACAGCAGTAAGCAGTCCCGAGGAGAGATCTTAATTCCCTGTCCAGGATTCGAACCTGTGTAGCCTGGATGAAAACCAGGAATCCTAGCTGCTAGATCACCAGGGGCCAGAGGCTAGAAGCAAAGCGGCTCTGGCTCTTTCTCCCCATTTGAAAGTGGAAGTATTTCAAGGAGGCAAACACTGTAAAAAACAGGTACGAGTTTATTATTAGAGCCACAGCAAAACAAATGGGAGAGCATACCGAGAAACAGTTTACTTAAGATGGAAGCTAGGCAGAAATACACATCCGGAGAGGAGAGCAGGCTTTCTGAGTGAGGAGCTCAGGAAAGAGGTAATTTAAATCACTTAGATAGGACAGTCCTTCCGGGCCTTTGTGTACCTTTGGCCAATCATTAATATCCTGTTTCATCTTTTCACTCCTGACGGGGCCTAGGACCCTCCCCAATAGGCATGCGCAACTTTTTGCTCAGATGGATCCCACCACAGAGGCCTGTGGGTGCATGCCCACACTTATTATGGGGTGGCACCTCCTCCCTTTTTGACCCCCAAGAAGCCTTCTCTGCATGTGCAGACAGGGACTTCTTCCTTGCCCTCAGGAGTGAGCACCATATCTCTCTACTTCAGCAGAGCTCAGCTTCTGTCTCTAGTTTTGTCCTTGGAGTGTCTGGCCGAGAACAAAATTTCAGCTTTACTCCACTTGACAAACACCAGTTGACCCGTCCAGGGGCCTCTCTGTCTCCTACCCCACTTTTAACCCAGTCGTGGACTTATTATTCTTTGCATCACCTACAGTATCCAAAACAATGTATCCTTGATGGAAGGTCCTGAGTGGTGGCCAAGCACGTGAGTGGCCTCACACTTGTTAAGCAACCCCAGTTTTCTCTGGTGCTCTCACAATTATGGGTCTCAGATGGATGACTGAACATTTCCCAGTGCTGAATTTTTGATTAAAAAAAATTCCTATGTTAAGTGAGGTGTCCTTATTCCATTTAAAAAGTGAAAACTAAAGCCTTAGTTCATTCCTCTTAGAAATATTTTCAATCTTGGAGAGCTGTACGCATTTTATCTAGTTGGGAATCAGCAGAAAATAGGACCTTTAAGCAGAAATGATAATTATAGAACATAATTCTAAATTGAATGGTAGGGGAAGAGGTGCCAGAAGAAAATGCTCAGCTTAGATTACACCTGGTTATTTTTGCATTATTATTTTAAATGTGTTTTGACACCTCAGCTGTTGCATCTAGGCTCGCTCTGATCTTCAGAGCCCACATTTTGGGTTAGATAATTAAACTGCTTAAGTGGCTCATGTTCCTGTCATACTACTGGTGTGGGAAAATAGGGTGATATGGAAGAAATCATTTTCATTCAATCATTCATTCATTCATGCTTACTAAGTACCTGTTACATAGAAGGCTCTGTGCCTAAAATTACATGGAATATTCAAGTGTCTGTGACTCATCCTCTCATTTCAAAGAGTTTAAAGTATTGAGAACAAGGGGAAGAGCAAAACAATATGTTTATTAAAATAAATATAACACAAAATATGAAAACAAAAAACAGAGCTGAAAGGCCAACCCAGTACGATGTTTTGGGGAATTGAAAATAGAGGAATGATGACTTCCAACCTGGAGTCCGCCTCAGGACACGTGGAAATGGATAACCAATTTCTTGAGAGCAGAGGACCAGCGTGACTAAAGGTGCGGAGGTGACAGAAGTGTGAGCACCATTAGCAGCCAAGCTCAGTGGAGTTAGATGTGTGAGTGAGAGGAAGCTGAGAAGACGAATCAGAGCCAAATTATAAAGAGCTTCCGTGTCAGGCAAAGCTGAACTTCATTTGCTAGCCATGACGTTTTGTTTTTTCTAAGTAGGAAGATGACTGGCTTCATCTGTGCTTTCAGGGGGTTGCTGTGTGAGGGATTGGAGTAGGGGGATTCAGGAGGCCAGGAACCTAAGTGGAATCGATGCAGAGGCTACTGTGAAGGCTTGAGGGGCCTGAGGTCCAGCAGCGGGAGGGGAGAAATGGGCCTCCTGAAAGATAACACTTACTTCTCTGCGCATGGTTCAGTAGACTCTGCCTTCCCCACCCCAGTCAAATGAAGAGGGATCAGAGCATTAGAATTCTGAAAGACACCCTGGCAAGGCCTTGGAAACACTAATAGGAAAAATAGAAATTTAATGAGTAATATGAATAATAACTGAAATTTTTGTTCACCCTCAAATCCGGCAAGAAATGTAGTTAATGAACACTCGTGGCAGTCTGTTTACATCCTATCGGGCCATTCTTTCTTCAGCTGTGACAGATTTTGGTCCATTATTGTTCTTCATGTAGCTAATGGATGGGACCATGTCTAAAGAAGCTGGGTTAACTCTTCATCATCACTGACTAGCTTCCAAAATAGATGAGCTTGGTTGTTCCAAAGGAATCATTCTGCCTCCCTTTATGCATTGTGGACAAACTTATCAAAGACAGTGGCTTGCATTTCTAATTTCAGAGTAGGGATAACGCATTGGAAACGGCCTTAAATTTGACACATGGAACCAGCATCCTTGGTTTTGAGATGTCGACCAAGAAAAGGGCAAAAACAACATTAAAACACACCCACCAAAACTGCAGGTCACTTAAGTGTTCTTTAGATGCCTGTTTTGGCTACCTGAGGACGCTGACAGTATCGGTGTGAAGCTGCTCTCCTTCCTCGGTGCTCTAAGGCTGTTCCTCAGTATTGATTGAAGGTCTCTGTTGTTTACTTTAAGCTCCAGAACTAGGCTAGTATTTAGTAAGAGCTCAGCACAATGTTTTCCTAAGGTTCTAGGAACATGTATCTGCCATGCTGACTCTTCCAATAGCTGTGGGCTTTGGTAGTCGGGCTTTGTCATTTGACAAAATAAGGGATGCTTTGTGCAAAGATGCAAAGACAGGAGAAACCTGTCTTTTAACAAATGGACAACTATTTTCTTTGTTTCTAAAATGATAGCTTTAACTCCATGCAAAAAAAAATAATGATGTGTCGATTTTTTTCAAAGTTGCTACCGATAGACCTAATTTTCTGCAATAGATAGATTCTATCAGAGTGGATGGTGAAAACGGAGATTAAGGTATACAAAACAGATTTATTCAAAGGAGAGCCTGCCTACTGATATTTTTTGTTCACTATCTTATTTTGACTAGTGTCTAATGAACATTTAGCATATAATAGGACTTGTGATAAATCCTGGCATATAAAGATGGCATTGTCCTGGAATATAAAAGAAGACATTCTCCCATCTTCAAGAAGTCCACAGCAGGGTGGTGGCAAGTGAAATACTGTGAAAAGCTTTTACCCTGAAGATCTCTGCTGTATCCTATGTATATAAATGCATTGAGATACAGGAAGGAAAACACACACACACAAATAGTCTATCTTATTCTTTTGATCTGTTTTTCAAATAGATTCTGCTACTGGCAATTATCATCACATGAGAACTTTTCCCCTAAGAAAATGAGGTTTTTCTAGTGGAGATCAATGTAAGGGAGGAAACAGTAGGAATTCTGGTAAACTGTGTCTGGAATTTTTGAAGGGCTATGTGCCCAAGGCGGAAACTGCTATATGAAATAGGAGAAATCCAGTCCTACTGATGCTTTGCTAGAATAGAATCACCTGAAAGAGAAATGTCTTTATTTTTATTTGTTTGTTTATTTATTCATCCACTAGTCATTCAACAAATACTTCATTGGTGAAGTGTATTATATGTTACATGATATCATGCTTGAAGCTGGAATGCAATAATGAACAAGACATTGTCCTTGACTTCAGGAAATTTCCAAGCTTAATAGGAAAAGTAAGCATTTTAACATTACTTTAAAAATGTGTTTAAAATCCCCAAATGATTTATATGTCTTTACTGTAACAAACAGGACAAATAAATCATTTTTAACAAAATGATAAACACACAATAATAAATAACACAATAATAAAACTGAAGATATCTTTATAAGTATGGAGGTTGGTGGTGTGCTGCTGATAGAAATGTTATTTAACATTTTTTTTTTTCTAATTTGGAAGGTATATATGATGCCTCCATTAGCTAAGTGGGTTCTTAGACCTGGGTAATGAAAAAAAATATGCAATAACTTGAATTTGGAGTCTATTTTTGCAAGGTATGACAAATAATGATGCATTTACTGAAATAGCTAATGGCTCAGTGAAGCGGCAGCCTTGCTTTTCACAGATACCAGCTGGCAAACTGTTAAATGATTTTAAATGAGTTATCTGGCACTCCTGTTTTGTAAACTTTTTTGTGTGTAAATTTTGTAAAGGTCTTGACTTCTTATGTGGCTACATGTGAAAGAAGGGCATCCACTGCTCACTATGAGCCCTTTCTTTGGAGAGGGTTGTGGTTTCACAAAGTCCTGGCTACTGCTCAGGCCTCAGGGTAGTGGACTGAGTGTTAGAAAATCTGGAGGTGAGCCTTGGCTCTGTTATTAAGGAGCTGGGAGATCTTGAGAAGTCGCTTCAGCTCTCCGGGCCTCAGTCCTCTCTCATGCAGTGAAGGGGTTGGGCTGGGTCATCCACAATGTATCCTTCAGTACTGTCTTCCATCTAGGTTCCATCCCATCCTCTAAACCACAGAGGAACGCTTTACCATAAGTCCATGGGCTTCAGGTGTGGGCAGCTGCGTCTCTGGAATGGAATCTGGTGCATCAGATTGTCCAAACCCAGCTTTAATGATGAATTGACCCTACCTCGGGCCCATGAGGAAGAGGTTTATTTTGTCCCCTCCCTATTCCTTTCGACGACTCATGGGCTTCTGCACTCCAGAGGCTAGGTACAGACTTGATTCAGGAGTGTAGTCTTAGCAAATAGCTTTTAAAATCACTATTTGACTTGAGTCTGGACAAGCTAAATCTCTACTGGAAGCTCTAAGCAAACCCACACAAGTAGAGCTCTGGAAGCACCTTGATTTCTTTGAGACATGCTTTGAACCACCAAGGGCAAAGGCCAGCTTCGGCCGCTTACACACCTCCTTGTCTCACTTCTCTTCCCTCAATTTCAAGTACACAACTGTACCTTTCTAACATAAAAGCTCTTCAGTGGAGAACTTTGTAGTCAAATTGGCTTCTGCAACACACGTACATACTCTTACCCACACACATATGCGCGATTACTGATCATACACATGGTTTCTAATTGTCTCTCATTTTCTCCAAATGTGGCTACAAGTTGAATGGAATCCACTCTTGCTGCACCCAATCGTTGGAGTCCAGTTCTGTTAATAGTGGAATAACTCTTATCAGACGAACCCACCAATTGATAAGGACTATAAACTCTGGTCAATATATAAAAATCATGTACTTGGAAGCAATGAAGAGCATTAAAAATAGGCAAGAACTCGAGGGAAGTGAATACTTGGAAGAAAAAAGCAACATTGAGTTTTTATGGCTTTTTCCCTTCAGGGCTGACCTAGTTTGCAGCAAGCTGATTGGCTAAAACTTGGATAAAAGCTAGTCTTAATGACTTGAAGAACTAGAATAAAATAGCTCTTGGGGACAATGGCACTAGGGATGGGAAGGAAAATTCAAGAAAGAGAAGCCATAGAGTGGAAGCCTCAAATTTTGCTTTTATATTCTTCCTAAACTTATCCCTGCCACCTAAACATCACATTCATGAAGCCAACTCCAAACAGCCTGGCAAAGGCTAAAAGGACTGAGCAGAAGTTTCATCTGATACCTCCACTCCAACCCGCAGACAATCAGGGAAAGTTTAAGTGGCTAAGCCCACTGTCTGCTTCAAAAAAAATAAAAAATCAGTTCTTTTGGAGGACTATAACAGAATTCAGAGTTTACACAAGGTACTCTTTCATAATGTCCAAAAAAAAAAAAAAAAATTACTAAGTTAATATACACGCTTATGGAGAAATAGGAAAATGTGACTGGTATTCCAAAAAAAAAAAAACAACAATCAGTAGCTACTAACACTCACTGAGATGATCCAGCTATTGGATACATTTGAGGACAGAAAGGAAAATATACTCATAATGAGTTAGGAAGTAGAAAATCTGATCATCAATAGAATCAAAGAAAAAGACCCAGTGGAAATTTTAGCTCTGAAAAACAAAATAGCCAAAATAAAAATTCTTTAAATGTCTTTATAACACCAATTGGATTTGGCCAAAGAGTCAGAAAAGTTGAAGTTATATTAATAGAAGTGACCCAAACTAAAGAGCACAGAGAAAAAAATATTTTAAAATATTAAAATGCTCCAGTAGTAGTGCATGGGGCAATGTAAAAAAGTATAATGTATATGACAGAAGAAATTACATATTTAATAAGCTCATGAACGTTAAGTAAGATAAATATAAAGAAAACGATAGCTGAATCATCACGTACATCATAGTCAAACTGCTGAAAACAAAAGATAAAGAAAAAAACCTTGAAAGCAGCCAATAAAAAGTTAGACATTAGACAGAGGGCAACAACAATATGGATTATAGCTGATTTCTCACTAAAACAAATTTTAAAAGATAAAAAACAAAACAAAACAAAAAATTGTATCTGGAAGTCAGGAGAACTCCAAGATCCGGAAGGAAAACAGCAACAAACAAACCTGTCAACAGTGAAAATATTCTTCAAAGATAAAGGTGTAATAAAGACATTTCCAAATAAACAAAAACTAAAGAGTTTGTTGCCAGCAGCTCTTCACTGCAGGACGTGCTACAGAAGTTCTTCAGGCTGTGCAGAAATACCAGATGGAAAATCAGATCTTCAAGATGGAATGAAAATTGCCAGGCATAATAAATATGTATATTAGCATAACAGACTTTCTTTTTTTTTAATTTTTAAAAAAAAATACATATGATCTTTTTAAATTCAAGTTTTTAAAAATATGAGATATAATTTACATGCCACGAGATTCACCTTTTAAAAGCATACAATTCAGTGATTTTTAGTCCATTTGTGAAGTGCTGCCGTGAACACAATTTCAGAACATTTCTTCATCCCATAAAGCCCTGCACCATGAGCATTATTTCCCATTGTCTTCTTGCCACAGTCCCTGACAACCACTAATGTACATTCTGTCTCTGTGAATTTGCCTATTCTGAGCATTCTGCATAAATAGAACCATACAGTGATATGTGACTTTTGCGTCTGGCTTTCTTACTTAGCATAATGTTTTTTTTTTAAATCCATCTATATTGCAGCATGTATCAGTACATCATTCTTTTTATTGCTAAGTCATCTTCCATTATACGGATCACCTTTTGATTATCCACTCAGCAACTGATAGATATTTGGGCTGTTTATGCGTTTTGACTGTCATATATAATACTACTTTGAACACTCACATTACAGTTTCTGTACAAACATGTTTTCAGTTCTCTTGGGTATATAACTAAGGGTGGTATTGCCAGGTATGCAATACCACCAATTTCTCTAAATACCAATTTCTCTAAAAGAAGAGCTAAGCTTTGATAGGCTTGTATTGAATCTGTAGCCCAATTTGGGGAATATTGCCATTTAAATAGTATTAAGTCTTCCAATCCATGAATTCAAGATTTGTTGAATTTAGTAATTCTCCATATAACTTTTTAAGAAACTGAAGACCTGTTTTTAAAAGTGACTGCACCATTTTACATTCCCACCAACAATGAATGAGTATTCCAACTTCTCCACTTCCTTGTTAACACTTATTATTATCTATCTTCATGATTCTAACTATTTTAGTTGGTGTAAAGTGGTATTTCCTTGCGGTTTTGATTTACTTTTTCCTTATTGCAGCTGAGATTGAGTATTTTTCCATGTTTTTATTGTATATTTGTATATATTCTTGGGGAAATACTTGCGTGTAATCTTTGCCAATTTTCTGAGTTGCTTTTTCATTTTTGGATTGTGAGAGTCTTTATTTAGTCTGGATACTAGACTCTTATCAGATATATGCTTTGCAGTTATTTTCTCCCATCTCTCAGTTATCTTTTCCATTTTCTTAATAGTATCCTTTGAAGCACAAATATTTTTAATTTTGAATTTTACATTTATGTGTATATTTTCTTTTTCTTTCCTTTTTTTGCTATCCAATCTAAAGAACTCTTCCCTCATCCAATTGTCACAAAATTTCCCCCAATTTTTCTAAGAGTTTTATAGTTTTAGCATTTATCCATTTTGAATTATTTTTTGTATAATATATGCTTTTTTATATACATGCTTTGTAATAGTATTTCAGCATCCTTCTGCTGCCTGTGCATATCCATTTGTCCCAGGAATATTGTTGGAAGGATTATTCCCTTATTGGATGGTCTTGGCATCCTTGCTGAAAACCAGTTGACTACAAATGTATGGGAGAGTTTCTGGACAATCAATTTTATTCCATTGATCTATTTGTATTCCAGTATCACACAATCTTGATTATTGTCACATTTTGAAATCAAGATGTGCACGCACTTCAACTTTGTTCATTTTTAAGACTATCTTGTCTATTTTCTTGTTCCCTTCCATTTTCATATGAAATTTAAGATCATTTTGTCAATTTCTCTAAAAAAAGAGCTAAGCTTTGATAGGCTTGTATTGAATCTGTAGCCCAATTTAGGGAATATTGCCATTTAAATAGTATTAAGTCTTCCAATCCATGAATTCAAGATTTGTTGAATTTAGTGAGGTCTTTAAAAAATTTCCTTCAACAATATTTTGTAGTATTCAGTGTACAAGTCTTATACACATTTTGTAAAGCTTATACCTAATATTATATTCATTTTCATGCAATTGTAAGTGCTATTGTTTATTTCTTTCTGGATTATTTATTTCAAGTATTTAGAAATATGCTTTTAAAATATTGATCACTATCTTGAACTTTTGTGGAACTCACTTATTTATAGTGTTGTTCAAGTCTTTGGTTTTGTTGTTGTTGATTTTTCACCTAGTTGTTTTTATCCATATTTAAATCTGGATATTGAAGCTTCTAATTACTGTAGTCCAGTTGGGCATTTCTCATTCATTTTTGTCAAATTTTGCCCCATATACATTTTAGGCTTTATTGTTAGGCATAAAAATTGTTTTATTTTATTGTTAGATTGACTACATTATCAAGTGTTGTTCAAGTCTTTGGTTTTGTTGTTGTTGATTTTTCACCTAGTTGTTTTTATCCATATTTAAATCTGGATATTGAAGCTTCTAATTACTGTAGTCCAGTTGGGCATTTCTCATTCATTTTTGTCAAATTTTGCCCCATATACATTTTAGGCTTTATTGTTAGGCATAAAAATTGTTTTATTTTATTGTTAGACTGACTGCATTATCATCATAAAATATCCTCCTTTGTCTCTATACCATAAAATACAATAGAAAAGTATAACATAAAGAATGGAAATGTAAGGTTCTTACACTTTCTTGGAAGGGATGCAATATTCTAAATAGAATAAAAAGTTAAAGTTTCTGTATAAAAGTCTTTAGAGAAAACACCAAAATAGTGCATTTTATCCATTGTCTAAAAAGATAATGGATAAATTAAAATAGTATTCTAAAATAATTCAAAGAAGTCAGAAGAAACATGGAAGAAGAGAAATAATATATAGGATGAACATAAGCAGTGAAAATGGAAGCCTCAGATCTGACCATTTGAATAACTACAGTTAAATATGACGTGATTATCCATTCAATTCAAGGGAAGAGATTTTCTGAATGAGTAAAATTCAAGACCCAACTAAACCTGCCATGGAAACTCCTCTTTGTGTGTACTTATTTCAAAGGAGATACTTATTGTGTATCATGGTGAGGATAACTGACAGTGAGAATATTAGGGTTCTGTTGTTCAGTTCAGTTCAGTTCAGTTCAGTCGCTCAGTTGTGTCCAACTCTTTGCGACCCCATGAATCGCAGCACGCCAGGCCTCCCTGTCCATCACCAACTCCCAGAGTTCACTCAGACTCACGTCCATCGAGTCAGTGATGCCATCCAGCCATCTCCTCCTCGGTCGTCCCCTTCTCCTCCTGCCCCCAATCTCTCCCAGCATCAAAGTCTTTTCCAATGAGTCAACTCTTCGCATGAGGTGGCCAAAGTACTGGAGTTTCAGCTTTAGCATCATTCTGTCCAAAGAAATCCCAGCGTTGATCTCCTTTAGAATGGACTGGTTGGATCTCCTTGCAGTCCAAGGGACTCTCAAGAGTCTTCTCCAACACCACAGTTCGAAAGCATCAATTCTTCGGTGCTCAGCCTTCTTCACAGTCCAACTCTCACATCCATACATGACCACTGGAAAAACCATAGCCTTGACCAGACGGACCTTTAAGAGATGTGTATTATCTTAGCACAATCACCCTGTTCTATTACGGTTACCTCACTATACAGTATGTGTATTACCCCACCCAACTATGTGCATGCAACTGTACTTACTATATTCTATGGATGACTTAAGGGGATTCAAAGGCAGTTTTGGCTTTGTTTTGTTTCCGATGGTAACTGTGCCACTCATGAGTTGCCACTTACCTTTGCTTCTGTCACTTTGCCTCCCTTGTGTGAAAATCTACCCAGGGCCGGAAACCTCACTGCCATGCCGGAGCGTTCTGATCACATTTCAATCGGGCATTTCCTCTAGAACCTCTAGGTTAAGGCTCTCCACGCTCCTTCCATTGGGCTAAAAAGAATGCTTTTCCTCAATCCAGAATCTGACTGAATATAATTTCTCTTCTACTGATTATTTTCTCTATCTGTATAGATATTTTTCCAAATGAAAGTCCTTACTACAATGAACTTAGATTACCTAAGATTACCTTAGATTACCTAAGATTACCTAAAGATTACCTTTCTCTTTAGCTCTATACATTCTTCTCTCTAATCTGTCAAACTTAAATAAAATATATATTATGTCATGGCTCCCCCTAAAACCTTAGGTGTCTTTTCAAACACTCTTGCTGAAAAAAATTAGAGTCTTTCTTATCTCAGTAATTCATGGTTTTCATTTCTATCACCACTGTTTATGTATATATTAAATAAACTTTAAAATTTTACCATAGCTTTAGATTTACAGGAAAACTGTAAAGATAGTACAGAGAGTTTTCATGTATATGTTGCCTAGTTTTTCCTGTTATTAATGTCTTATGTTTGTGTACCACATTTTTCACCGGTAATGAAATAATATTGATAAGTTGTTATTAATAGAAGTCCCTAATTGATCATTCTTCTTTAATTTTGACTCAATGTCCTTTTTCATAAAGATAGTACAGAGAGTTTTCATGTATATGTTGCCTAGTTTTTCCTGTTATTAATGTCTTATGTTTGTGTACCACATTTTTCACCGGTAATGAAATAATATTGATAAGTTGTTATTAATAGAAGTCCCTAATTGATCATTCTTCTTTAATTTTGACTCAATCTCCTTTTTCTATTCCAGAAGTCAATTATAGTTGTTATTTTTTAGAATGCTAATGTAGTTATTATTATTTTAATGATTTATTTATGGCAGTGTCAGTTCTTGGTTGCGGCAAGTATGATCTTGGCTGCAGCCTGCAGGATCTCTCGCTCAGGCGCATGGGATTAGCAGTTGTGGTGCTCAGGCTTAGTTGTTCCACGGCTTTTGAGATTTTAGTTCCCCGACCAGGAACCGAACCCTTGTCCCCTGCATTGGAAGGCGGATTCTTAACCACTGAACCACCAGGAAAGTTCCCATTATAACAATTAACCATGTCTTATAGGCTTCTTCGCTGTGACAGTTTCCCAGAATTGGTTTGTTTTTTATAATCTTGATAGTTTTGAGGGTGTTGGTCAGATATTTTGGAGAATGCCCCCTAGTTGGTACCATCTTCATGATTTGGCAGGGGTATGAGTTCTTGAGGCAAAGCCCACAGTGGTAAAGTGCCACAGTGGTGAAGCAGTATTGTGTGTACATACAATCAGTGTGACTTTTGACTGTTGATATTAACCTTGACACCTAGCCCATGATCATGTCTTAGCCCACACTTAAGGAGTGGAGAGTTATCCTCCACTATCTTGAGAATGAATTGGATATGTAGATATTATTTAGAAGTCTTCTGCCTGGGAAGTTTTTCTTTTTTATCTCCTCTTCATTTATTCAATCCTTTATTTATATCAGTAGGAACTCACAGATATATTTACTTTACACTTTTGGTTATAATCCAATTCTACTCTAGTTTGTCGCGTAAATTGTTCTGGTTTTACCTCAGGGAATTCTTGTAGTTAAGCTCCTCTGTCTCTTTGATATACTCCTATTATTGTGGGGTTTTCCTTGTTTATTTTGTTTTGTTGGCATTTCCTTACTTTTCAGCACAAGATACTTGAGGATCATCTTGTAAATTTCCTTCCTCAGTCCTAGAATTAGCCATTTCTTGAAGACATCCTGGTTGTACCCCCTCTTTGATGATAATTATTTTAGAAACCACGATTAGGACATTATATCTCTTGCTTACTTTGAAAGTAAAAAAAGGTAAAATAAGATAGACCAGTTTAATTAAAAAACAATAAAATTAGAAAACGGGTACGGTGTTCCGTACACCCTAGAATAAAGGGACTAGTCCCTAAATTGGGTAGGAGGGACGTAACCTTCATTCGTCAGAATTAATGACCTCACGGGAATACATCAGTTTAAGAAAGAGAAGTTCATAAAAAAACAAAAATTTAACGTAGATACGGAAAGTCGAGTAGTAAGGAGATGGCCTTCTTAGAGAATTCGTCAGAGAAAGAAATTAGATAAAGGGTAAACCGTAGGTCTCTCCAAAAATATTTTACGTTCAGAGTAATACGGTAATGGGACCAATTTTTGGAAACATTCGAGTCATAAAAAGAGTCCTCTTTCAAATTTGAATTATAACAACCTTTCCTAAACCTCTAGACTAAAGATAGAAGGACAGGTTGAAACGGAGATTTTTGAGATTGGAGCAAAATGTGAAGTAGGGATCACTTTATTAAAATCAAAGAACACTCAGAAACGTATTAATGTAAGGACCTTGTAACGTGAAGGAGGAAACGAAAATGGTGGTGTGTGTGTGTGTGTGTCTGTGTGTGTGTGTGTCTGTGTGTGGTGTCTGCCTGTACGGTTGTGTGTGTAAAGTGACCCATCTAAGGATACTTCATCGGGAGAGGAATCTATTCGTAGAAGATCCTTCGATTCACGAGGATGCTTCCGAGCTGGGGTCCTTCCTCAGCTCCCCCCAGGGCTCTGCACTGTAGTTTCATGTCACAACATCCATCGCAATGGTTGTCATCACTTCGCACGTCTCTTCCTGCAGGCTGAGGGCTCTGTGACGGCAGAGGCTTAGAACACTGTGTCATCGCTGTAGAGGTAACGCTTAACCCAATGGCTGGCACTTGACATTCCCTGAAGAAGTATGTGTTTAGTGAATCAGTAAGTGCCCCCTGGGGGAGTCCCCTCATACTTCCAAAGGAGTATGGCTCTCCAAATGTTAAGTAATACTGATTTTTATAGGCAGAGACTCTGTAGGTATCTGAACAGGTAATGTAACCCATCTATTGTTGCTCATAAGACAGAGTTCCTGGCCTCCCTTTTTATCATTTCCAAGTGAACACAGAAGGCAGAGTACAACATCTGAACTGCCTGAGCCCCGTCCTGATGTAGCATGTGGCGAGTGCTTGGTTAAACAGACTGGGAAACCAGCCACGGAGAAACGGACAGGAATTCTAAGGCTGCCAAGAAATTTCCACCCGCACCTCCTCGCAGCTCAGAATAGAGAGTGCTCTCTAAGGCATTTCCAAACAGCTTCCGAAACTTCCGCTCTGACAGTGACACACTCACAAAGCCTGTAACAGGATAGCAGGTGGATGAGGTGTGACGCTGCTCCCTCACAGCAGCGTTTGACCCAGACAAGACTTCAGTGTCTTTCAGATACCTTTCCTCGGGGAGCTAGGACGGTCATCTTGCTTTCATGAAATACGGCCTGGATGTGAGGTCTCAGACCCACCAGGATGGATATTGATCTTTACTCTCCCAAACACTGATGCTCTTCCTCTAAGTCTGATAGGGGAGAGGCCTCGCCGGCAACCCTCCTTCCTTAGATAAGGAAATTGGGAGAATATTAACAGCTCTCCTTTCACAGATAGCTTTTAGGGGAGAGAGGCTAAAACTGATAACGTAGCCAGATTTTTCTCCTGAAGGAAGGACATGCTTGTGCATCAGCTTTAGAAGGAAGTCTTTTATCTTTGTACGGAATGGAATGAGCTGGAAATATTTGTCCTAAAAGCATGACCTTGTTGGCCAAGGGAGGAAATTAGGAAAGCTGAATACACTTAAGTGTGTGGCTCTTCGGGAAGCCACGTTGACTGTTGGTATGTTCTGCCTCTCAGCCATGCTAATGAGGATGACTAAATGGCTAATTTTTTCCTACTGTCTTTGACATCCTAGGATAATAATTTTTTAATTTCTTATATTTAACGCTCACCCACAAGAACAGTAGGCTATATGGTGTGGGTATTACTTTTTTAATGGCCCCTTGGTTGCCAGATAAAATCAAAGATCAGATAAATCTGAATTACAGAAAAACAACAAATAATTTTTAGTATATTTAATTTTAGTATGCAATGAATATCCAATATTTGGGACACACTAATACTCAAAAATTATTATTTATCCAAAATTCAATTTTAATCGAGCTTCCTGTATGTTTATTTGCTAAATTTGGTACACTTATGTCATACCTAATTCTTCAGGCCAAAATATCTTTAAAAGCTTTAATTTCAATAAAATAAAGAGTAAATGATATCTTAGAAGAAGGAAATGCATTCACTGCCCTTGGCAGCATCAGTTTTTATTGTCAGGCAGGATCCTCAAATTTGCAAAATCATTTAAAAAAAACAAAGACTAAAATTTATCAATACTTTTAAGTATTTCATTTCTGTGTAAATTATTGAGACATGTAAAGTATAGAGCCATTTCTGAGCTTTTACTTTCCCTGTTCCTGTAACAAGATTTGAAAGTCACCTGAGCAAAATAAATGTAAATATGAATGGATATACGGGAAAGAAAGAGAGGACAGGGGAAGGGAGTGGCTTGTGGTAGCTTTTCATTTGTTTCTTTTTCTTTTTTTTTATAATTCTCCCCTCACTTGAGTGTTTCTCTTCATTTTTCTCTTGTGTAATAATGTAGGCATACAAACATATATACAATATTACACATATACTTATATTTATATATTTATAAATATATGCAAATATAAGCCATGGATTTACATACATTTGTACATTGTTACCTCTGTATTTTACATATGTATTTATTTATAATAAAGATCTTTTGTTTGAGACAAGCACCTGCCCTCAAAGCCATGAAGGTTAGATCTAGGCAAGTAGGAACTCAGATACTGATTACTTGTGTGACTTCATCTGTGTGTTTGTGTTTTTGCCTTGTCTCACTCTTCCCCCTCGCTTTTCATTTCTGTGGAAAAGTTATTTAGGAAAATCCTGGTGGCTCAGATGGTGAAGAATTTGCCTGCAATGCAGGAGACCTAAGTTCGGTCCCTGGGTCGGGAAGATCCCCTGGAGAAGGGAATGCCTATCCACTCCAGTATCCTTGCCTGGAGGATTCCACGGACGGAGGTGCCTGGCAGGTTACAGTCCTCGGGGTCGCAAAGAATCGGACAGAACAGGGCGACTAACACTTCCCTTCAACCTTACCTTGGCTGCACCTTGGAGAAACAGAGCTTGTCGTTCTGATCCACCTCTGTGGAAGGTTGTTACAAAAATCCCATGGCTGAGAGTGGTGGAGATTCTAAAACTTAGAACTGCTCCCTGAGCTTGAGCCCTGTGTGAGCCCGGGAACTCCCCTGCCAGTGTGAGAATCCCCGTGTGGACCTGAGGTCCTCGTCTGGCTGGAGATCCAGAGCCTGCCTGGGTGCATTAGCCCCAGCTGGGCCTTCCCATCTCCCAAACTATCTCCGTGCTCACTCAAAACCTGGTGGAAAATTTTGCCAAAGTAGGCAATGGCACCCCACTCCAGTACTCTTGCCTGGAAAATCCCATGGACAGAGGAGCCTGGTAGGCTGCAGTCCATGGGGTCGTGAAGAGTCTGACATGACTTCACTTTCACATGACTTTCATACCTCCACTTTTCACATTTATATCTGAACTGTCATGGATGAGCAATAAGGTAAAGAGTAGGCAAGCTGAGGGCATGAATGCTTTAAAGGGTGGCTGGCCAGTCTTTCTCCATGACCGTGTCTGTGGCTTGAGCCCTTACCACCTCTGGGCTTTGCTCAGCTAAGAAGCAGCAGTCAGAGACTTCCCTGGCAGCCCATTGGTTAGGACTCTGCACTCTCATTGCTGAGGGCCTGGGTTCAATCCCTGGCCAAGGAACTAAGATCCCATAAGCCCTAAGGCAAAGAAGACAGCAGTCCTAGGCCTGAGGGTTTGGGTGCAGGAGGGGGTGCCCTCCCGTCACCAACATAGCGATTGTAGGGGTAGACCAAGGCTGCTGTGACCGAGGGTAGTGCCTCATTGCTATGTAATGACTTCTCACTGCTGTATCAGAGAGATGACAGCTACATAACACACTGAACTCAGAAGCTTTTCCACTGCACTTCAAGTTTATAATGTGCTTTCTATTCATTATGACTTTTACTTCCTCCAAATACAGCCTTATACATTTACTCAGTTTTTCCCCTATTAAATAGAAATCCAAACAGTGTGTCTGCTTGTGGCTGACCTTGTTTATGTCCCACATTCTCCTAAACACCAGAAGCTTTCTCTGGGGCCTTTCACACCCAAGCGCAGCCTGAAAAATGCAAAATTGAGAAGCGGGTGAAGTTTGACTTTAGTGCTCACACTGGTTTCTCCGGCTGCTACTATAGCCGGGCTCCTGCCGCGCTTCTCTCCCTGGTCCCCACGCCTCTGACTCTCCATCGTCTCTTGGTCCTTATAACAGAAGTAGCCTCCCATCTAATAAGCACTTATTCACACTGTAGAAGGGACTGCAACGGATTTCCTCCTAAACAGAGGAGCTTTCTGACCCTTCTGTTAACTGTGCAACGAAAGAGTCCATCCCCCAATAACTGAGCATAAAGACAGATTGAAGGTTTGTCGTTGGTGGCCGCCGGAACATCTTCCCAACAGCGCCCAAATTCCAGCATGCTCAGCGTCTATTGTACCCTGCTTCATCCCCTGACCCCCGGAGATGGGTACCTAGTGTCCCGATTGAGTCTGGAAAACAAGGATGCCTCCGTCCCGCAGTCACGTGAGTGGTTCAGGGCTTCTTCAGAGCAGACATTTGTCCAGGACTTCATCATGACCTGAATCATCAGTATACACCACTTCTATTATAGCACAAGACCTGGTTAATAACTATTTTAATGTGACTTTGAAGGGATTTCTGCTTCTAAAGTTTAATTTTAATAATTCTCTGAGTCCCATTAATTTCTGTCTCGCTCTGTGAGGAGACAGGGGTTGCAGAACCATAAGGAATTCCACATTGACATCTCGGTTTACGTCCCTTTATCCAGACCTTGGCGGATTCTGACTCAAAGGGAGGAATCGCACATTTACTGGGGTGTCAGCCTCTTCGAGCCTGAGTCAGCTTCCTTGTCATTAATTCTGATTTGGCGTTCAGCAGTTCCCATGAGAACAACTGGCTTTTCTTGTCTCTCTGAAACGGGTACCATTCTGAGAATAATCTGAGGATAATTTTATGTTATTTTGTTTTGGTCATATGACTGTAGTGCTCCTTCTGACCCCCGTCTCCAGCACCTGCAATTTGGCTGAGAAATGTCTCTTTGAGACAGAGGAGACATTTCAAGATTGCTCTCCTGGGAATCATAGAGTTTTTATTTTAAAAAAAATCTATTTCATTATTTTTTTATATTTGAGATTCAGACCGTCTCCCTCTCTTTGGAACTTTTGAAGGTGGTTATTTTTTCAGGAGCTACACACTTGAGCCAAGGCTTAAAGAACCAATTACTTTTGCAGGATACCTAGCCCAGCTTTCAGATCAGAAAAAGGGACCAGGACTCCCTCTGGAGGGAGGTGTTTTTATTTTTTCTAAAGATAAAAAAGTTTTCATTAAAAACAAACAAACAACAAGAAAAAAGAAACAAACAACTTGGCAAATGCATCTTAGAAACTTAGTGAAATTAAAATTGATCCTAGGACCCTAATCCCTCATATAAGATTCCTCAGTGCCCCAGATATATCTGTTAGAATGAGACTTGATTGTCTGAGACAAAAACTCTCCCCTACCCATCGATCTTTCATCAGTGGTTTCTGGTTGGGCTCAAAATGCCTCTATGTAATTACAAGCTCCCCTAGGCTATGTCACTTGTGATCGCCCCGTGTTTATAGCTTATAGCTCCAGAAGCTTTAGCAGGCATAGCTAATTATCTTTTCTAAGTTGTTGTTTATTTTCCTGAAAGATTAGAAGAAGGCAGCCAAAGAAATGTAAAGGCATTTAAAGCTGACCTTCGAAACACCAAAAAACAAAGCAACAAAAAACAACCCCCAAAACACTGCCAGGCCATTTTGATTCTTTGTCAGAATAAATTGAGCACTGGCTTAAAAATAAGAATGGGGATGTGCAGGACTTGAAGCAACTGTTTGACTTATGTCAGAGAAGCTGGTTTTTCCCAGAGTGAAAGCTTTGCTGCACCATACGCCAAGCGTCACTGCTTGGCAGAGTGTTTTTCAATTGCAATCCGTTCTGTGAGTGCAGGCCTGTTTCTTAAGAAGAAAAGGTAATACAAAATGTGTAACCCTCAAATGTCTACTAGGAAATGTTCCCATGTCCATTAAGCGAAAAGGCAATGACATATTGAAAGTGCCATGGAATAGTCACAGGACCTTTTGGAAATGTCCTCAATTTTCATTGCTGGACTTTCTCACAGTTCTGCATGGCATCTCTTATGACAAAGGCTAAGAAGCTTGCTCAGAAGTCTGGAACCTTTAAAAAAGGGCCCAGGTCACTGACACTCTTTTTGGCAGATGGTGATGGGGACCCCTACAAGGTATGTCGGAACTCAGCCTTTCCCACTTTGAAACTTGACTCGATTATAGTTTCTTTGACTTCCTAAGGTTCCTTTTTAATTTTTATTTTTAACATCTTAACTTTTTAAAACTTGAAGTATAGTTTATTTGTAATATTATTTTAGTTTCAGATGTATAGCAAAGTGATTTGGTTTTATATATATATAGGCCTCCCCAGCAGCTCAGCGATAAAGAATCTCTCTGCAATGCAGGAGATAACAGGTTTGATCTCTGAGTCAGAAAGATCCCCTGGAGGAGGAAATGGCAACCTACTCCAGTATTCTTGCCTGGAGAATCCCATGGTCAGAGGAATCTGGCAGGCTATATAGTTCACGGGGTCGCAAAGAGTTGGACATGACTAAACGACCAAGCACACACAGTGTGTGTGTGTGTGTGTGTGTGTGTGTGAGAAATTCGAAGGGAAAAATTTGTAACGAAAAGTTTGTGTACGTGTTTTCTCTACAGATAATTGATGAATAGGTTTCATAATTTACAAAAAGACCGGCACTGTGGCTTCAACTACTCCCCTAGTGACTTCTACGTCTCCTTAAAAATCTTCGGGGTCTTAGACAACAACAAGTGAATGATTCGGAACAGACTAAAACATTGGTGTACCTGACGTCGTATGGTCCGAAGAGGTAGGAGGGGATAGAGGACCTCAAACAAGTTTAAGTACGGGCAACTCGGAATATATGTCGGAATAACATGAAGAGGGTTAAATCTTGGTTAGACAACAGGGTACAGACCAAGATTGACAACGGAGAACTGGACCAAAGAGTCTTCTGTCCATTCCACCAGACTATAGGGGTAGAGAACTTCTTAAAAGGTGTCAAACAACCCTAGGTGTGTCAGTTTCCTAAATCGTATCAGCCACTTCGTCTACAAAGAGGTCATGAGGAAACGAAAGAGGGACTAGGTGGTTTAGAACTGTTAAACTTGAGACTAAGGAGACGAAGAAACTTTGGGTCGAACATGAAGACTTTCAAGTACATGTCAACTTCTGATCGAACTTCTTAAAACTAGTATTGGAACGATAGTATACTCTGCTCGTGTTAATATTCCGTCAAAGTTGTAAGAAACCGTAACAGGAAAGTCAATTCACTATTTTGTTCCCCTTATGTGTTTTAAAAGTTTAATTTCAGTCTCCGAGAAAGACCTTGTAACATCGGTGAGAAAGTCACCCTTAGTAAATCAAAAATAAATAATAAAATTTTTCAAACATAATAAATTTTTTTTTTTGCCTGTGCTTTGTCATGTGGGATCTTAGTTCCTCCGCCAAGGAGCAAACGCATGCCCCCTGCCGTGGAAGTGCAGAGTCCTAACCACTGGACCACCGGGAAATTCCCAGGAATCATGTTTCATGAATGTTTAGTGTACATTCACTACAAGAGAATGGGATTTTGATTGCTTGGCCAGGGGGTGGGGTGTCTCAGAACGTCTGTATGCCTGAGTGTCGATTGATGTGTGTGAGTGTGTCTGTGTGTCATTGTAGGGAGTATTCTTTTGAGAGAGGAAGTTACAGAGAGCAAATTTTCCCCAGTCATTCTCACCACTTGTGTCCAGGTCTTTGGAGAAAGGTCACGATCAAGATTTATTTGCAAATCATTTCCTAAGCCACCTTCTTTTTGTTTGTGCCTCGGCTGAGTGGACCTCTCAGAAATCATCCCGATGGAAATGCTTTGTCCGGGTTTGGGAGAGCAAACCCAGTAGGCACACTGTCTCTTCATCAGATTGAGGAGAATCTCATTCGCTGTATTAGTAGTCAAGCGCTTTACACATGAGCCCCAGGGAAATTGCTGCCCTTCCCTTTGAAAAGATCATCCACCATCAAACTGGGGAGAAGAAATAGAGCCATATGGCTGGCCTCTAGATCTATCAGGAAACTCTACAAATCTATACAAATTAAAACGCAGCAAATGATTTCAAGGTGATGAGGGATGTAGGTGATAGAATCCTGCATCCGTATCTTTTCTCTGTGTCAATGAATCCTTTCTTTAGCAGCTTTTACACACAGGTAAATTGTGGGAGATTACTGATGCTTGAGTAGTTTTTTTAAAGTGAGCAGATGTATTATGAATGGAGAGAAGTAATTAATAATTGAGCTTAAGACCACCATGCTGAATGATGCCCCAGGAGAGAAAAGCTTTACCTGCAAGCAGTGTACATTTCCTGCCCAACTCCCCGTGCACAGAATCAGGGCTTCCGGATCCTCTTCATTACATGTAGAATGGCAGCTTGATGCATAACATTACTGCCTCGGCTTACTTTTGAATTTCTGGGTGAATTTAAGGATGTGGAAATCATCTTTCTCTAGGATTAGTGCTATAAGGAGTGTTTCTGCTCTATGAAAGATAATTTGTCAGTCATTGTTTAGTCGCTAAGTTGTGTCTGACTCTTCGGGACCCGATGGACAGTAGCCCACCAGGCTCCACTGTCTATGGGGTTTCCCAGGCAAAAATGCTGGAGCGGGCTGCCACTTCCTTCTCCAGGGGATCTTTCCCACCCAGGGATCCAACCTGCACCTCCTGTGTGGGCAGTTGGATTCTTTACCACTGAGCCATCATGGGAGCCCTAATTTCTTAGAGGTGACAACAAATAGGAAATATTTTCCCCCAGCTATTAAAGGGAACAAACTTGGGGTAAACACTAATTTATTTGCATTGTCCTTAGATGCTTTTTTGCTTGTAGTAACGCTGGTGGTAAAGAACCTGCCTGCCAATGAAGGAGACGTGAGAGATGCGGATTCGATCCCTGGGTCAGCAAGATCCTCTGGAAAAGGACACAACAACCCCCTCCAGTATTCTTGCCTGGAGAATACCATGGATAGAGGAGCCTGGCAGGCTACGGTCCATAGGGTCACAAAGAGCTGGGCACAAGTGAAACGACTTAGCACACAGGCAAACAGAATCTTTGTCATGCATCTTAGCTGTGCCTGTGTGCTGAGTCTCTTCAGTCATGTCTGACTCTTTGCGACCTTATGGACTGTAGCCCTCCAGGCTCCTCTGACCGTGGGATTCTCCAGATAAGAATACTGGAGTGGGTCGCCATGCTCTTCTCCGGGGATCTTCCCAACCCATGGATCAAAGTGTCTTCTCGTAAATCTCCTGCATTGGCAGGTAGGTTCTTTACCTCTAGAGCCACCTGGGGTTTCCCACACTTCCAGCTACTGGGCCGAAAAGAAAGGAACTTTATTGAGTCCAATGGCATTGAACTCTTGGTCTTATCTGACACTTAAACAAAACTTTTAGACAATGTTCATCTATGGGGTGTTTGTTCATCCCTCTTCTTTTCTCCTGTCCATAGCAGGAGATCATCTTAGTCAAAGTTTTATAGATTTTTTGGCAAGTCATGCTATTTTCTCTTCTGCTCTTTACCAACTGATAATGTAAAAACAATCCTGTCACAGAAATAAGAAAGAGAAATATCTACTATAGTGGGTTGAATAGTTGCGCCCAAAAGATACATCCACCCAGAACCTCAGGATGTGACTTTATTTGGAAGAAGGCT
Source organism: Cephalophus harveyi (assembly GCA_006410635.1). Taxonomy (NCBI): domain Eukaryota; kingdom Metazoa; phylum Chordata; class Mammalia; order Artiodactyla; family Bovidae; genus Cephalophus; species Cephalophus harveyi. The sequence continues at coordinate 435,433 of SJYT01025448.1, read as the reverse complement.
CCTTGCAGATGTACTTAACGTAAGAGATCCAGGTGATACCATCTGAATTAGGGTAGGTCCTAAATCCAATGATGAATGTCCTTGTAAGAGACGCTTGCCCATTTGAATATGGAGGATTGAACCTGAACTGAAGAATTAATGGCTATCGCCTCAGGGTTGGGGCGCCCACCCCACGTGGGACCTTCTAAGAAGCAGCTTTCCAACCAGAGCCTCAGATGTCTCACCTCAAAGCTTGGAGCATGAAGCTCTCTTAACATATGACTCCATTCCTCTTTCTGAGTTTCTTCATTTGTGAAATGAGAGTTTTGAACTTCCTGGTACCATTAAAGTATTTCTATTTCAGGAAGTTTAAATGACTTTGATTTTACTTATTCCAACCTACCTCCTTCTGCCTACATTCAAACAAGAAAAAATAAGGGAACAAGTCATAAAGAGGAACGAAGTATCTTACGTTAGAAATGTGTAGAATTAAACAAGTCACTCAGCCCTTCCGGTCCTTGGTGTCTAATATGTAAATTAATGGCATTCAAATATGTAATCCCTGTGAATCTTTCCAACCGGAACATTCCATGTGTACCGTCTGATGTGACAGCTATTGGGCACTTAAAAATAATAAGCACTTATCTTTAATATTTTTCTATTGCTTATAGGTTGAAATGATAGTATTTCAGACATATTAAGTAAAATACACTAACATTATTAGAATTAATTTCATCTGTTTTGCTTTATTTTCTTTTACTGTGGCTTCCAGAAAATTTGCATTACACATGTGGCTCACAATATATCTGTATTGTCCAGTGGTGTTCCATGATGTCTGTGCAAAACAATTTTGAGACTAAAGGCCAAATGTTCAGCATTACATGTAGTGATCATGCCTCATGTGTGCTTTTAATTTCCATGTGCGGACATATAAACTCCTGCACACCTACAGATACACAAGATATCTTTTTAAAAAACAATATACCATAAGGCATATTTCCTCTCCTTCCCTAACTATCAGGCAGTGTAGTACCACCACTGGTCTAGGTTATAACATTTAATTTAGAAAAATAAAAGCTTTGACTTAAATTATGTATCACTGCATTAATAGATGACCTTTGTGACATTACTTAGCTTTGGAAAAATATATATATATATATGACATTGATGGGCTGTGCATTGCTGAGGTATTAAGGAGTGAATAAGAAAAATAAAACAAAATTTTAAAAATGAAAAGCTCTTAAGGGTCAGAAAACGACATCGTGGAGACATGCACATATGCACTGACGTGTGTGGATGCTGACAGTGAGTGGAGCTGGTGAGGCTTCTGCAGCGCTGGGTGGCTCAGGGCGCTTTAGTGTTCCTGATATGCTGTAGTTCCATTTTCCTTCTGTTGCTGTTGCAGTTCAGTCGCTAAGTCCTGTCCAGCTCTTGGTGACCTCTTGAACTGCAGCACGCCAGGTGTCCCTGTTCTTCAGTATCTCCCGGAGTTTGCTCAAAGTCACGTCCACTGAGTCAGTGATTCCGTCCAACCATCTCATCCTCTGTCGTCCCCTTCTCCTCCTGCCCTCAATCGTTCCCAGCATCAGGGTCTTTTCCAGTGAGTTGGCTCTTCATATCAGATGGCCAAAGTATTGGAGCTTCAGCTTCAGCATCAGTCCTTCCAATGACTGTTCAGGTATCCAATATACTACTGGGAAAGAGTGGAGAAATATCTTCAGAAAGAATGAAGAGGTTGGGCCAAAGCATAAATGAGGCTCACTTGTGGATGTATCTGGGTGTGAAAGAAAAGTCTGATGCTGTAAAGAGCAATATTGCATAGGAACCTGGAATGTTAAGTCCATGAATCAAGGCACATTGGACCTGGTCAAGCGGCAGACAGCAAGAGTGAACACTGACATTTTAGAAATCAGTGAACTAAAATGGACAGGAATGGGCGAATTTAATTCAGATGACAATTATGTCCACTATTGTGGGCAAGAATCCCTTAGAAGAAATGGAATAGCCTTCAGAGTCAACAAAAGTGAGAAATAGAGTACTTGGGTGCAATCTCAACAACGACAGAATGATCTTGGTTCATTTCCAAGGCAGCCATTTTTCTTGTACATTAATAACTTTTCCTCACTTTTAAATTATTTTCTTCTAATAATTTACCCTCTCCTACAATTTTTTTGTATGCCCAGGAACAAAATTTTCTTTATTAAATACTGTAAGCTGATTCATTTTTCCCTTCATTCAGAATTTTTGCACAGCCTCCTATGGGCAAAGCCCTGTCATGCTCACTCTGGGAAACACAAAGATGATTTAGACTCAGATTTTAACCTGTCCTTACTTGTTAAGAAACACTCAAGATATACAGAATATAAATATGTAACTGTGGCAAACTTGGGGTTGGGTCCAAGATTAATAATAGGTATCACTGTGTCTCAGTACTGGGTTTCCTCCTGTTTGATTGTGTGACCTTGAACATGTAGCTTAATCTCTCTGAACCTCAGTTTCTTCATCTATATAAAACAGATCTGATACCAATTGTGCTCTACATAGGAGATGTGTGACAGTTAGAGAAAATCTATTTAAAAGGACCCATGCCAAGCCTGACAGGGAATATGTTCTCAATGATTGTGAGCTGTTGTTTTGTAATTATGGATGTAACTATGAAAGACAAGGGCTTCCCTTGTGGCTCAGCTGGTAAAGAATCCACCTGCAATGCTAGAAACCTGGGTTCGATCCCTGGCTTGGGAAGATCCCCTGGAGAAGGGAAAGGCTGTCCACTCCAGTATTCTGGCCTGGAGAATTCCATGGGTTGAATAGTCCATGAGGTCACAAAGAATTGGACACAACTGAGCGACTTTCACACTCCACGTGAAAGACAGGAGAGGCATTTTAAGTATAAATGAGCAAGCTGGGGATTTCAGAGCACAGGTGGTGGAGACTGTTGTCCCACAGTTGCTGGGGAAGATTGAGTCTCTCCTCATATCAAAATTTGCAGCTGCTCAAATTCCTTGTATGAAATGCCATAGTACACTCAGCCCTTGGCATCTGCGCTTCTGTGTTTCTCAGATTCAACCACTTGCAGATTTGGTTGGACACACTATATTTCTTGGAATTTGGTCCAGACAAGAGAGGGTGTGCATGAATGCCATTGATTGTTGGACCTTTCAGATGGAGGAACCAGCATGAGTTGTGTGAAACTTTTCACACAGAGGATCGAATCATTAAGTAGGAATTGAAAATAAGTTGGGTTTTTTTGGGGGGGCCAGGAAGTAGAATTCAAATAGAAAGGAAAGACTGAAAGTAAGGTTTTCTTAAGAAGATATTATAATATGTCTGTGATCTTCCATAGAAATATGATCTTTATTTCCACTGTGTGATGGATGTTTACTGCTATGTATTCAGATTCACAGCAGTAATGATTGTGTATTGCATAGATTTGGGTTGGCATAGCCCCTCTAGCTACTCTTTATTTTCATTCTAAGTTACAAATAACCCAGAAGCATTGTTGACATCCTTATAGTTTACTAAAGACATTTTCAAATTTCCAGCTCTCTGCTCCAAGTTAGTAATCAGGTTCCTCCCAAGCTTATGCCAGCCAGCTACCAACTTCTAGAACTTCAGTCCTCCAGCAGTTTCTCCTTTTCATCCAAAATTTCTTGCCCAGATCACAGCTTTCTGAACTCAAAACAAGATTTCTTAATCTCACTGTAGCTATTTGTCATGTGGTCTCCTAATAGATAAGAGGGCTGAGTCCTGTTAGTTCTGTAATTTATTAGCAGCATGACCTTGATAACTTACCCAACCTCTTTGAGCTCATAATAGAGACAGTCATAGTGCAGTCTTCACAGTTATTGGAATAATGTATGTGAAACACTTCACGCAATAGTTGGCTCATAGTAAGCCTTCCAAAACCTTGCTGTCCAGTGTTACGACCTTTAGTCCCTTGATACATGTATTATCATCTTATCAACTTTTTCCTGTCTTCATTTCTTTTATCACCTAGACATCTACCTGCTTCTCTGTCTTCAGTACATCTCGTATTAGTACCCTCAGGTCACTGCCCATCTCGTGTGTTACATCCCCCCAGACAGGCTGTAACCTGGAGTCACCCGCACATCTTCACATCCTTTCCTCTGATCAGGATGTTGAGACGCCAGTGGGAAAAATCGCCGAAACCTTGGCCGTGATAAATTAACGCAGTCCTTCCTCAGCTCTTGACTCGGCGCTCAGTCCTCCTGTGTATCTGTGTAACTTTCCTTTGCCCTGTGGACAGTTCAAAGCTGACGACTGATTGCAAAGCTCTCCCTGGCCTCCACCATCTTCACTTTCAGCGGTGGCTTCCCTTCCACCTCAGAGACCGGAGTGAGACCTTCCAATTTTCAATCCCTTGGCCTCTTGCCTCTTTGTCTGTAGACTCATCCTCATCTCCTCCCATCCTCTCTCCAAGGACTCCCTAAGAGGTAGAGCTGAATCAGTTACAAAGCCTTATTAACATGCCTATTTGTTGAACACAGAGAATGCTTATTGCTGTATAAGAAAAGAGATGCAGCTCTTATTAGATTTAAAGTTGAAGAAGCAAGTTGAAATAATTTAAATATGAAAATCAGTCTAGAAGGTATTGAAATCTCAAAAGTGTAAGATATTTTAATTCTATTCCCAGCTTATACATAGTAGAAAAATTTTAAATGGTAGAAAAATTACAGTTCAAGTAAGTTGAATTATAATATTGTTAATAATGTTATTGAATGTTAATTTTAGCCATATGTATGTCTTCCTAGTCCATAAAGACAGTGAAAGAATATTTTTTCTCTCTTTCTCTGTGTGTATATAGACATACAAATATATAAAGACAAGTATATGTATGTATATATACACTTTTGAGTATATATGCATGTATATATGTATATATATGTGTGTATGCATATATGTGTTTGTATATATATATTTTTGTTTATCTATGCATTGGATTCTAATGCCTGACTCTGCTGCAGATACACCTCAAATGTTCTACTTACATAATGCAGTGATACATTCTCAGTGTGCTTAATGCCCTTGAAAATCTCAGCCTTTCTGATAGAATATTCTGCAGCAATATTCTTAAGGGAAGTACTCATCTCAGATTTTCAAGGACAAACCAAATGTCAGATATTCTGATCCATTCATTGTTTGATTATTGGTTGGCTCAGTAATCACTTTCTGACTGTCTGCCAGACCAGGAATGGTTCAGTGGCACTTAGGTACAAAGGTAGATAAGAACAACGCGATTTTATTTGCAGAATTATTCAGAAAAACTGCAGAGGAAACACATAATTCAGAGCGGAGTTATCAGGAAGAGCATCACAGGGTCAGATGTGCTGAATTTTGGTTTGGAAATTTAATTCATCCAGTGGATAATTCCATATCTCCTGGTTTTGTTCACCTTTACCCAAACTCCAAACCCTCCTGCAGAGGCTACAGTTAGAAATGCTTTCTTTTCTTTTTTTTGCTCAAACCCCACCCACAGCATGAGGAATCTTAGTTCCCCAACCAGGGATCAAACCTGTGTCCTTTGTATTGGAAGCATGGAGTCTTAACCACTGGACCACCTGGGAAGTCCCAAAAGTTCATTTCTGAAATAGAGATTCTAGTGCACCAGAGGACAGGTGTTATACACCAGCTAGTACATAAGCCATTTTGTTATGGAAACGTCTACATTTGTTTTGCTTTTGTTCTAGATAGGGAAGTTCCTCTCTGTGTTTTCTTTTACTTCTCCCGTTGAATTCTAACTGGTGCCTGTCTACCCAATCTCTCCCATGAGTAACTGATGGCTTTGCTTCTTTTTAATTTTAAAGACCTGGGGACTCCTTCCTTTGGTCACAGAGACCTAACTTTACACCGGTGGTTTAAAGATCTGGTCTGCCCTCCCAGCCCGTGTGCTGGCACAGCGCTCGGGCGCGAAGAGATCTTAGCCAGCTGCGCTGTTCCCTGAACACCCTGTGCACGCTCACGGCTCACGTCCGGGCAGGGGGAGGGTGGCGGGCCGCAGGCCAGGCTCGCAGGGCGGCCTGCCCGCAGGCTGGTTTAGTCTTGGAGTCTAGTCTTGGCCCTTTACCCAGACGAGTTGCATACCCTTGGGGACTTTATTTCCTTGAGTTTGCTCATGTGAGGTCTAAAAGTCTCCTCTGCTGCTCCTGTCCCTGCTGCTGCTAAGTCACTTCAGTCGTGTCCGACTCTGTGCGACCCCATAGACGGCAGCCCACCAGGCTCCCCTGTCCCTGGGATTCTCCAGGCAAGAACACCGGAGTGGGCTGCCATTTCCTTCTCCAATGCATGAAAGTGAAAAGTGAAAGTGAAGCCGCTCAGTCGTGTCCGGACTCAGACCCCATGGACTGCAGCCCACCAGGCTCCTCCGTCCATGGGATTTTCCAGGCAAGAGTACTGGAGTGGGGTGCCATTGCCTTCTCCGGCTCCTATCCCTGGAAAGCAGCTATCTGAATTGTCAGAATCTTCATTTTATGCAACAGGAAGCATTTTGATTTCCTCTTGGTTTCTGAAATACCAGACTTACCTGGATTCCCTCCTCACTGCTTGTGCCTTCTCAGGCTCTCGATTGGCTGCTTCTTGCATATGTGATTCTAGAAACTGAAGTGTCCCGGGGCCTCTTCTTTTATGTGTGTGTGTGTGTGTGTGTGTGTGTGTGTGTGTGTGTGTGTGTGTGTGTAAAATGGTATCTAATTTTTTGATTATTTTAATATTTTAGTTTTTAATATTTTTATTGTGGTTCAAGTCACATAATTTAAAACATACTATTTTAACCATATTTAACTGTACATTTCAGTGGCATTAGGCACATTTCCATTGTTGAGCAACTCTCTCACCATCATCCACCTCCTCACCTTCCTAAACTAAAACACGGTTCCCGTCACACACTATCTATCCATCCCGCCTCCCCACACCCCCAACCCCAAGTCCCTGCAAACTACCAGTGTACTTTCTGACTCTATAAATCTGAGTATTCTAGGTATCTCAAACAGTATGTGTCTGCATCTTATTCTTTCTATATATAATTAAAAGTGTTTATTTATTTATGGCTGCACTGGGTCTTCATCGCTTTCTGCGGGCTTGCTCTAACTGTGGCAAGCGGGGTCACTTTTTGTTGTGGTGTGCGGGCTTCTCATTGTGGTGGCTTCTTTTGTTGTGGATCACAGGCTCTAGGGTGTGTGGGCTCAGAAGTGGCCCTCGAGCTTAGCTGCTTTGCAGCAGGTGGAATCCTCCCAGACTAGGGAGCAAACCTGCGCCCCCTGCACTGGCAGGCAGACTCTTATCCACTGCCCGACTTGGGAAGTCCTGCACTTTGTTCTTCTCACCTACTTTTTTCTAGCTATTCATTTCCCCCAATGTGTTCATCTAATTTCTTGGCTTCAAGTACTGTATGTATGCTGAGTTCTGACCTCTTCTTTGAGTTCTAGACTTAGGTGTCCGGCTGCCTGGTCTACGTCTGCATTCGATGTCTGATAAGTATTCCAGCCTTGTGTGGGTGCATGTGCTAAGTCGCTTCAGTCATGTCTGACTTTTAGTGACCCTATCGACTGTCGCCCTCCAGATTCCTCTGTCCATGGAATTCTCCAGCCGAGAATACTGGAGTGGGTTGCAATTCCCTTCTCCAGGGGAATCTTCCCAACCCACATCTCTTACGTCTCCTGCTCTGACGGGCGGGTTCCAAACGTGTGTTAGGAATTAAAGATGTGCTGGGCACTTGAGGCTGTGGCAGCAAAGGCAAGCAAGTCAAGGTCTCCACCTTCAAGGAGCTCGTAGCTTGGTAATGAAGGTGGGCAGCATCTCAGTGAGCTCGGGCTGCCATCCCCAAACGCCACAGTTTGGGAGACTTAAATAGCAGACATTCATCTTCTCATCGTCCTGGAGGCTGGAAGCCCAAGACAGGGTGCCAGCATTGTCGCCTTGTGCTGGGGGCTCTTTTGCTGGTCTGTGGATGGTCATCTTCTTGCTGCCACCTCACCTACTTGTGGACACAAAGTGCCCCCTGCCATATCAAAGGATGCTGCTGCCCTCAAGTAATCAGCCATTGAAACCATGAACCTCCTCCTCCTCCACTCCCTGACTATGCACGCTGAGGGGATTCAGGATAGAGAGAAACAGGATACTTGAGCAAGTATTCACGTTTTCCTGTACAGAGAAAGTGCTAAAATCATTAACTTTAGATGCTTGGTTTTCTTTCATTAACAGTAATTTTTGATATTCTGAGTACCTGGAATTTTTTTTTTTTTGCAAAACACCGTACATATCCTGACTCTTCCTTTACCTCTTGGAGCAGCCCTCAGAGCAAGCTGAGAGGTGTCTCCTGTGTTTAAGTTCTCAGAAAGCTCGTTGAATAGAATATAATTTTCAACGTTTAGTCGTGCCCTTATTTTTCAGTTGGCACTCCTTTCCTCTGTACATACATTTGGAAAGAAGGAGATTTCTCTCTCTTCCTCTTATTAGACCACTAGTTCTATCAGATTAGGATCCCACTTTTATGAACTCATTTAATCCTAATTGCCTCCTAAAAAACCCAACTCCAGATATAGTCACACTAGGTAGAGTTAGGGTGGTCGGGGTGAGGGGCATGACTCAATTTGTAGCAGATCCATACCCAGATGCGCTCCCAGAGAAAGCACAGGGTTCTGGGGGGCTCAGACAGGCAGAGAGAGTGGGAGTGAGGTGAGCATCCCAGGAACTTCCCAAAGTATTGATATTGGGCCAGTGATGAGAGCCTGGCAAACTCGTATTTTTTAAACCTTGAGCATTTACAGGATGGAGGGGGACAAAGGACCTCCAATCACAGAAGTCTCTCCCACCTGAGTCAGCACTGACTTGGATGGGACGGGCAGAGGCTTTGTTATTTCAGTGGTTTACTACAGCAGGGCTGAAACTTGGAGGAAGAAAACTCCTTTGTTTCATCTTAGGATTGATGTGGTCTGTCCGGGGTCCCTGTGGTTCTAGAACTCAACACATCTCATGTGCCTGTGAGGTGGACCTCCCACAGCCAAGGGCACAGTTGTTTTCTGGTTGCTGCTGGAATGTTAGATGCGGTCCCTGGTCCCCTTGTACCACGATATACACTGATCACTGTGGAAAAGATGGATCTGGGGTCTATAAGTTAGTGATGGTCACTTCCTCCAGCCAAGCTGAGGCAAAACTGCCTTGTCTGTCTTTTTGTCCTCTTGGCTCCCCTTCTGAGTAATTTGCATATTAGTAAAAATGAAAATCACCAAAATAGTGTTACTAAGTCCAGACTTGTTCTACTCACCACAAAAGGCCAATAAATCAGGAGCTGTTGGGAAAAGGAGTAATGACTTTATTTGGAAAGCCATCGAACCTAGAAGGTAGCAGACTAATGTCCCAAAGAACCATCTTGCTTGAGTTAGAATCCCCTCAAAGGGGAGGGTATGTGGTTGCTTGTTGCAGACTTCTTGGTGTCAGAATCCTTTGTTCTTACAGCTCTCCCCATAGGTCAGATCACGATGTTCCTGTAAATCCCCACCAACACAAAAGTTATTCTCTATTGTGCAACTCTGTTATCTCTGTTTGAATGGAAGACTGTTAGATTTTGAAAGGTCGGAGCCTTGAGAATGGACTGTCCTGTATATTTCAGGCTACAGGCCCCTTCTTTTACAAAAAGCACGGAGCCAGCATGACTCAGCACAGGCCACAGGGCGCAAAGGTTAAAGTAAAAGAAATAGATCTAAAATGCAGTCAGGTTCGTCCTTCCATATTAAAATTATGCTAGGCATTTGTTAGTATTTTCTTATGCATTAAGGAAAATAATGCTAGTCTTGTTTTTCAGATTCACAGAGGAGCACTCAGAGCGCTTACAGTATTTGCCTAGAGCAGCCTCCAAGCCCACCGTCTTGTCTCCATGTCACACTGTCCTAGGGCTGCAGGCTGCCCTGCTGTGCTGCCATGGGGCCAGCTACTCAGATAACAGCCGTTAATCTCCAGCTAGCTTCGTCTGCTATATCAGGGGCCCTCCCTCTGTCTGTGTAGTGTCCCGTGGTTATGAAACTGAGCAGGACCCCATGGGAGCCTTTTGACTGATCCCTCCCTCCCCCCAAGTCCTCAGCCTGCCTTTTGGCTGTAGAAAGACTTTGGTCAAAGAATAAATTTAATCAGAGAAATGAGAAAAATACGGAAACAAAGGAAAAAGCACTCAAATAACACCAAATAATAATTTAGTCATTAAAGTCAAGGATGTTGAGTTCCTCCTCAGGGACTACAGATAATCTTCTGAGCCACATCCTGAGAGCTGTCTTGTAGGTCCTGAAACCCCCACCGGGTGGAAGAAGTTAAGTGTATGATGACCAGACTATGGCCGTGACATCAGCTGCCACAGTTCCAAGAACTGGCCTCGAGAAATGGGTGTGAACTGACCCTGGAACTGAAGAGTAACTGGACTTAAAACAATCAAGGTGATGCTGGTCAGACCACTGATGACCGATTTCAAGATGGCCATCAAAGCTGATGGTGATGTTCTGCATGTAGCCCCCCCACCCCCGCCCCGACCCCTGAAACTCCCCTTTAAAAGCTCTCACCCACTGACCAGCTATGGAGTGTTGGCCTTTGGGCACAAGTATGCCCTCTCCCTGGTTGCCAGCCTCCAGAAAGGAAAAAAAAAAGCAAGATTTCCTTTCCACCAACCTTGCCTCTCAAGTATTGGCTTTCCAGCCACCAGACTGGACTTCACTACTAGGGCGTCCTCCTTAGTCCCCCAGCCAGACGGAGGGCTCCCTGGAGCCACACGTGCTGTTTCATTTGTCTTGCTGTCCAGCCCTAAACACAGCGTTGGACACATCAGAGGGAAGCTGTAAATGTTTGTCAAAGGAAGTGTTAACACTTAGTAACCTCTTAGAATTATAGCATTTAAGCTGGCCTTAAATACCCTCTTTTGCAAATGAGGCAGAAAACCAGGAGAAATGAAGGATTTGTGCAAAGTTTCCCACTTAGTGCCATTGATGGAAATAGAACAGATTCTTGGCCAATGTGTTTTCTTTTCCATAAACCTGTGTCGGCCGTGCCAGCTTCCTGGAAGTCACGTTCTCTGCCTCAGAGGGGCCTCCTCATGAGTCTTTGAGAAGACACGTCTTTGGGTCGATGGTCCTTCCCAGCATCCTTCAGTTGTGAACCTTACACACGTATTCATCCTCTTCACTGTTTCCTCCGGGCAGATACAAGTGTAAACTCTAGATTTCTGAGATAAACCCTTTTCTTTCTCCTATGTTTTGTATGTTTAAGTTATAAGCCACAGTGATTTTTTTTTTTTTTTAAAGAATTGGCAGCTCATTTATCAGTTGAACTTTCTTTTGTGTTTTCATGTGTCACCGATGGGCAGTTTAAACATGCTAAATACTTTGAATTGAATCTTATACTAATCTTCTGAAAGCTGTTATTTTGGTAAATGAAAGTAGAGTTTCTATTTTTACTAAAGCTCAATGAAAGTTTCAATATTTATAGCACCCTTTAAAGTCCATGACCTTGTCACTGGTGTATTGGTTCTGACACAACTGAAATCTGAGAGCTGTGGGTCAGCTTTTGCCAAATATGATTTGATCTGCTTTGAGCAGTTCCTACATTGTTCAACTCCAACCTTGGACCTTTAATTCCCAGCCCTGCCTGACACCAGTGGAGTGAGCCTCTCTTCTTTCCCCCACCCTTATTTTCTGCTCCAACTTCTGAATCCCTGAGTCTTTGCAGATCACCAGCTACCCAGACCTGAACCCACTTCAAAGCCTCAGCTACTGGAATCACATCCTCTTCCAGCCCTTTTCCCATTTTCCTCTCGACTGGAACATGGATTCAGGGCTGTCTCCAGGCTCTTGTGTCTGAATTCACCCTTTCATGAAGCGAGTTCTGGCCTAGTCTAAGCCTTCTGGCGTCTTTCCATCTTTCCACCTTCTGGCTTTCCACAGGTGATTCTGGTGTGTGCAGGCCTGTCTCATGGGTACAAGCCCTGAATCACTTTCCCAAGGTCCTTCACCCCTCCGTGGTAGAGATGAGACTAGAATCACAGCGTCTCTCCTTTGCAGAGCATCACCCGCTCTTATTAGGTTAAAAAGATGGAGACCAACAGTGTGGAATGTCATTTCTCTAATAAAACTACTCAGGCCTCAATTTTGTGGAGTACACCATTGCTCAGATTAAAATATAAATCATTCCGTCAAGAATTTACTAGTATTCCGAATGGTCTAGGATGCATTGGAAATGAACAAGCAGCAGGGGATATATAATCAAATGCTTTCACTGAAAAGCAAATGTACAGCACAGCTTAAAAGGAGCTTGGGCAGCAAAAAAGCTTGTCTGAGAAAACCAGAGAGAGAAACAGATCTTCTGCTACATTTTTGTGCATGTTCACATCCAGATTGTATTAGGCACTGTAAATGCAGAATTATAACCTATCAGGGCTGTTTGTTACAGGCTGACTCAGACAGAAGCCCTGGCAAGCCCCAGTGGCTGGATCAAGAGCCTGATAATAAAAATCTGTAAACACAGTATGGGAGTGAGGAATCATTGGCTGGATAATTTGTGTTACAGTAACGCACAATTTTACAATGCGAGCCTCTCAAAATCTGAAGCAAATCTGTTATCTTCCTTTGACCAGGGTCCTTGCTTTGCTAGTACCTGAGATTCCCAGATCTTGTAGGAAGGATCCTGAGCTACAGAAATGGTCTTTAACAAGAGGAACAAAAATAATGTTGGTAAGAGAGCAGATTCCCCAGCCCCGGGGCTTGAAAACCTTTGCTTTGTCCTGGTTTTGTGCCCTGAGGCCAGCAGTCCTGCCGTGCTCTGCAGAAGGACAGAGAGGAAGGGGGCCTCCGACTGTTCCCACATCAACCTTTGCTCCAGCTTCCACTCTTCTACTGCTCTAGACACCCAGATTTTAGTTGTCACTTAGAGTGTGCCTCTGCAGTGACCCTTTGGGACCAAGAGTGACAAGGGTAAATGATCACAGAGCGGGTCAAGGCTTGTGCCCTATAGCAATTTCTAGCCTCTTGCCTTCCTAAACAACCCACCAGCCCAGACAATTCCTTGTCTTGGGATCTCTCACAGTAGTAGATATAATGGTCATCTGAGTTAAATTCACCCATTCCAGTCCATTTTAGTTCGCTGATTCCTAGAATGTCGATGTTCACCCTTGTCATCTCTTGTTTGACCACTTCCAATTTGCCTTGATTCATGGACCTGACATTCCAGGTTCCTATGCAGTATTGCTCTTTACAGCATCGGATCTTGCTTCTATCACCAGTCACATCCACAACTGGGTATTGTTTTCGCTTTGGCTCCATCCTTTCATTCTTTCTGGACTTATTTCTCCACTGATCTCCAGTAGCATATTGGGCACCTAATGACCTGGGGAGTTCCTCTTTTGGTATCCTATCATTTTGCCTGTTCATACTGTTCATGGGGTTCTCAAGGCAAGAATTCTGAAGTGGCTTGCCATTCCCTTCTCCAGTGGACCAAGTTCTGTCAGCCCTCTCCACCATGACCCGCCTGCTTTGGCTCCATCCCTTCATTCTTTCTGGACTTATTGCTCCACTGATCTCCAGTAGCATATTGGGCACCTAATGACCTGGGGAGTTCCTCTTTTGGTATCCTATCATTTTGCCTGTTCATACTGTTCATGGGGTTCTCAAGGCAAGAATACTGAAGTGGCTTGCCATTCCCTTCTCCAGTGGACCAAGTTCTGTCAGCCCTCTCCACCATGACCCGCCTGTCTTGGGTTGCCCTGCAGGCATGGCTTGGTTTCATTGAGTTAGACAAGGCTGTGGTCCTAGTGTGATTAGATTGACTAGTTTTCTGTGAGTATGGTTTCAGTATGTCTGCCCTCTGATGCCCTCTTGTAACACCTACCATCTTACTTGGGTTTCTCTTACCTTGGGTGTGGGGTATCTCTTCACGGCTGCTTCAGCAAAGCACAGCCGCTGCTCCTTACCTTGGACGAGGGGCTGTTCCTGACCTTCAACATGGGATAACTCCTCTAGGCCCTCCTGTGCCTGCGCAGCCACCGATCCTTGGATTGCTCCTCCCGGCCGCTGGCCCTGGCCTTGGGCGTGGGTGGCTCCTCCCAGCTGCCGCCCCTGGCCTCGGGCTTGTGGTGGCTCCCCAGGGTCACCGCCCCGGGCCTCAAGCTTGAGAGGGCCTCTCCCGACTGCGCGCGACCTCGGATGTGGGGTGTCTCCCCCCAGCCACCACTGACTTCGGGCGCGGGGTGTCTCCTCCTGGCCGCCACCGGCCCCGAATGTGGGGTAGTTCCACCCAGCTGCTGCCCCGACCTTGGACGCCGGGTGTCCTCTCCCGGCCGCCACTGGCCTCAGACACGGGGTAGCTCCCCCCGGCCGCCGCCCCAACCTCAGACACAGGGTGTCACCTCCCGGGCCGCCACTGACCTCGGACGCGGGGTAGCTCCTCTCGGTCACGCCCCGACCTCAGCACAGGGTAGCTCCTCTCGGCCGTTCCTGCGCCGTCGCAGCCTGGCACTCTAGGCTGCTGCCCCCGACCTCGGATGTTAAGCTACAAGATTTAGAAAATGTTGAATATGCAAGTTTAGAAACACTTATAATTCATGAACTGTGTAATATTTTCAGAAATTTAATTCTCAATTTGATATCGCTAAATATTATTACACAGTTATTAAATATTTTATTACTGCTAAGTCACTTCAGTCATGTCCGACTCTGTGCGACCCCATAGACGGCAGCTCATCAAGCTCCCCCGTCCCTGGGATTCTCCAGGCAAGAACACTGGAGTGGGTTGCCATTTCCTTCTCCAATGCATGAAAGTGGAAAGTGAAAATTGAAAGTGAAGTCGTTCAGTCGTGTCCGACTCTTAACGACCTCATGGACTGCAGCCTACCAGGCTCTTCCATCCATAGGATTTTCCAGGCAAGAGTACCGGAGTGGGGTGCCATTGCCTTCTCCAAATATTTCATTAAGTATTCCACTAACTGAACAACTCAAAAGGTCTTTAAATCTGTAAGAGGATTTCAATTCACTAAGTGTTTAAGAATATTTGAATAACATTTTAATGGAAAAACAACCTGCATAATTAGATCAAAATACTAGCAGAAAGACTATGTTTTATAACTTGGATAGATTTCTCTGTGGGACGCTGTTGAGACACGTGACTGTAGAGTTTGGTGTCCATCCCCACATTGCCCTCTTGTAGTTAGTTGTTCCTTTCCTCAGGACCATAGGACTCTGAGGAATGAACAGTTTGAAAACCTAATCTTAGATTAAACTAATAATTTTAGAGTTTATAAATATTACCCAAACATGATCAACTGCAAGTCTATTTTATAGAAAAAGCAAGAGCGATTATATAGCCATATAAATATATATACAAAAATATTTGCCTTAAAATTGCAAATATCATTTTGTCAGTCTGAGAAAATGATTTTAAGTTGCCTCTGTCACTAACCAGTTTATATTATTTTGGTCAGTTGTCACATACTGTAATGTCTCAGTTTTTACTGTGGTGGTTTTATTACATCTTCTCCTTTGCCATATTTTTTTCTCTTCTTTTTAAACACTGGTGAAATAATTTGAATAGTGTACCCAGATAACTTTTCCTGAACACAATTATCTGACTGACTAGGATAAAAGAAAGATATCTTTAAGTATTGGATTAAATTCATCTTCCTTTTCCCAACAGACTGGTTGGGCCAGGTCACCTTTGGCCCCAAGCCACTCCTCAGAGTATCTGCTCTGAACCAGGAAATGGATCTGTTAAGCCAATGCCTTATGATCTGTTTTTAGCAACTTTTACATTGGGATAGAAATTTTAGGTTTTACAATTACTTCAGAGAGTTAGATACAGGTAAGTTAGCATGGAGTGGACCTACATGTAATGAAGATACGAGGGAACAGAGAGGAATTCCTCAGTTGTGTCATAAGTGGTGAATATGGACAGATAACATGTCTTTTTGAGGTAGGGAATGGAACTAAAAGGAATAGCACCATGCATACTAGTTATACAATTAAAATATTAAGGTCATGCCGATTATATAATACATCTATTAAGCTGTACTAAGTACCCTTTTTTCTAGTAGACGTTATAAGATATCAAGTGCATACAATTTTGTTTGTGAAATGGTTTCCTTGGATACATGCAGTCCTGACAACTGATTTGAATTTAAATTCATGAACACCATCTAACCATATTTCCTTAACAAATTCTTTTTCCCAATCTCTATCCAGTTATTAGGTTCTTTATAATCAGTGTTTAGGGAAACTATAGCTCAAATTTCTGGATGGCAACCTAATTATAGGAAACAGCCTAGCCTTGGAGTCAGACAATGTGGTCTTAACTTGGTTTCCTCATTTCTTAGCTCTGTGACCTCAAGTAAATAAAATAACCCTCATCTCAGGAAAAAAAAAAATACAGCTAATAATAGGTACTCCACCTAGTTGCTATTAGAATTAATATGAATGCACACATAGGGAGCCCAAAAAGTGTCAGAGAAAAAAAAGTACCCAGTACAGGACACAGTATTCAAGAATTCTACTAACATGGTAAATATTAGTAAAGCCTATCTAAATATTTCAACATGGAATTTAGAGTGTACTGATTCAGATTTTATATGTTTTGAAATTTACGTTTTCTTAGAGCAGTTGTCCCAGAAATAAAACATGAGAAAAATTCAGAGGAAGATGCAGGGCGGTCAGAGAGTAGTCGGCTTTCCATTTTGGGATCAGCAAGAAGTGGGCATTAATAGTCTCTTGCACACTGTGTTTATGCTGAAGAAATACTTAGCATAAAAATTGTCTGGATTAAGGCAGATATAGGTCTTCCCTTAGGCTGCACTTGGCCAAATTGTTTTGAGTGGACTTGGAGCCCCCAAATTCTAAGGCGATTAAGCCAGTGGAAATAGGCCTGATAGAAGTGGTTATCTCTTTGTCCACAGTATGACAAGCCTTATTCACAGTAAATCAGTTTCTGATGATGTTTATTTTTTTCCAGCTTTACTTTAAATTGGTTCAAGTAACAAAGTGATAATCATGGGCATGAGCTGAGAGATCTTCATATCTAGGAAGAAAACTGTAGAAGCTTAGCCACAGCAGATGGCTTGGGGATTTAAGGAAAATCTGTGACACTTTACTTCTGAGGATGACTTGCAACCCAACACAGCCAGCATCTGTGTGATCACATTTGAATACAAACACCTGTAACATTTATAAAGAGTCTTTACACCAGTTTCTCCTGGTATAGAAACTATTTGAAATCAAGAGAACTCGTATCTTCCTCAGCTTTCCTAAATCTTCTTTAAGGGGATGGGGGAAAAGAGAATTGTTGACTCTACCATCTGCTTTTGTTTCTGCTCAAAGGCCTGACCTCTTCCCTTCTTCCTAATAAACAAAGGAGGGTTGTATTGACCAGTTCATTTTCAAAGAGAGTTAAAAGGCTTTAAGCAATAATTCTCTCATAATGTATAACGTGGGGCTTCCCCAGTGGCTTAGTGGTAAAGAGTCTGCCTGCAATGCAGGAGCCGGGGGTTTGATTCCTGGGTCAGGAAGGTCCCCTGCAGGAGAGAATGGCAACCCACTCTAGTATTCTTGCCTGGAGAATCCCATGGACAGAGGAACCTGGCAGGTTACAGTACACAGGGTCGCAAAGAGTCAGACATGACTGAAGCTGCTGGGCACAGGACAATGTATAATTTGAGTCTCTTATCCACTCTTTTGCCTGAGAGGAACCTGAAAGCAATATTTACATAAAACATATTCAGGAAGTAGACAGTAGTATTGCTTTATTTACTGATCTTTACCAGGTTAGTAGGGTTCTTGACTACTATGTCTCATACTGGTTGCTTTTTTATCACTTTCCTTCTTCCCCATTTCCCTTTTTTGTTTCAATATTTTAAATTTTTTAATGCTTAAGGTCTGTTTACTTTTATATATGTTGTCTTAAAGTCTTTGGAGAAAAGCTAATCCAAAAATTAAAATGCTTACAGAAGTAGTCACAGAGGCTAAGAAATAGCTTGCTCAAATATTATTGTTTCTTTTGACTAATGTCTTCCTTTCAATGATAATGACATTTTGACAGTCAAGGTCTTTTATTGTAAGTACCTAAGAGAAAAGTCCATATTGTTAAATTTTATTTCTTTTTGATGTAAATGTATTGCATGAGAAAAGCAATAGCTTTTCTTTTTCTTTACTTTTCTAGTTTAATATATAAACCATTTATCTCAAGGAGCCTGTATGATGAAAAATAATCACTTATTAAAGACTCCCTTCAAATTCTAATTCCTGTATGTTTCAACAACAATACATTGTATTCTTGAATTTTCTCATTTATTACTTAGTATAAAATCTTAAGGAAACAATTGTACAAAGAATTTGTATCATTAGCTCATTTTAAAATGCAATTTCATTTTGAAAGCTTTTGATAATTAATTGAGCAAGCTCCTGGAGTTGTTGATGGACATGGAAGCCTGGCATGCTGCAGTCCGAGGGATTGCAAAGAGCTGGACACAATTGAGCAACTGAACTGAACTGAATTGATAATTAAAATAGCAAATGGCCTCATCTGCTTAGCTAACTGTATCTCATTTTTCTAAATTTTATTCTTCTATTCTATATTTTTATTTTACCAGAGCAAACTTCCAAAAGCCAACAAACTTCATATTATGATCCTTACCTATAGAGAGAGAAACTATGTTAGTACAAGCAGGAATATATGTGAAGAGTGGTCACTGTATTACTGAAAGAACCAGTCACATATCACTGACTTCCTTCTAGTTACAATTTACCTCCTTCAAAAAGTGATGATCTATTTACTTCTAGAAATAGAAAAGGAGAAATATCCAAAGGCAGTACTGGAGTAAATCATCTTCATTGACTTCATTTCTAAAGACAAATAAATTGTATTTAAAAGTGAATTTTTTTCAGCATGGCATAAAGTGAAAGTCTGGCAATGTTGGAATAAATTCATCTTAAATACAATCAAAAAGAAAGGGCAAATAGAAAGATATTGTTCAGATTAACACCCAGGGCTGAGGTTAGGTGGTGATGTAGGAGAGCAAGTTAGCATCAAGAGAAACACTCCAGGTGCTATCTGTGGCTCTGGTTCTATTTAATAGATGAATGCACATTTGTAAAATTATTTAATTCCTCTGATCCTCTAGCTTTGAAACTCTTTTCATAGTTGTTTTGGAATAAATACTTATTTTTTAAATAAAAATAAAAGCCTTGAAAAGAATAACAAAAATTAAATTATACATAGAAATGACTAATATATTTATATCATGATAACATTCTCTTTTTCTTGGTACTTTTATAAGTAAAATTGAAATTTTAATACTGTAGTTAAGTTAGAAAGTGTAATTTTCTGAGAACAATTGACTAGCTCATATCAATATGTTGCTTTATCAGCTGTCTTTCTGGAATTTTCCTTTACAAAATTGAATTCCATTACAGCTCTCTAATATTGCTGCTCTATTATCATAGTCTTCATTAATGCATAATTACCCTTACTCCTCCATATTTCTTTTGCTGAAGACTAATGTAAAATTGCAGTTCGTTAATTATGCCATTATAAAAACCCTTGTTAATTTGTTACTTCCTGCATGTATCTATGAGCCTCCCCTTTCTTGATTCTCTTCCTTGATCTAGCTATGTTTATTTCTATTCCCTTAATCTTTTTATGTTATAACTTTTTATGCAACTGAAGTCAATTTATATTTAAAAGACCAGGGTGTAGCTGTACCTGAGTAGATCATAAAAAGCTTGTATGATGTAGGTGTTTAGATAAAAAAATAATCATATTAAATAGCTTTCATAACATTCTAAAGGAGATTTAAGGACTGAGGGGAGTCAAACGGTAGATTTCAGGATATAACATGTACCTAGAATTCATATTGAAACTAAAGTAACATATTGACAAAACAGTAGAGAGGAAAATCACCAAGAGAGGGAAAAAATCCAACTATCAGTACATTGCCTATTCAGAGTCACAAAGATCTTTTAGGTAGAATACTGGCCAGATTGTTACCTTTCAGCCATGTTATGTTATTGCTGTTGTTCTTATTGCTGTTTTTCCCATAGTCTTTGTATCTGGCTCTACTTTTATGCATGTACCAGAAATGAAGTGAAAGCCCTGCGTAGAGAATTAATGAATTAAGGAATGATCAGACATATTATGGTCTTTCTGAAACACTAAGCTATCTTATAGATATCAACTGTTCTATTTGGGGAAAAGAAATGTATTATGAAGACTTTTGGTTATTTGTTTGTTTTCACCATACTTTGCCAGTGTGCTATCTTGACTTTTGGTGAGTCCCAGGAGATGGAAAACGATGCTTTGACACTTCTCCCTGACATTTTTGTGAGTTTCTTGGCAAACTTCCTCTCCCAACCCTTCTGCCCTTCCTACCAACCCCTTGCCAATGGCCCTACCAGATACCTCTAGGTTTTGGGGCAACTTTGAACGTTTTCAGATAAATATTTGCTTGCTTTCCATACCCACTTACTTTTTCCCTGCTTCACTTCACAGATAAAATAGTTTTTTTTTTTTTTCCTCTGAAAATACAATAAAAGTCAAATGTGTCTGCTACTGTAAATTCTGTGTTATGACTCCATCTAAATGAGTTATGGCAACAAGTTCTTTCATGTAAGCCTGAAGCAAATCTTCTCATTGAGTAGCCATCTTATGATTTGTTTATGTTTACATCTTCATCTAAGAAGTATCTTCCAGGATCTCAAAAATCCTTGTAAATGGCTGTCATCCATAGATACATTTTCTACTACATTTTACTGTCAAAACTAGGCTTTTGTTAGCCTCTTTTCTGACCAGCCTTTAGTGAATGAAATCACAGTTCATAACATTTATGCTTTGAATTAGCTTCTGAAGACTACAGAGGTAGGGAAGAGAAAGTATTTAGCTTTTATTATTATTGTAAATAATAAACAATATTTGCATAACACTGTATAGTTTTAAATGTGCTAGCACATGAATTACCACATTAAATGAGACAAATGAGGAAACTCAGAGTTAATAATTTCAGCTCCTGAAAGAGATAGTTTCATTTTTCCTTCTCATTACCAGTCTTGAGGAGCATGTCTATTAAGTTCATGTTTATTATCTGTGAGGATTCCAAATGCAGCTGGAATGGAGTATTGAAGTGAGGAAGAGTGACAGTACTGTCAAGCTGTGTGATTAGGAAACAGAAAATGATTTTGGCAATAATGTAAGTCATGAGAAATTACAGGACAGCAATAGATACAGTGAAGCAAGAAGCCAGAAAAAAGAAAAAATGAAATTTTATAGAGCAGGTATTAGAGTATTAGAATAATAAATTAAGATTTTAATATCCTTTTAGAATTTACTTGATATAAAAACATATATTCAAAACATATACATATAATTATCAAGATTTAATTAGAGCTGCTAATGGAAAGATATATGATGGAAGAAATCAGTCAACCAATATCAGCTAAAATTAATTTGATGCCTTGGCAATATAAAGTTTATAATTATATATCTTCCCCCTAATTCTCTAATTTGAAATATTTATTCCCCGGTGACTTAGCTGGTAAAGAATCTGCCTGCAATGCAGGATACCTGGGTTTAATCCCTGGGTTGGGAAGATCCCCTGGAGAAGGGAACGACTACCCAGTCCAGTATTCTGGCCTGAAGAATTCTATGGACTCAATAGTCCATGGGTTTGCAAACAGTCGGACACGACTGAGCAACTTTCACTTTCACTTTCATCTCACCAAGCATTTTACAAATATTTATTTTATTCCAACACCAATAACTGAAAGATAAATCTTTACATAACTGGAAAATATGACATGTTCCTTGATTCTTTCTACACCATCCACAGCCCTTCACCCCTCCAACCTCCCAATCCCAATTATCAAAGAATAGAAGATGAAGATCTTGGAATTCTTTAGATATGCTCTTAAAATATGCAGAGTCTGCTGAATTTAAGAGTAGGAACCAAAGTGAACAGCATAAGTAAGAAAAGTAAGGATTTATGTTTAGTGTTTGGTTTAGGGGGAGAGGGCTGTGAGTAAGGCAGAGAAGAAAGGGAAGGAACACTGAAGAAAAAAGGAGGGAAAAAAAGGAAGAATGATCTAGGAAAGAGAGGAAGATGGAAGGAGAACCAGAGCAACAGCAGAACAACGGCAAAAGCGTCAACAAGAAAGTCAAACAGAATGGTGGGAGGCTCAATAAAGGACAAAAATGGTCTGGACCTAACAGAAGCAGAAGATATTAAGAAGAGGTGGCAAGAATACACAGAAGAACTGTACAAAAAAGATCTTCATGACCCAGATAATCATGATGGTGTGATCACTCACCTAGAGCCAGACGTCCTGGAATGTGAAGTCAAGTGGGCCTTAGAAAGTATCACTATGAACAAAGCTAGTGGAGGTGATGGCATTGCAGTTGAGCTATTTCAAATCCTGAAAGATGATGCTGTGAAAGTGCTGCACTCAATATGCCAGCAAATTTGGAAAACTCAGCAGTGGCCACAGGACTGGAAAAGGTCAGTTTTCATTAACCCCAAAGAAAGGCAATGCCAAAGAATGCACAATTGCACTCATCTCACACGTTATCAAAGAAATGCTCAAAATTCTCCAAGCCAGGCTTCAGCAATATGTGAACCGTGAACTTCCAGATGTTCAAGCTGGTTTTAGAAAAGGCAGAGGAACCAGAGAGCAAATTGCCAACATCGGCTGGATCATCAAAAAAGCAATAGAGTTCCAGAAAAACATCTATTTCTGCTTTATTGACTATGCCAAAGCCTTTGACTGTGTGGATCACAATAAACTGTGGAAAATTCTGAAAGAGAAGGGAATACCAGACCACCTGAC